>JAJGOT010000331.1:125000-720000 GCA_022457155.1 Cladopsammia gracilis | reverse complement strand
ACAAAATTACCTCGACCGATAACATTAGTGTCAAAGTATTGCTTAATTTAAAATAAAAACAATATATGATTTTTTTTTCTTGCTTCAATGAACGAGCTAAGGATATAGCAATATTGCGTGGCATCGAATAGCAATGTTGTGTGGCATTGGTAAAAGATCAATTGCAGCATGTGCAGGAGTATGTGCAGGTTGCTGTGTTCTTTACGTTCTTACTAGGTTTTTATTTCTTTATTTTTTTCTAAAACCGTTTTTTATTTATTTTAAAAAATAACAAAGTTCTATAACCAGGTGTTAATTAATCTTTTGTTTGTTTAATTTGACTTTGCCATGACGACCTAATTCTATCAAGGAATGTTGTGAATTCAATATAAAAAACATATTGCTTGTTCAACTTTTGTTTATCAATTAATGTTGTGACTTCTGTCGAAGTGGGAAAATTAACATGTGGAACAAAATAGTCAGAGCTCTGTTCTGTTCAACAACGCTCAACATGTTGAACGGCAAATAAAAAACATCAGTTTAGCTTTGTCCGAGAAAGCAGGAAAATTACAACCTGGTTTCGAACCTATGACAACCCACTTTGCAGTCTGGTCGAGTTATCCACGGTTTAGCATTTGTTTAGCAACGAAGTTAAACGAAATTGACTTTTGTATCGATCATTGGTTGTAGTTACTTACTTCATATCGTGAAGACGCTTTCTCGAATGCCTCATCAAATATTACCCATTCGTTTCTGAAAAGGAGTGCATAAAATGAGTGAATTATTCTTTGAACAGCCCACCTTCCATCTTAAAAGTGTACAAAAAAAGATGATTAAATAAATAAATAAATAAATAAATAAATAAATAGATAAATAAAGCGCTTTTAAAAATAGTTAATTCTATTGGGACGACCATTTCAACCGCAACGTACCGGTTTTGCTTGATTTGGTTGAGGCGTCCCACTTTCTCGACTTGGGTAAACAAGATGGAGGGATTTCGCGAAGGAGAAATTGCTTGTGTTGTCAACTCAAGGGACGCAGCGCCACGTTTTGGCGCTTTTCGGCCTTTTCGTGCGTGTCATGGGATTTTAAAATGCCTTGTTTCGAAGTGCGTTCCTTTGGTAAAAATTCAAATACGGATTTTTAATCCGAAAATGGATTTTCTGTTCCTTTGGACAAATCCTAAAAATGATATGAAATCAATGAATCATTCTGACTGAAGAATTCGATGGATTAACCCAAATTCGGAATTTTTGGATTTGAAATCCACTGTGAACGGATTCGAAGAACGTACAGGTGATAAGCAGTATTCAGCTGATAATCTTGCTATTTTGGATGTAGTAGAGATCGAGCAAAGACAGGTATGCTTTGCTTATTTTCTTCAAAAAGTTAACTGGGGAAATGATTTATAGCATGTATTTATCTTTACGGTATTTTAATTGGGGGCATTTGCGACATAATTCAAACAAAAATGTATTTTCCGCGCTATTGCGATTTTTTTAAAGGTCTATGACTTTATTAAGCTTAAGTGTTTACAGTTTTGATTGCCCAGCCAACGAAAGACGCGTAAATTAATAACTTATTAAGGAAAATCCACAAATGTGACTAAAAAATGTTTTACTTATTCTTTTTCTCTCTGTGTGTGCCTTTTCTAATTGCCATGGTATTAAATCCAGTTTTGGATTTTGCGTTCTTTTGGAAACCGCAATTCGAAGTATCCTTCACCACAAATCTGTTTTTGGATTTGACCAAAGGAACGTACCTCTGGTCCCCAGTGACTTACCTTAATTTCACATCAGTGCAGTTTCCCATGACGATTTTGGACTTAAGTGCCGGAATCAAGCAAGCTGCCTTAGGAAGTAAGGAATAGAACACAATTCCCAAGAGAGTTAAATCAATCACATAATCATTCACGGTGCATTTCTATCAGTTTGAATAACCTGTATTAGTACATTGTAAAACAGTGGAGAACGGTTGTTAGCGCGCTCTGATTGGCTACTGAAACTCGGGATAGCAATTGCTCATTCACCTGCAAGCAATTTGCGCCCGAAAATTGTAATCGTTGACAGGAATAAATGAGTTAAAAATCATCATTTTTGTGCTATATTATCTCACTGTTTTAGAATATAATATACTAAAACAATGATTCATTCACCTCAGTGTCGGTGGCCATGCAGTGGTAGATATTTATGAGTTAAAATCCACCACTTGCCACCTCCACTTCGGTGAATAGCTGTTAATCATTTTATAATATATTTTATAAGCGATATTGCAGCAATATTTCTATTTGTGTACATGTATGTGAGAAGGCACTCTGACGTTGTCCAATGAAAACTAATTTTTTTTTAGTCTCACACTAAAATGCGTCACAGGAAATGTATTTCGTATTCTGTCAAAGCCCAAAACAATACTATAGAGCCTATTTTGTTGAGGTGTAACTGTGCAAATTTGAGTTTAAAAATGAGCTTGTTGTGCTTGCCAAAGATGATAATATCCAGATTCTACATTTAATGAGCTTGTTTGTAATATTTCTATGGTTTCGAAATAGCTAACTTACAGAAGACTTCCCGGAAAGCACCTTAAATGAAGTAACCTTGCATTAAGATAAATTTCTGTCTCCGAACCTATAGCCTTGAAGCATCGATCAACGCGTTCACTTGCCTTGCTGCATAGCAAAAATCAACAGAAACACTCACCTTATCGATCCCTTCACGGAGTTCCTCCAAATAACTGGACCATATTACGATGCAGGACGGTTTTACTGCTAAAAGTCTCGTGCAAAGTTCTTTCGTCCCAAGCCCGATGGGAAAAGGAACAAACACGCTCCCTGTAACACATGAAACGAAAACTATATTCTGTAAACTTCCGGAATGAGTTATATACAGATACACATCGTTTCTCTTGGAAGAATGTGACCCAATGAGCCCAGAGTCCTTATTTCTTTTCTTCGATTTTCCTACTTTTCAGCCACTGTTACCATAAGGAAAGACCGGGATTTGGCAGAAACAAATCTCGAAACTTCACTTGATACTGCCACAATATCCGACATCGACCTTTAACCCTCGGATGTACACGCAAACTTAGACCCCAACCATGGTACAAGAGGGGATTGCAAACCCCACTTCCCCTTGGGTTTTTGCGGTGTCAGAATATTTCGAAGAAAATTACCTCTAATAGATAGCCTGCGATGTGCTCTACAAAATAAAGTAAGCGTTATGGCGTTGCTGGGAATCTTGACGTCATCCACTATCTTGGATCATTTTATTAAAACTTCAAATTTGTCAGAAATATACTTTTTGCTAGAGTTGTAAAGTATGGTATTACAAAACATTTTTCTGCTTTTGGTAGTGTTTTATATGCTCTTTCACCGAAAAAAAAAAAAGTGAAAAACACGCATTTTTATTTTAAAATGGCTTGACCTCTTGTTACCTATGACTCGTATATCTCGTTACCATAGCAACCGATTATCTCCAAATTTTACCAACATGTGTCTCAAGGATAATTGGACAGCTACTGTAGTCGGCATATGCTAACAATAAATGCTCTTGAAAAATCGGAGAAAAACCTTAACCCTTGTACCTAAAGGGTTAAAATGGCTCAGCTTTACCAAGCATCAGACGCCAAATCACTTTTTTAACTTGAAGAATGATTAAATCACCGGTATTATCACACATGACAAGTTAAATAAAATTAAACAATGACCGACTTTCTCTCTTTTAAGTAGTTTCAGTGATCAGAAAATTTCTACATATTGGTAGTCGAAGTTAAAGTAAATGAATTCAAGAAATCCGTTACCTGTTCTTAGGCAGGCAGTGGCCAGGAGGAAGCCTTCCGGTATTCTTGGCAAGATCGCAACAACACGGTCACCCTTGATTATGTTAGCTTCTCTGGACAGCACATTTGCAGCCCTGAAACATTAAATTGTCATGAATTTTTTTTTTTTTTGTTAGATCTTGGTTTTTGAGTATTTTTCTAAATAAAAAAGGCTTTGTTTTGTGCAAAGCTGTAAATATCACGTCCGTTAATTATACCGGTCTGTTTTTCATAACCGGCTGAAGATGATCTATGCAAACCGTGATAAGCCGCCAGAAATTCCTAAAACAATTCCCATGTTTCTCTCTTTTTAAACTCTGATGGACTGTTTGTAACAAACGGTATAGTTACAGATCATTATTTTAATACTTTTGATTAAAGTTTAACGACAGAAGAGGCCAGATGCTAAATTTAAGAAGTGGACACACTGATCCATGCCTGTTAGAATTGAAAGAAACATCCATAAAACTCCACTTCACTTCCTTTCCAGCACCATCAATCCACCACAAGGCAGGAGTGACACTGCATCTTTCACCTGCCTACAAGTAGATATAACTTAATGAGGCTAAAATTTAATACAAGGAATATACAACGAATATTTTCGAAAGTTTCTCCGAAGAGAACCGAGGGAGATTTCCAAAGCTTACCAAAGAACAGCCAAACATGTCTAAAGAACGGTTGTTACGCCGTAAAATGTAATACTAACGCAAAATGTAATAACAATCAACGCAAAATGTAATAAAGTGGTCAACGCAAAGTGCAATAACATTTTAACGCAAAATGTAATAACTTTTCTAACGCAAAATGTAATAACACTTCAATTGCTTTTTATTTGATGCTATCAGACGAAGTCAAAATACGAAAGTGTTTTACTGTGACTGATGCATTCCTGTCCAGCATAGATGGATTAAAATTAACTAAGATGTTTTTTTCATCAGTTAATAATACAGCTATAATAAGTAAATGTGGGGAATAGGATGAGCTGGAAAGCGAGACATATATTGTACTAAAATTAATTTATCCATCGATGCAAGTTGAATTAAAGGCCACATACGCATCCCTGGCCTTTCGTGCAAACATGGGACGTTGAAGAGGATCTCATTGAGGTGGTGGCTACAACGGTTAAGAAAAGCGTTTTGACGGTTGACGGTTAAAAAGCGGTCGTGCTCCTCGTACATTGCAATGTTGATTTATACATGTAGTGTTTGAAAACAGTCGAGAAGTGCATGTGTATGTTTGTTGCACCATATAAGAGTCGCTAGAATGAGTTGTGGTATTTATTATCTTAAAACATTGACGGCGAAATTGCAAATTAGTATATGTCTTGGGCGCGCAATTATGAAAGGGTGTAATCTCTTAAACGTCAGAGCCCCACAAAACCACTAGTGTGGAAAAGATATATTGACTATGTGTTCTCTTTATGGGAAGAGGAAATAGGCTTATTCATTGAACTAGCAAACAACCATCACTCCACCATAAAATTCACGGCTGATATCTCATAAACAGAAATCACTTTTCTGGATACATGCATACACAAGGAATCTATTCTTGATGTTAGAACGCACTTCAAACCGACAGAAACTTTCCAATATACCCATTTTCCCTCTTGCCACCCTCCAGGGGTCAAGAAAGGATTTATCAAGGGCGAAGCCCTGAGGTTACTTAGAACTACTGTAACTCCTCAAAGACAGCTTTTGAAGAACATATAAGCCTCTTCAAACAAAGACTTCGTTCAAGAGGTTACCCAGATAACCTCATAGATAAAATGCTCTCAGAAGTCAAACATCACGAAAGAATGTCGGCTTTGAAAACAAAATTGAAAATAAACAAAAAAATATTACCGTTTGTAACAGAATACCGCCCTTCCTTCTCAATCCTATTCCCCCACATTTTCTTGTTATAGCTGTATTATTTACTGATGAAAAAAAAACATCTTAGCTAATTTCAATCTACCTATGCTGGACAGGAATGCATCAATCACAGTAAAACACTTTCGTACTTTGACTTCGTCTGAGAGCATCAAATAAAAAGCAATTTAAGTGTTATTGCATTTTGCGTTATTACATTTTGCGTTAGAAAAGTTATTACCTTTTGCGTTAAAATGTAATTACATTTTGCGTTAACCTGTTATTACATTTTGCGCGGTTGATTGTTATTACATTTTGCGTTGATTGTTATTACATTTTGCGTTAGTACTACATTTTGCGGCGATTATTACATTTTGCGGAGTAACAACGATCACTATGCGCTTATTTACTAATCTCAACACACGATCAAACTAAAATACCCTTTCGAAGGAGGGGAAATTCCTGTCCTCCTGTCCCAGAAGATCAATAAAGCCCGGTCTAGGGTTAAGTTATACCATACAACAGTTTATTGATGAGTAAAGTCCTATATTGACGTACATTTAATTCGGTTTGTATAGATAAAACACATTTCAAAAAACTTTTGCCCCACCTTTTCGATTCTTGCCCATTCATCGATGATATCAAGAGAGAAGTTAAAATACTTTGGAACAACGAAATCTCCATGACCATCTTCTTGGCACAGCTGGTTAATGTCACTCATCTTCAAAACAAAGCCTATAGAAAGAAAAAGCATGAAAAGACAAGGCAAGTCTATTTATCATGACCAACAGGTGTTTTCGTCTTTTACTGCGAAGTCAGTTAAAAAAACTCGATTGCGCCTCATTTTTCAAACCCACTTCTCGGTATTTGGAAATCCTGCTGAAGCACTCTTCTTCGTGTTTGATATATTACTATAATAACGGCAAAACCACAGCGACAAACCAATGAAGAGTGCCGAATCTTTACTAGACCTGGATCAGTAAAAATCTTGAAATAAAAGGTAAAGGTTCAGAAGGTTGATCCGAAAGGAAGAACGACATATCAATGACACCATCGCAAAACAGTACATTCGGTAAACCAAACGCTGCGAATGACGATTAAGCTAATTAATTCCTATTTGGCTTTTTTCATTTTTTATTTATCTATGACAACGTTACTGCAATTAGGTGTATATAGAAAAATGAAAAGTGAAAAAAAGCCAAATAGGAATTAATTAGCTTAATCATCATTCACAGCGACACGCGGTACGATTAATCGTGCAGCGGCTATTGCTAATTTAAATTAAGTGTGCAGGGGCTGTTTTTATTTGTATGTCTAATCAATTCCTATTGGCCTTTTTTCATTTTTCGTTTTTACATTGTTCATTTTTTTATAACAACGTTATTGCAATTAGGTATATATATAGAGAGAATGTAGAGAATGTAGTTCCAGGCTTCAGAAGTTATTCATCGCTTTATTGCTACAGTCCTGTTTCGTATGGTCAAGAGGTTACCACACTCACCATAAGTAGTATAGGACGCACCGAATTAACCTCTTTTTTGAAGGGGAATCTCATTAATTTGAAGGGGATACATTAACGCCAGTGACGTCATAGGCTATTGTCTTGATCTCATGAATAAAATACGGTGGATTCTCATTAACGTATAACCGGCTTTTTAACCGGTTTGACAGGTTTTTCAGCGATGTAATGTTCTATTTTTAGCTTGGGACGGTCATGGTTGGTAGAACCGGTTTGACAGGTTTTGGCCGCCTTAGACTCATGAATAAAATGCGGTGGATTCTCATTAACTTGCTTGCAAACACCATATGACGCTTTTACTAACATGAATCACGGTAGTGGGAAATTAAACCCACATCAAGCTCATAGCGACTTAAATTCTTGCACCTTAACCCCAAACTTATTCCAACACCCTCTATTTTGATCAGAAATCAATGAAGCGATCGAAGTTATTTTAATTTATCCACCATGACAATGTCAGTTATAATCAGTAACCCAAGAAGTAATTGAAAAGCGCGATGCTTGCAAAACACCCAAAATTACAGTAGATTTTCTTTTCAAATACGTTTATTAACCATAAAAAGTATACAAGAAAAGACAAACTTCTCTTCTTTTAAAAATGAGCTTTTATTAAAACACCCGCTTGTGGGTATAACTCTTTCATCAACAAGAATATTTACAACAAAACGACAGAGAAATAAAATCAACGAATCTGGCACACAACGTGAGTGTTTCCGAAGCAATTAATCGCTGTGATTCTCCCATTACTATTCTCTGAATCGTGCACACTTTGATTTATTCCCAAACTGCTTTGGGTTATTTCGAGAGCACCTCAGGCATCAATAACATTAAATTACGCATGTGTTTTCCTGGAACCAATATTTTCGCTCCAGGAAATGCCATGCTGATGAGTCCCAACTAGGACGAAACAGCTGTCCATGGCTGCCACTTCCCGGGTGATATGGCTGTGCGCATGCGTAAGGTACTGGCCAGGCCGCGGGGTTGGTGTTTGAGTGTGTCACTTGCATTTTTCGTATTTTAAATAAAACTCACACCTCACTCCTTCCAAAACTATTGAACTACTTTCACTTTGATCTATTCCCTGTGAATGAATCTTCAAATTACCGTTAAAGAACCAATTCTCTCTTTTGAGTGCATTTATTCTCCCATTACAATCGTCGAACCACGGGTATTTGTTACTGGGAATATTGAAGAAGTCTTTGACTTTCTCGATTCGGTCAGTTATTTTCCATCTCAAACTTAGTTATAAAGCTTTGTTGAACTGAGTTTCCTTCACTGTTCAACAAGTTTAAATTATGCGAACGGACTTGACCGAATTTACATGAGAAATTAACACCACTTTGTTCAACGAGTTAAGACATGATGAGATTTCAGCCAAGCATAATACCCACAGAATTTATCTTAACTTGAATTAATCTCGAAATATTCTTTGCTTTACAGATGACAACGGCCGAACTATAAGAAAGCAGTGATATGGAAAATATTACACCGGGGAATGTAAGTAATTTCATCGTTTTGTTTGTCAACTAATTCAACATATCACAAATAAACAAAAATGTTTGCAAAACTAAATTTATCGTAAATTAAACTCGAAAAGACAGCCAAAAGCGCCAAAAGCGCCATATTTAGCGGTGTGATTCCTGAATCGTGCGTGAGAACGGGCGTGGAGCTCGCGCGCGTTGAACATCTCGGTGTATTTTGGTTGTAGAAAGTTGTTTTCAGTATCCATAATGTATTAGTGTAAACGACTTTACAACTCTATAATATAATGACTCGCGTACAAATATACGAAATTTTATTTATTTATTTATTTTGGTTTTATTTGCCCTTATTTGTTGCTCTCTAAATAAATGTCTTGCATGTATTGAATTGAAAACATGTAAGGACGAAAAGAAAAAAATGTTGCCTTATAAAAATATTTACTACTGACGGTAGAAGTGAAGCGAGCGTATGCTTATTTTCATTTTGCTTGGTTCATTAATGCTCCCTACACTGTATTTTGTGTACATTTACACTTATTACTGAACAGTATAAGTGAAGCGAGCATATGCTTATTTTCTCATGCTTGATTCATTGCTACACGGTATTTTGTGTACATTTACACTAAATACTATAGGTGGTTTTCACGGCGCCGAGAAGATTCCCTATACTCAGAGTAAGTTTTTAAAAAGAAATGGGATGTTAACCAAAACATGATAAGAAATGCGATAAATATCAGATAAATATGTCTTTTACAAAAATGCAGAAAGTATTTGCAAAGCAAGCATGTGCTTATAAATTATGATAAATCAAGAGAAAATGAACTACATATATTTATGCTTGCTGTACTTCATGCCTTGTAAATTTACCCTTGCCATAATTTATGCTTTAAATTTGTTCTTGGGAAATAAGTTTTGGTTTAGATCGAGCAACGGCGGTTACTTAAAGATCTTTGGATATCTCTCATTTGAAAATTAGATGTATTCTATTCTCCTAAGCTCTGTTTTGAATACACGTGAGAATACAGTGCTTGAAAAAAAACAGTTTCATTATTGCGACCGAGGAAAGTTCTGTCTTTCTGATGCTTGCTTTTGATTTAGACTGACTATAAGGCGCTTTCTTTGGCTTATGGTTAAGCCAATGTTAAACAATACGTCTCAGTCATAAAAAGTTGCGATATTGTTATAACAGAAATGAGACCTGCAGCTCAATCGACGGCATGCCTTTATTTTGAAAAAAAAACCTCTTTCGTTTTGGAAACGTTTTGCAAGAGAAATTCACATACATCATGGTTATATATTAATGAGCTGAACCAAACGCAACCCCTAAGATATGTGCGTATTATTAAGACCGCAAATAAAAGAAATTGAACTTCAAGGGTAGCTGGAACGTTGTTGAAGGTAAAGGAACTGAAAAGAAGTAAAGAATGTACAACGCTCTGAGTAAGGTGGAAATAGAAATATGATAATCCCTGCGCGACACCGATACCACGGCAGCTATGAATAGCCACGCAGACTTGAAATCTCTCCGCAAAACTTCTCTCGCGCTCTGCGGGGCACGGAGAAACCGTCTTCAAAACTGATCGTCGTTGTCAAAAATGAATTTCTACATAGACAAGGGTTTGGATGATCTTTTCGCATGTAAATCATTTCTATCAGTCGCTACTAAAAATCCGCAAAAAAGATCTTTTTGTAAAATTTAAAGTTTTTACATAGAATAACGATCTCATTTAACTTGTGGTGTTACGTTAAAATACAAGCTGGCAAAATATCACTGACAATAAACTGTTTTAAGACATTTGAACCCACCTTTTAACTCGCAATCTTTTGACAATGAAGTGAATAGTAAAATAAAATTGTATTGTATTGTATTGTTGCTAGACGAAACTGCTGCTCTTTTATTACTGACCGCTGAACTTTATATTAAATTTTTGTTACGAGGACAAGGGTTTGTCAATCAATTACTTAATCAGTCTGAATCAATCAATCAATGACATCTTCCTCTGTCAGTTGCTCCTAGCAACATACAAGAACGCTATTTATAGTTTCTGATTCTGAAGGCGTAACTTCTGCTCTGTGAGAGAAACAATTTACCCGCCAGGCTTCACAAGCTGGAAAAATAAGGCCCAAAAATAAGGCCGGAAGGGCCCCCTTAAAAGCCGTATTTGAAGCTAGTCAGAGTTTGGGCTTGCCGCAGTTTGACAGGTAGGCTATTCCACAGCATAGTACAACTATAGCTGAAGCTGGTTGACGATGTTGACGCCTACAAATGAACAGGCTAGAACGTGACCGAACAAAGCATCAAGCGATCTTGTAACGCGTCTGGGGAAATTTATCTTCGAGTAGAAAGCTGCAAATAAGTTCTGTTGATCGTTGCCCTTCGGGTCTCCCCAGGCCACAACGGTCGGAGTTTGAACTGAAATCAGTTTTACCAGACCGCGTAATTATAGCGGAGCTCGCGGGCCGAAGGTCCGGCGGAGCCCCGTACTCATAGAACCTATGCCCGTCATTTTTCATGGTCATGGCTAGCGGAATGTTTCGCGGGCGCGTTGTGTACCCGCCGCCGGCTGCCGTACGCGTTGGGCTAGCCCGCTGGCACGCATGACGTCGCAAAACATACGCGTATGACGCCATACAACATCCGGGATCTTTGAGGCTTTGTTTTTCGCGCGGCTACACAGCCGTCAGCTCGGTAAACACTTTAGTCGCAGGATCGTTTGCTGTTTTTAGCGGAGAATTAAAGTCTTTATTACCCAACATTTTTTTTGCGATTGTAAATCGCTAGATGAAAAAGTCGAAAAGGATTTTAGTTTAAGGTTCACTTAATGACAAGCTAAAACAACCTTAATTGAGAATAAAGGCCTGTAAAGGTTTATGCGTGCGAGCAAGAGAATATGATCGAGAGAACCTAGATTTTAATGAGGTTCGTTAAACTCGTCATTATGCGAATTTATCTCAAAAAGTGCGAGTCCAGCATAAAGTAAACTGTACAGAACCATTTTCTTAATTGTCTTAATTTAGGGCCTATTCACATGGAGGTGGGATCCGGGAAGGTGAGGTACCCCGCCTACCCGTAGTAAAAAAAAACAAGCCTTCACACTGCAATATTAAGCCCCGGGGCGCTGGGTGAGGTTTTTAAATGTTATCGCGTGGCTGCGAGTAGACGTTCCACCCATTCGGGAGTCCATGCCCTGACTATCGGGGGTTTTTTGTTTGACTTCTTCGCAGATTTGGGCTGACGAACGTTTGGATCTGATGAAGCTTTCCGCTTTGTTGTTGTTTCGGGAAAAACTTGAGTTTGATTTAGCAGATCAGCTTGATTATCGGACACCATGCTTAAATTGTCGCTGGCACTGTCAAGTTCTTCAGTATTTTCTTCAATAAAACTGCTTTACTCGACGTTTGGAAGATGAAATCGGCGGAAAAGCTCGCCAGGCCTGTAGCGGCTGGTAGCCATGTTGTTTTGGCGGGCTTTGGCGGAATATTCAAACTAAAGATAAATGCCCGGATGAACATGACCCCAGCGAGGCGGGTTACCCCACCTTCAGCGTTCACATGGAAAAAACTCACTCCAGCTAAGCGGGTTACCCGGCCCGGCTAACCGGGCAACCCGCCTCGGCGAAGTACCCCACCTCTCATGTGAACACGATCAAGAAAAAAAGAGAGATTGTATGGAGATATTGGTTACCCCACCGAGGCGGGGTACCTCACCTTCCCGGGGTCCCCTACCTCCATGTGGACAGGCCCTTAGAAATGATTGTTGAATTAGTTCAGCGTGGAGCTGAGTATACAATAAAAGTTTGTTTTCCTGCATCGTAAATCTTAAAAAAAAACTTTTGACGCACTAGGTGTTTATAAATTGATGTCTTATCTTCCCAACACCAAGTCATTTTGTATCGACCACGTTTAACTTGAACAACATTTTTTGTCCTCATTTATCTGCCATCCACTCTCTCCTCCTCAGCTCTTTTCTACTGACTTTGCCTGTTATAGTCCTCGGAATATCCTTGACAAATTCAACCTGTGATGACACAAACATAAACGTACTTAGCCTGAGCGGTTTTCCTCATTATGAATGCTTAAAACAAACAATAACACCAGGTAAATCAAAACTCAAACAATTAGAAAATGTACCCGGTGCCAAGCGCTGGAAAACATGTAACCGGTGTCAAGCGCGGGAAAACATGTACCCGGTGCCAAGCGCGGGAAAACATGTACCCGGTGCCAAGCGCGGGAAAACATGTAACCGGTGTCAAGCGCGGGAAAACATGTAACCGGTGCCAAGCGCGGGAAAACATGTACCCGGTGCCAAGCGCGGGAAAACATGTAACCGGTGTCAAGCGCCGGAAAACGTGCAACTGGGCGGGTGCAAACGGGAGATACCCCGAAACCCATGCAAGTCACGATTAATGTGTCTGATTCACAACGATTAACCGATTGACTGATTGATATGATTGATTATTTGATTGATTAATTGATTGAATGAATGATTGATTGATTCATTGATTGATTGATTGATTGATTGATTGATTGATTGATTGATTGAAAAAATGATATGCTTGCTCCAATTAATGATAGGGCGTTCAATAAGTTTTCTTTAATTTTTAATATTGGTCTTATTCAAGCGTTCCATTTTTGATTTGTGAATACGCGAAGTGTTGAACGAGTGGAGCAGAAAGATGCACGGTAATTACGCTGACCAGTGCATTAGGCCCGGTTCAAACGTCGAACTTCACATGTGCCGAACCTAATGCAAATGAGCAAGAACAATAGATTTTTGTCATTTGCATTAGGTTCGGCACATGTGAAGTTCGACGTTTGAACCGGGCCTAAGGCTTGCGTATATATTTTGCTCGTTCCAAATGCCAAGAAATATAGAATAGAGAATACTCTCTTAAAACAATAAAACCGATCTGCAGACTTCAAATGGATATTTCAACATAGAACAATTAAATATCAAAATTTAGCCGTACTAATTACTGCTCAACCAACTCCGGGCTCGATTATATTTCCTTTCTTTTTTCCGAACTGGACATTATGAAAGCGATGTACTGACCTATCGCTTTTGGAATCTCTCAATTTTCAAGTGACAAGCTCTCTTAATGTGTAAAGCTTTATAACCGGAAATTTGTTGAAGTTGGCAACCTTCATCGAAGGTGCTAATTTAAGTACTTTATTCTAAAATTGCGACCCAAAACATACGACTCTGGAGGAAAGCCTTTGCAATTTTTTTTCATTAAAGGTATTTATTTTATCCGAATATGTCCTGATTTTATTAAACTTTGAAAGAGCCATAAATTCGTTTTTACTCGAAATAACGCCTACAGAGTATAACACCCCTACATCTCAAGATAATATGTTTTATACTAGTAGTAATCATAGATTATAGTGCGTCTCCTTATCCCGTGGCACCTCGTCTTGACCTACAATAGTACCTCAGTTTCAGCCACTGTAAGGGGCTATGTCACGCAGCAAAAACGTCGGGCCGACATCAAACAAATTCACGCTATCGCCGTGGAATCAGGCAAAATCCTTCAATTCTGCCGTGCTGTGTACTCCGAAAGGTCTCAGATTTTTCGGACATATAAATAGACTAGGGTATCTAAAAGATAGTAATGCTGCGGCTCATTCTGTTGATGTTGACATAATTAGGTAGGTAGTGATCAATCTGCTTGCGTGAGACTCTGAAAATAGTCACAAATTGTGCGGTGTTTTTAAAACTAAGACGACCCTCCCACCCACAGGCAAAAAAATTCACATATGTCGAAGTAGGAAGGTAAATTATAATCGTAGTAGGTCCAATTTATCAAATGATATTCAGTGTGAACATTTGATTTGTTTAGTTAGTGTTATTTTCACCGACATTGAGTTCATATATAGGTGAATTCGATATATCGGTTTTTTTTGGGGGGGGAGGGGAGGGGAGGGGTATTATTATTGGAAAACATAACCATGTTGTATTCACTTCATCGTCATCTTTATTTATAAAAAAAAGGTAAATACATCAGGCATTAACAATTTAATATAAACTACAACTTAATAAGAAACTATGTATGTAAATTAATCTTCTATAATTTAAAAATATAACTAACTATTAAAGAAAGTGAGGATTACGTTTGGTTTTGTTTTCATGTTTATAGAATATACACTAGTAGTAATTGGACATTAAGGGAGTGCGTTCGACAGGGTGGGGTGATGGTACTAGGAGGTGAGTAGGGGGTGAGGAAGTGGGAGGTGGAGGAGCTGAGGGCCAATAGGCGGTGGTATGGGGGGGGAGGGGGATCAAGGAGTGGAAGTTATTATATTGTCATATTCTCAGGATATTTCCAGTTTAGAACTATAAAATCCAAGTCTTTTTTTGTTGTTTACATAAAATTGCTTTTCAAGCTATAAAATTAATGATCAAACACATAAAAATGGACAACAAAATCTTCTTTTGAAAATTTTATTTAAATATCTGTTAGTTTATGTTTAAAAGTAAATGGTTTGCGAAGGGTTTGCAAAGGGTCTGAGAAGGGTTTCCAAAGGGTTTGTGAAGCATTTACGGTTAGGCAGATTAATGAATAACTTAGAAAAGTGAGTCATCTTGTTTCTCTGACAGAGGTGAGCGCCTCCGGTCGAAGAATACGCATCTAGCACGTAACGTACGAACGTGAGCGTTGTGGTTATAAACTGTAAAATTGAGCCTCAAATTGTCTAAACACCTGTGTTAAAACAGTGTTAACTATGTTTGTCGAACATTTCGAAGCTTTTTGCAATGAAGGAACACCGAAGACGAACGAAAGAAGCCAAAGAAAAGAGTTTGTGATGTCAACAAGCGGCCATCTTGGCTAACATTAGTAACCAGGTGACACGCGCCATTCGCTAAATGCGGTGGCTAAATGCGATGGCCAAATGCAATAATACAATCACAGTATTTGTTCTAACAAATTCCAAATAATAACAGCATTTAATCAAATTTAATTTACAAGGAAAAATCGCCTGTAAAATAGCTTTATTTTGAACAAACGAAAACGGACTGTTTCCTTTGCGGTACGCATGCCGCGTACGAACTCGAATTCTAACTTCGAAGTCGAACTGAAATTCGAATTTCGCAGTGTTTATGACGTTTATGATAGATAGATACAATATTCTTAGCCTCAGAAGAACTGTTTGAGTCGAACACTTTTGCCCCCTTTTTCCAAATCAACCTTGTTAGCTGAGTACTTCGCGGAAGTAAGAAATACTAGGGCCAAGATGCACGGGCATGTCAAGTTCAGAGTTCATGATGCACGCTACATTCACAGTAACGCGCTACTAGACTTGTATACCTTTTATGTGAGATCGGCTTTGCTGGCTGTCGAGAACATGGTAAGAATCATAATTTATCGAGGCGAGTTTCTTTCTTGCGGTTCACAAACTATCGCATCAAGAGATCGTGATGTTTAAGCACATGGTGAACTAAACTTAATTATGTTTGGACATGAAACGATACAGATCGCGAAAATCGAAAGCGTCCAGATTTGTGAAACTTTCACATACTGCATTAAGAACGAAAGCGGGAGTTGGGAAAGTCAAGTACGAGCTTCTTCACATCGCATTACAGGTAAATCAAGGCAAAACATCTTTCTCACTGAAATCTGCGACGTTCTTTCCTGGCGCAATGCATTCTGGTCAAAAATGCCGCAGAGAACTCTGGTAAAAAGTGTGGTAAATGCAATGCATTCTGGTAAAAAGTGATGAATTCGAGAATTCGTCCCACCTTATTGCTGCGGAGCGAGCGCAGCGAGCAAGCAGCAACATAATCAGGATTTAAGAGAGATATACTAGTGTATCCAATGGATAGTGAATGCTGCGGCAAATAGGATATATTCAAATTGATACTCTCGGCAGCGTGAGACACTCATGGTGTTGAATTGCCAAAACAAACAAAAAATGTATTTTGGCTAAATGAGAAATGCACGCACACAAAAACAAATCTACTTGAATTCGTAAATGGATCATCTTGTAGTTAAAAACTTAAATTGTACCGGCTAGGCTGTTTTACCCAGCTCTTACAAAAAGCTTTGACTTGAAATAAGTTACCTCCAAAAGCGATTATTATTCATCGATATTTTCTCAGCATACCTTTTTCTTAATTTGAGTTTACTTTAAAACAAGAAGACAATATAGTGTCTTCCAGATAAGCTGTAATTTGTAGGAGTCTTGCAAGCTCTCGTCGACCTTGTGTCAAAAGTCACGGGTAACCTGATCATAAGTTCCCGAGTTATTTCCTGTGGATATTCATACAACACCGAGACGGCCGAGAACAAAGCGCTTTCAGATTCGCATAACGAAAGTGTCCTTGATATTTCATGCCGACAGAGCTCATAAAAATAACACGGACCTGATTCGCATAATGAAAGTGTTTAATTCAAAGAAGAATATTCTTAATATTTCCACGGCCGTTACAAAAAGCACTTTGATTACAAAAACAATGTCCTCGTTATTTCGTGTCGAAAGAACTCAGAACTTCTATATCTTTTGTTTACACGACACAGCTGTCACTGTGATTCCCGCGACACAAGCTATAATGCCGCGGAGAACTCTGGTAAAAAGTGTGGTTAAATGCAATGCATTCTGGTAAAAAGTGTGGTTAAATGCAATGCATTCTGGTAAAAAGTGATAAATTCGAGAATTCGTCCCACCTTATATATCTCTCTTAAATCCTGATTATGTTGCTGCGGAGCGAGCGCAATAAGGTGGGACGAATTCTCGAATTTATCACTTTTTACCAGAATGCATCGCATTTAACCACACTTTTTACCAGAATGCATTGCATTTAACCACACTTTTTACCAGAGTTCTCCGCGGCATTATAGCTTGTGTAGCGAGAATCACAGTGACAGCTGTGTCGTGTAAACAAAAGATATAGAAGTTCTGAGTTCTTTCGACACGAAATAACGAGACATTGTTTTTGTAATCAAAGTGCTTTTTGTAACAGCCGTGGAAATATTAAGAATATTCTTTTTTGAATTAAACACTTTCATTATCATGATGCGAATCAGGTCCGTGTTATTTTTATGAGCTCTGTCGGCATGAAATATCAAGGACACTTTCGTTACGCGAATCTGAAAGCGCTTCGTTCTCGGCCGTCTCGGTGTTGTGTGAATATCCACAGGAAATAACTCGGAAACTTATGATCAGGTTACCCGTGACTCTTGACACAAGGTCGGAGAGAGCTTACAAGACTCCTACAAGCCAAAATACATTTTTTGTTTGTTTTGGCAATTCAACACCATGAGTGTTTCACGCTGCCGAGAGTATCAATTGAATACACCAAATTGAAGAAACGTTGACTCGTGAAAAGCATAAATCATGAACGATGAGACCGAATGGGATTCTGGGTAGGCAGCATTGGCAAGCTAGTAATATTTTATTTATTGATAATCAAGATGTTTTCTTTGTTTGAGACATTTAAGAGCATGATTTATGCATCCTGTGTTAATATAATGTACATTCTGTCACAGACAAAGATTAAATTTTTCAACTTCCCAGTAAACCTTTGGGTCGCATCGTTCATGGTTTATGCTTATCACCCGACAACGTTTCTTCAATTTGGTGTATATCCTATTTGCCGCAGCATTTACTATCCATTGGATACACTAGTATATCTCTCTTAAATCCTGATTATGTTGCTGCTCGCTCGCTGCGCTCACTCCGCAGCAATTAGTCTATGACCGTATATTTGTCGTGATTTCATTTCGGTTATTTCCCCGATTCTGAAATCAAACGCCTCAGTACATGTCAGTATCTCAATGTCTAGAAGTTGCATTCAGCATATGTTTAATCAGTTGAGCATGGACGAAGGTTCTTCTCCGGAGCTGATTGCTGTGAAATTAACCCAAAAGTTTTCATATTTTTCTCTCTTCTACGAAAGTAGTGTGCTTTCAATGCTGTAACGTAATTTATAATAACACGCGCAAGCGATCTCAAGATCAAGGTAGGTCACGTACGCGAACAGTATTAGCTGCAATAGTTATTTTGATCTATTTTTCATTGCTCTCTCTCTCTCTCTCTCAAGCGAATAAAAAAATCTAAAATATTGGGTTTGTCTGTGGTAATAACAAATTACAAAGCGAAATTTCTAAGCCGACTAGGTTTTAAAACTGAAGCGTGCTATTTTTGTCGAGACAAACAAATTTTATTCATAACGCTCAACTATCAGACTGTAACACGATGAGAACTAGAGCTATTGTTTAAAAGATACAAAGACCACAATTGTCACAAAAATCCAATTTTAATCCTTGCAATGAGACATAAAGAACGATTCATTTGAGTTCCGGGCTAAATTAATCTGCGTTCGCCTGGCGCGGCCGGTAAGTGAATTCAGTTATGTCCAGGATTGCAGATAATTAGATGCATGGCAAATTTAATAAGCGTCACAAAGTGTCCTCTTGCTCTTCTACTCAACTTCAACATCACTTGTTTTCAAAAATACAGACAAAAAACGTCACGAAGTGTCCCCTAAATTCTGCTCTTTAAGTAAAGATAAACACGTGCGTTTACCCTAACTTAAAAATAACACTAACACTAATGCTAACCTTACATTTCAAAAAAAGATGGTAAACACTTAGACTTAACGGGACACTTCGTGTTGGATATCAAAATTTGCCATGCATCTAATTATCTGCAATCCTGGACATAAGTGAGTGAATTATTGCTACAAGACATACAACGAATCGCTCCGTGGAACATCGCGAAGAAGCGACGTCGGTATTTAGGTGAAAGCTTCCCAAATCAGGTAGAGAACCACAGCAAAATCAAGTTAGAGAACGGTGCTACTACGGTGCTGCTAGGAGCGAGGAAAATCCGATAACTTCTTGCTTGATTCCAAAGAGACCCAACCAAACAACTAACTTGGTCCGGAGAAGAACCTTCGTCCATTTCCACTGCGTACTTTTAGAGATTGAGATATTCAGCCGTACGATTTCAAAATCGGAAAAATATCCGAAACTAAATCAAGACAAATAGATTATTTACATGTAAAATTTCGAAGCACTCAACTCTCCAGGATTGAATGATTTTCCACGCGCTGGGAATGCTGGATACTATTGTGACGTTTCAACATGGCGCAGAAATGGTTACAACGCATGCGGGATACTGTTGTGACGTTTCAAGATGCTTTCTCGAGTCGTTCCGCCGAGACGACGCGCTAAGTATGCTGGATACTATTGTGACGTTTCAAGATGGCGCAGATTTGGTACCGACACTTTTCTCGATTCGTTCCGCCTAGCCGGCAAGATTAGGAAGCGTCTCCGTCGACGCAAAAAGCTTGTTTGTTGAAGTTCCGTGATAAATTTCTTTGAAACACTGTCCAAAAAAGACATAATGGTGGCATATTATAAGCAAATCTCGTGCAGTAATATAAGGACGTTGTCTTTGTAGCCTTACCAGGTGCGGTGTCATCCAATCCGCAGTATTGTGGGTCACGTGGTCTTGTAGCTCCTTGATCATTTGATTATTCTCTTGGTTTTTAAAGTCAGACGACAGCACAACAAAAGCTTTCGGTACCTAAAAAATTAAACAAAATATAACCTTACCTTGCACTCCTTTTTCTTGGGGTGCTTTCAAATTAAAAAAAAAACTATTTTACCTGCTATCGCCCGACCGTATCAACTTTTTAAAAAGTAAAAAATTAAGAATAAACTTTCCTAATTTACTGGGTATTTCTAAATTTAAATTTCATTGTATATGTTCTATAGTGACTCAGACTTCAAACACGGGCAATCACTCAAGTCCGCAAAACATCCCCTCCTGCGAAAAGACTAGACGCTGTAATTTCGTCTCGCTCATAAAATTGGTTCAATATATACTCTTGATAGAATGTTGACAGTTTTTCACTATACGGACCGACCCTAAGCCCGTAAATAACTTATTTATTTTATTTTTTTCCTCTGTCTCTCAAATCACTTTATAATACTCACGAAAGCGTTACCGTGACCGTGGGCAGAGATAGGAAAATCCGGACCGCGCTAAGAACCAATCAGATTGCAGGATTCGTTACCATGCCGTCTTGGAAAAAAATAAAGGTAAATATCGTACTCATATTGTATCGATTTGAGAAAGTGGTATCGGCTCAGCCGTTGATCCGATCCGCGGGTGATTCTCGCAATAATTGTGTACACGCCATCTTAAAGCACAAGGAAAGGATCCATAGTGGAAATTTGTGTACATACGTATATTTATTTTGTTATCTTTTTTCTTCTACTCACCTCTTTTACATGAAGGTAATCTGGCGGTGGACTACTGACCACTACAGCTTCTGACACTGCAGGGTGTTCCTTCAGACAATTCTCAACTTCAACGGGGTTAATGCTGTCTCTAATAGCAATAAATAAAGTTTAACGGTTAGTATGAGTAATGACCAGATAAAGGTTAAAAAGAAAGAGAAAACTGTTTGTCGTTATTCATGTGTTCTGAATTACACCTAGAATTTCATCATATCACATTATTGTTTTTCAGAGATATGTAAAGAAAAACATCCAGAATCTTTGTCAATATGCTCATTAAGTCTTTGCTTTAGCGAAACAGTTGTTGCCAGTTGTTCTAATTTGTTGTGTAAATTAAATAATAAAAATAAACAGGAATTTCAGTGGAAATACACAAAGTAGCTAGCTCTTTCTTCTACTGCTTCTGGATCGATTTAGAGTTTGGAAAGGTTCTTAAAATTGTTTCTTGAACTGAGGTACAGTGATCAAGATTACTGAGACTGGTTTAATTAATATGCAATCACTGTTTTATTAAATGAAACCATAAAACTAGCCTGTACTGTATAATATTAATTAACTGTATTAATTAACAAATTGATATTGAGCCAAAAACTCTAAAGAAAATTAGGCTACTCTCAACAAATGAAGTCAAATTTACTCTAGCAACTCCAATCCCTTTTGTGAAATACTGTGTGTTTTTAATGATCGGGCAGCACACATACTTAGATCAGCCCCACTGTTTTCAAATTTTGATACCCTATTTTTTTTACATATTAGAACATGTTTCATTTGTGAGGCTGAATTGGTTCTTATATATATATATATATATATATATATATATATATATATATATATATATATATATATGGTGCTTTATTGACCAAATTTCAGTCTGAAGGTTCTTAATCCACTTTTCCTTTTATGCGGGTGTTTACTGTAGTTAACACAGCCTTATTATTATTATCTAACTAAGACAAAATAAGGCTTTTTCTGCTAGCTGTGTTTTTTGGACGTAATAAACAAACACGCAAAAACCCGGACGATCGGAGATCACACTCGACAGACTTCTTAGACTACTCCTTGATTCAAACAATTTACAATAACACTTCGTGTTAAGCTATTTGATTTATTTACCCATCAACCACGATATTGTCATCCATACGACAGTCCACCCATAAATATCCATCTTCATTTCTTCGGCCCAAGTCACCTTCAAAGGAAAAAATCCACAGAGGTCTTTGATAAACAATGACATTAACTTGGACTGTTTAAATGACTGACTATCTGAATAATTGGTTCACTGACTGACTGACTGGCTGACTGACTGACCTGCTTACTGATTGAATGACTGGTTAAACGGACTGACTGGCTAGTTGAGTACTTCAGACTGAATTACTGACTCGCTGACTCACTGGCTAAATGACTGACTGACTGACTGACTGACTAACTACTGAGTGACGATTGACTGACTGACTGACTAATTGACTGATTGACTGACTGACCTGCTTACTGATTGAATGACTGGTTAAACGGACTGACTGGCTAGTTGAGTACTTCAGACTGAATGACATACTGACTGACTAACTGACTCACTGACTAAATAACTGACTGACTGACTGACTAAGTGACGACTGACTGACTGACTAAGTGACCGATTAGCTGACTAACTGACTGAATGACTGACTCACTGACTAACTGACTCACTGACTAAAAATCTGACTGACTGACTGACGGACTGACAGACGGACTGAATAACTAAGTAACGACTGACTGACTGACTAAGTGACTGACTAGCTGACTAACTGACTGACTAATTTAGCAATAAGCCGGACTAACTAACTGCAGACTTATTTCTGTCCGGAGTCAGAGCTTTAGAAACGCAGTGGTCTTAAATTCGTATAGAAAACTTAATTTAAAATATGTCACCTTTTTTACATATGTGCTTAACCAATTAATTTATTATTGCAAGATATAAACAATGAACTACAAAATCAGTCGACATGTCTCTGAGGTAGTACTCGCCCGGACCTGTTAAGTAAAAATCGCCTCGGAATACAGCACTTGTTTTCTCTGGATTGTCCTGTTGATAAAATAGAAAAGGGTAATTAGGTTTTATTCATAACAGGCCAAAACGAAAAGAAACACTTCTATATGTCTCCCGTTTGCTTGAACAACACTTTATCCCTTTGTAGTTATTAAAACTCAAATTCCCGCGAAATTTAAGCCACGTGTGAAGAGACATCCGTCATCGTGGATATTGGCTGTCTCGTTGTAATATATATTTTTTTGAGAGGAGACCTCAGTTCCTCATTGGGCCTTAAGGGGGAGGCGCTAATGGATAGTGTAAGATTGTCCTAAATATAAACATGGTGCACTTTTACTGATCTTTGGTTTTCTTTGATAAATAACCCGTAACTATCAGCCGCGGTATTGGTGGAAACTTTATTCAACCGGCTACCAGTAGAATACATACATCCATAACGTCATCTCGTGGCTTTCTTAAACAGGATCACTAAAGGGGGACACAAGGTCTTGCACAGATCTTGAGGGAACTAGCCACCTCACTCCACCCGAGTTTGAGAAGGGGGTTACTGGACCATGTTTTATTGCCTGTGAATCAAGTGTGCAATGTGCTATGCACGCATGATGATGAGAGATAGGGGTAGGTGGCTTCATGTAACTCGGAGGCTAGGCTCTATGACCACAAGTCGTTACGCTATTTTAATAGCTAACTGGATCGCTAATTACTACAAGTTGTGAGTTTTAACGAGTTTGTGTTCTATTTGCCATATTTGTTTCTGTCGTCGAGGCCGATTTCCCTTTCGTAAACAAGCGATGCCATTTTTAACGGTCGACGCCATCATTAGCATTCATTGGTAGCCAGGCCTTTTGTAATGGTCGATGCCATTTCTCTCTTGTTTATGCCTGGATTGGGATGAAAGTAGGCTATCATTATTAGATAAAACTGGGTTCAAGTAAAGCGATTATTAGATCTAAGCTAGATTCGCGGTTAGGTAAGATTTAGGGTTAGGGTGACCCGTTATTGATATATATTAAGAAAAGCACCTTTTATAATTAAAATTTTCTTGGATTTGCCGGATCAACCCAGTGGTCTAGTGGTAAAGGAGAGATGCTAGCATGTAGAGGTTCCGGGTTTGATTCTAGGTAATTAATTGCATTTTTGTTTTTCTGATAGAAAAAACAATTCTAAAATTGTGAAAAATTTTCTAAGTGTCGCTAAAATGGTATCGCTTGTTTACGAAAGGGAAAATTGCGTCGTCGAGCGGAGTACCTGTAAATTGATCATAAATTATCATAAATTATCATAATTGTCATAAATTATCTATGTGCTTGTCCAATATAAACAACAAAGATGCATACAGGCGCAAGAAATTTGGCGAATTAAATCTGCTCAGCCTAACTGCGCCTTTCAATAACATGCGGAATTTGAAATTCAAATTTCCACCAACAGTTGCGTTTTACACTGCCGTCAATCATCTTAGCTTATCTCCCCGGAAACAGATCTTCACTTCAATGAGGTCAAAAGGTCACGTCCGTGCATTATGATTGGTAGATTTCGATCCATTTTTTTCGTATTAATTAAGATTGACGGCAGGGAATATCGCAACTGTTGGTGTAGATTTGAATTTCAAATTCCGCATGTTATTGAAAGGCGCAGTAAACAGATTAACAAAGCTAACACTGAATCAGATGGAATTTACTAACCACATAACGTGTAAACATTCCCACTGGTCTATCAGGCTTTACTCGGATGGCAATTTCACCCTGTACCCCAGGAGGTACCTCTTTTCCTTGTTTGTCGACAATCTGAAATGAAAGTTTCGTTCAATTTGTAACGATGTTATTTTTCCTTTTTTTTCTGTTATATGTTTTCTTCAACCAAACTTAAAAAAAATAAAATAAGTTGCTAGTTATAGGTTACTACAAGGGGATTAATTATTGTTCATTTTACAGCGGTTTAAAGTGGCTCCAAGTAGTTGTTTTTGGGTTACACTTCCCTTTTTGAATGCCCTTATACATATTCTTACTTAGCTCAATGAATCTGAATTTGATACCAGATCGTTAGGCTTGGATGAAGGTTTTGGGCGATTCTCTTTTTATGCTAATCAGCGTTTCCATAGCTCAAAAAGAGTGAAAACGTCAAGCAAAACTGCATTTGTTAGTCAGAGCTATTTGCAGGGAGTAATAATTTAAATCTGAGGAAAATTTCTGTGTTTTGACCGCTTATATTTCAAACATGACAAACACATATTAAAAATGTTTTAGCGATTTATTCAATATCAAACAGTTTAATTTGTTTGAAATTTTCCCATTTTGTCTGCTACATTGTGTTGATTACAGTGTGTTGGGTAGCCCCAAAATCGAAAGATATTTAGGAAAAACTGTTTTCCGCCATATTTGTTAATCGTTGCTATAGAAACGCTTGATATCTATCGCCCTTTAATTGCCTCCACCTAATCAGATGATTATTGCAATTTGGTTAGCGGTCTCTTTAAGAATAAATTATAATATAATTGTAATTAGTAATTAAGAGCCAAAAGTCAGTGACAGCAGCTCCATTGAGGTTTGCCAAGAAACCGTCGTGGACGGAGCCCGGACAACCCTGGAAGGCAGAGCATTCCATTCCTTTATAGTGCGAGGAAAGTATATGAAAACTTATAATAATCTGTCAGTGAAATTGGTACTCTATATGCACATTATTTCATTAACATGACGACTTTGGCGATCCAATGGTGTGAGACTGATTGCTCCTTGTTGATCCCAATTAGGCCATAATTTGTGGATTTTATAGAAGATGGCCAGCCTATTCTTTTTCCTTCTTGTTTCTAGAGTGTCCCACCGCAGATCTTCGATCATTTCTGTAACGTTAGATGTATTGTGATACCGATTTAAGACAAAACGCGCTGCTCGTCTCTGTACCATTTCTACTTTTTCTTAATGTTTTCTTTGGTGTGGGGATCCCAAACCGCAGATGAATATTCCACAATTGGGCCAAACATGCCCCTCTATGCCATAGTTTTAAGAAACGGGGAGTTGATTCGGAGGTTCTTTCTCGGTAAGCCAAGTGTTTGGTTACCCTTGTTGGTGATATTTGTAATGTGGCGATTCCACCTGAGGTCTGAGGTAAGTGTAACTCCCTGGTACTTTGCAAGATCTACACTTTCAAGGGCTTTTCCATGCATGGTATATAATTGTGCACAACTAGGTTTTTTTTACGAGTGACCCGTAAGATGTAGCATTTGTCAATATTAAATTACATTTGCCATTTTTCTTCCCATAATTCAAGTTTGGTCAGGTCATTTTGGAGGATGGCCACATCAGATTGTGATTGTATGGCCAGGTACAAAAGTGTGTCGTCTGCAAACAAACGAATAGTTGAATCTATTGTCTCAGGTAGGCATGGACCCAAAACTGAGCCCTGGAGAACTCCAGATTTCACATGTGTGCCATATGAGTGCTCACCATTCACAACAACCTGTTGGGTGCAGTTTGTGAGAAAGGCCTGGATCCAATGCTTAGTTTTTCCTCTGATTCCATAGTGTTCTAACTTTAGAAATAGCCGTTGATGGCCGACTTTGTCAAATGCTTTCGAGAAATCCATAACTAGTAAATCTGTTTGCCCACCATCCTGCATATTATGAGCTAAATCGTGAACCAGCTCCAGCAATTGTGTTTCGCAAGATCTACCTTCTCTGAAACCATGCTGATTAGCTTAAAAAGAACATCATCCAAAACTTTTATCCAAGCCTAACATCTGGTATCAAATTCAGATTCATTGACCTAAAGTAAGATTATGTATAAGCGTATTCAAAAAGGGAAGTGTGACCCAAAAAAAAATACTTGAAGCTACCTTACATGTAAGTAATTATTGTCGAAAGGGATTTCGCTATTTCTTTGGTATTGCATTACTACTGGTCAAAACAATGCTGCAATACTTATACTTGTTTACAAAAAAATCGTGGTCTCTTCTAGCCTATTTTGGAAACGAAATTGTGAGAGCACGAAAAAAGTTAGGCTAACATTTTCAAGTTGCAATTTCTTCAGACCCATGCAGTCCGGCTTCGACTAGAAACATACATCCACAGTTTTGGTTCGCTTAAGGTGTGTAATTTATTATGGTAATAGGACTGAGTGGAGTCCAATTCGGTCTGTAATCATACGAGTGATTAACAAAATCGGACGACCGTGAAGCGGAGTCTGATTTATTTAGTCACGAGTATGATTACAGACAGAATTGGACGACACGAAGTCCATAACTGCAACAAAATTCGAGGATAAAACGTTAAATGGTTACACGTTTTGGTGATTGAAAACATAACAATTGCGTGTGTTTTTGACCGAGATGCATGCCCGAAAAAAGGATAGCGGCGCAAATGACGCGTATTGTCCAATTACATCGTCCAATTACAAGCATGACGCGTAAACTGTCCTATTAATGCTCTAATCGTATCAATAACAAAATTCTTGATTGTGATTGGTCATCCGCGCGCCTATTTCTCACGTAATTGGCGCACGGTCACGTGGGTGTCCATGTACAACTTTTTGTAATTGGATAGCTGTAATTGGACACCTAAGTTGCGCGCGCATCAATCAGTTGCACTCGAATGGGTTCTTTTTTGCTGTTTTCCTTCTACTTTCAAACTGATAGAAAATATCCTAGACAGTTTTAGTACAAAAGAGTCGACATAGACTTTTTAATCTCGAATTTTGTTATTGATGCGATTAATTAGTAATTGAACTTCGTGTCGTACAATTCAGGGGTAATCGTGCTCGTAATTTCAAATCGTCCTCGCGCTAGGCGCTCGGCCGATTTGAAATTACTCGCCCGATTACTCCCTGAATTGTACTCCACTCAGTCCAATTACTATTATTAATCGGGTCTGCTGATAACCAATCAGATTCGAGAATTTTGTTATAGTTTTGATTAATCACAAAACTGGACCATAATTTTTCGTGGGTTTCTCTTGAACAAAAAAACTTCATTTGGTTTTGAATTAACACAAAATCTTCGTGACACTGTTTTCTTTTTTTGGCTTTTCAGATGATACTTAAAAATAGCTGAAATAAATGTTTTTTACTTACAGTCACCGTGATTCCTGGTAAAGGTGTCCCTGCTGAGCCAAGGTGCACTTCAGCGGCTGATCTAGATACCCTGGATAGTCTTTGCTGCAATAGAAAAAAAGGAAATATTAGCTAACTGCCGTTATGAAATAAGCGAAATACCGCTTGCGCATTAAGTACCTAAAACAGTCTCTACGGAAGTGTAGAAACTATTTTGACATCATTTATCGATTATCAATGACATCAGGCAAACGTCAATTGTCATTTTCTTGACCAGGTTTTAATGAAATGTTTTAGTATCTTCGAATAATGGTGTTCTTTCCGTTACTGGTGTTTTCTCTCAGTTTAAACCGCCTAAAGAAACTGTAATACTGAGTAAAAGTGAAGTCAAATATTAAAATTTGGTATGAACTAAGTTGATAAAAAACTGTATTTGCGACTACCACTTTTTGAATCCATCCATTTAACCAATCGTTACTTCGTTCGCTGTTTTATGTACCTACATGTACATACCGTCTCAGTCTGGCCATACGCAACTCTGATGTCCAATCCGGTTCCCTCTTTCCATAAGGCCATCACCTTCGGGTTTATCAATTCCCCCCCTGTAGTACAATGATTTAACTTGAGAAAGTGACAGCTTTTTAGGTCTTCACACACCAAACCGGTGTACATACTTGGAAGAAGCCAGATGCTGGTTATGGGATAGCACTGTAAAGTATTTAACAATGCCTTTGAAACCCTCTCAAAGTGAAGAAACATTCCAGCTCCTACTGACCACGCAGCGAACATGTGATTCATAATCACCATCCAACCAGTGGAAGAACAGCACCACACGAGGTCATCTGGAATAAACTCGAATTCATCCCTGTAAATAGTAATAAATTAAAGAATGAGACGTTAGGTGCAATTTTAGAAAACGTTTGCATTTTTGCATTACTATAAAAGGGGAATATATGCCCTATTCCCGAGAAAAAGATAAAAAAAAATGCTTATTTTTCAGTTTGTCGAGTTTTTAATGCAAACAAATTATTACATTCCTCGAGAGTAACAATCACCGTATTTGTTTGATTTCAAAAGCGTCGATTCCGCCAGGCTTTAGTGAAATTTGCACGTGACAAAGTGACAAGGTAAACATGTTTTGTTTACCTTTCAATTTAACTCGTTGCTCGCTGTGAGTATAGAAGAAGAAGGATAAAGAGACAGTAGTCATACGTAATGGCCCAACCAATATACCCTAAATATCTAATAAACGATTAAAGCTGAACTGAACTTTCATAATGTTTACACAGTCACATAATCCTTAAGATACCCGGGCGCAACAACGTGCAGACAGTTGGGGCTGCTGAAGGCCTTGTGGTCGGCTCCTCAAAATCTCTCGCTAACTTCTTTAGCGGGTACGCTTTCTTCTTACTCTTCTGCTGCAGGTGCTGACAGAGTTTGCTCGGCATGCATGGCTGAGTCGCGCAAATCGTCATCTTCTTCCGTGGGCATACTATGCTGTTTAAGGAGGTGATCTACATGCCGGGGAGATACCACCCCATCTTATACTTGATCGTATATGAATGTGGACCCATCCTATTTTCAACGTGGGCATTTTTTAGGACCCGGACTAAAATCCTTCACTAGCTGGATAAATGTCTCCCTTTGCAAAGTGTTGCTGTTAATATCATGATGTTCCTTTTGGGAAAGTTGTTGGTTTTGCACCAACTGCCGTACATCTGGTCGAATGAGATCCAGTCGGGTTCACAAACGGCGGTTTAACAGCAGTTCTGCGGGAGAGATACCTGTCCTTGTATGGGACGTTGATCTATAGGCCAACAAAACTCTTCTAAATTTGGTTAGCACTGTGCCTCCGGATCCTTCAAACTTCTTTATTCCTTCTTTAAATATGCAGACAGACCACTCTGCCAAGCCATAGGACGTAGGAGCCCGGGTGCTGTTTTAACATGTACAATTCAATTTCTGGTTCTGTCGTTCCTTCCAGCTTAATTTTTTCACGTAGAGCATAACCTAAGGCCTTGCTTTAAAGTTTCCTTGTTTTTCTACAAGATCTGTGTAGATTTTTGTCTTTACCGGTCCCCTTCTACTCTTCCAAGACCTTCCAGAAAAATCGAGGAGTCTGTCTCCAACATTTCATCCCAGTCTCAATCCACAGTGGTAAACTAATATAATTTCTCTCCAATTTAAGAAAATATGCTGACGTCAGTCTTGACCCATCAGACAGGAACTCCCTCCTTTGACTACTGCAGTAGGTTTAACGCCTCGAAACCTGATTGCATAGGTACGAAGGGAGTGTGTATTTTTATGGACAAACTTGAACGACAGTTAATTGCGCAGGCTGAAATAAAACTTCATACGTGGTGGCGGTATATTGATGATATTTTTATCATTTGGACAAAAGGGGAAAATAGCCTCAGAGACTTCATTGATTACCTGAATAATGCACATAGAACGATCATATTTACATGGAAATGGTCTTACAAGGAGGTAGAATTTCTGGATGTTAATTAATTAATGATTCAGGAAAACTGGAGACCGATGTGTACATCAAGCCAACTGATAGTCATCAATATCTTCACCAAGCGTCTTATCACCCGAGTTCTTGCAAGAAAGGGATTCCTTATGCTCAAGCATTAAGGTTGAGACGGATCTGTTCTAAGGATACTTTCTTTGAGAAAAGGTCTCAAGATTTATGTAGCTTTTTGGTAGAAAGGGGATATAGAAGGAACTTTGTTGAGCAACAAGTTGATAGGGCGAGACGAATACCCAGGAATGAGACTTTAAGGGAAAAACCAAAAGAGGACAACAACAAGATCCCTTTTACAGTTACATATCATCCAGGCCTTCTTAATAAGCTTTAATATCGGAGGTTTACTGAGGAAGTTACAGCCTGTTTTACATTCATCAAACAGATGCAGAGATGCGATCAAGGAGTTTCCAATGGTCGCCTTTAAGAAACCTAAAAGTCTTTCCGATTATTTAGTCCGAGCTCGTTTTAGAAGTGGCTCCAAAGATGAAGTGAAAGGAACATCGAAATGTGATTCCAATCGATGTCAGATTTGCAATTTTCTTTGTTTAGGAAGAGTTTTTCGAAACAACAAAACTGGCAGAGAATTTAGCATAAACTACAACCTTAATTGTAATTCTAGAAATGTGATCTATCTTATCACTTGTAAGAAATGTCAAATTCGATATGTTGGATCCACCACCACTGCGTTTAGGACAAGGTTTAGCAATCATAAGAGTAGGGTAAATACACATGTTAATCTGTCGTCGGAAAATAATAAGAAGGATGACGTTCTTTACCAGCATTTTCATAGCCAAGGACATTCAGGATTGGAACACATGAGCGTTCAACTGATAGACTGGGTCAAATGTGAGAGGGAGCTGCGTGACAAGGAAGGACAGTGGATGTACAGATTAGGGACTTTGATACCGAATGGGCTTAACGATAATGATGGTTTTTATGCTCAAAACAGGAAGACACGTATAAGCGCGAGCGCACACGTATGAATAGCTTTTTGTAAGCGCGAGCGCACGCATATGAATAGTTTTTTTCGCTTTTTTGTAATGCTATGTACTTATTGACTAAGTGGGAGGGCCGGATGGGAAAATATTTGGCTCTCGGTCATGGCGTACGGACCTCGCTGCGCTCGGTCCGTACGCCATGACCGAGAGCCAAATATTTTTCCATCCGGCCCGACCTAACTTAGTTAATAAGTATTTTATCATATGACCAATTTGGAGACAAAATTACTTGAAATTTTAACGCGCGAGGCCGTCCGCTTTTGTAGTAAGGCCGTACGGCTTTTTCCGGCCCCGTTCGCGCAAATGCGTACGGCCCTCATACGGGACTTTCATCAATGGTTTTTCAAAGAAAAGGTTCGCAGGGCCGTACGAGTCATATGAGAAAACGCAATATGTTTCCATTACAGTTTCAAAATAACAGTCAGTTGTTTTGGTACGCACGCGTTTCCTTGACATCGGACGCCTCGGCAATTTTGAATTGTAATACGTTAACGGTGTTTTAGTCACCCTGAAGAAGACCACTAAATGTGGTCGAAATATAGGTGTCAGACAAAAAAGCATATATATATATATATATATATATATATATATATATATATATATATATATATATATATATATATATATATATAATCGAGGTGAACTGATCAACTGAAGATTCGACTTAGCATTTTATTACTAACTAGTTTCGTACCGCACAACATGTGCGGTACTCATCAGATAAAATAGCCAAAAAAAAATAAATAATAATAATAATAATAATAATAATAATAATAATAATAATAGCAATAATAATTAACAACGTCGCGCCTACATTACGCGATGCGAGTTTCACCACATGGATATCCCAAATTTCGCGCGCTGTGTTTCGCATACAAGCTAGCTGCAAGCGTCAGATTTGCAAAGAATTTACAAAATGTCTCATAACTCAAAGACAGGGTTATTGTAAAAATTGTACTAAGAACTTAGAACTACCTGAAGCTAATTCAGAGAAACTCTCGGTACAATTCGTTGCAAGAAAGCGTTTTTATAGCAGTTTTAAAACACATTTTTCAAGCTCGGGAATGCGCCCGATTTTACCAGATGTTCTCTCCAAAGAGAATACCTGGATCGATATGAGTTTAGATACAGCTGTTATCAGGAAGCACATAAGACCACTTGAACAGGAGTATTGTAAGCCTGTGCATGTACTTACTTTCGCATTCCTGCAGATCCTAGTCCCACGCTTCCATGTGAATGCTCAGTCATTTTTGCATTACCAGTTGTTCCACTTGAAAAGTAGATTTGTGCAGGGTCACTACTTAAGGTTTTTACAGTCTAAAATAATAATAAAACAGTCAATTTAGTTAAACGCGTTTTATAACTGTCTTAACAGAGCCTGTCATATGCCTGTACCGCACAGTGGAGAGAGAACTGCAGGAGATGGGCACGAGATATTGGGCTTAGGCCTCCACCGTTGCGGCCGCGTACTAGTCCCCGTTTTATAATTCTTTCCGGGTAATTTGTTTTAATTGAACATAATTCCGATGTCACGCATTAAATAGCAAAGAGCAACTTCACAGACTTCACAGACTGCTGATTTTTGCAAGTCTACTGCAAACTCGTGCAAATACAAGAAATCAAATTTCCCAATGTTTGCCACTGGCACACATTCTATTTTTGGTTAAAAAAAATTTGAAATTTTCCATTTCCGTCAGTTTATGGCAGATTGTTAGCGGAGCTCTTGTGGACCGAAGGCCCGCTCGCGGAGCTTCATACTCATAGAACCTATGTCCGTCATTTTTCATGGTCATGGCTAGCGGAATGTTTCGTGGGCGCGCGTCCGTACATGTGTGTCCGTGCGTCGCGCAAGGCTAGCTCGCGGGCGCGTATGACGTCACGCAACATCCGGGATCTTAGCAATTTTGAATCCAAAGCGAGGCTCTATTTCTCGCGCGGCTACATGGCCAATGTCGCGTCAGCTGTAAACACTCTTGTTGAGTTTAGCCGAGAAAACCGTTTGCAAAGTCGTTTTCCCCTGCATTTTTTCGCGGTTTGCTACTCAAGACAGGGATACTAATTAAAGGGGTACTTAAAAGCCGCTACAGTGGAAAAAGAAGAGCTTTCAGGGAAAAAATCTTGCTTCGAGGAACTTCATACGTTTTTATCAATGCGGGGCAATATTTCCTATTCGGATTTTAGAACCGAAGAAGCGGAGTTTTAAAAAATTTCCAAGTAGCCGAGTGACTTAAAGGTAAAAGAAATCACATTTTTCGATGGGAATTTATGTTGATATCAATTTGTGATTGACTTTTTCTTTGTGTTCTCGTTAGTTTTGGAGAAATGTTTATGAAACGTGCTCAAATTCAGTCGTGTTGTTATCTTGAATTTCATCGAGGACAGCTCGGTCTCGATGCGATATAAATGGTACGTGTTTTGCTTTTAAACATAAACTAATACATATTTGAATAAAAAGATTTTGTTGTCCATTTTTATGTGTTTGTTCATTCATTGCATACGTTGAAAAGCGATTTTATGTAATGAAACAAGACTTGGATTTTATAATTCTAACTTTACTCGCGTCGCCTTATGCAAAAATGTTTGTGTATTTTTTGCAATTTTGATTTCCAAATCAGTTTCTCGGGCAATTTTGGATGCGAAACAGGTGTATTTTATTCGGAAATTAGTCATACTAATGGCAGATGAATTCTGAAATCTTGATCGCTTACTCTTTAGCCGTAATTCAGTCTTTAATTGAAGTGAATCGATGAAAATCGAACCTCACTGAAAATCTCCATTGTGAGTGGGCTCCCTGATGAAAGAACATTTATTATTATTATTATTATTATTATTATTATTATTATTATTATTATTATAATTATTATTGATGGGATATTATTCGAGTTATGAATTCTCAAAGGCAATTAAGCACGAAGAATTATAATTTCTCTCAACCACAAGTAAACAACCCTGCGATGGACTAGCATCCCATCCAGGGGGGGGAAGCAATATTCCTAGTTGCTTCATGCTAACAGAAACCGGGTTAAGCTTCGGCCGTGTGGGCCAAGTGTGGCTCGAGTGCGACTTACCTTACCTTTACAAGTAAACAAACATATGATATGAATCGTTGTGCGATTTCGCTTCGCTTTAGGCTGCTGAAATAATTTGTAGTGGCAGATTAATTCTAAAATCTTGATAGCCTACACTTTAGCTGAAATTCAGTTTTTAATTAAAGGGAATAATAGATGGAATATTATTCGAGCTTTGAGCATATGAAAGAGTTGTAAGAAAATTATCAGAACCACTTCTGATTTCGTCAGTTATTCGCTTTGATTGGTTGCGATTGACAATTGCATTGTTACACACCGGAAATATTACATTGATAAAATTACCTCGCCCGATGACATCAGTGTTCGCTGTCTACGTCAGCAGAACACAAAAACGTCGAAGTATTGCTAATTTAAAATAAAAACGATGTATGATTTTTTTTTCTTGCTTCGATGAACGAGATAAGGTTATAGCAATATTGCGTGGCATCGGATAGCAATGCTGTGTGGCATTGGTAAAAGATCAATTGCAGCATGTGCAGGAATATGTGCAGGTTGTTGTGTTTTTTACGTTCTTACCAGGTGTTTATTTCTTTATTTTTTTCTATAACACATTTTTTATTTATCTTAAAAAATAAGAAAGTACCAACTAGGTGTTAATTACTCCTTTGAAAAACGTGCTTTATTTGTTTGTTTAATTTGGCTTTGCCATGATGACCTAATTCTACCAAGGAATTTTGTGAGATCGACATAAAAACATTAAAAAAACTTTTATAAATGGTATTTTAAAGTGCCAAAGTTTTTGAATAAGTTCCAAACGTTTCGGGCTTTGGATGCCCTTCTTCAGTGGAAATATGTTCGTATGGAAATATGTTTAAACGAACATATTTCCACTGAAGAAGGGCAAAGCCCGAAATGTTTGGAACTTATTAAAAAACTTTGGCACTTTAAAATACCATTTATAAAAGTTTTTTCATGAAATCCAAGTGCCACGCAGCCACCGAACTTCTTATAAAAACATATTGATTGTTCAAAGTTTTGTTGATCAATTAACGTTGTGACTTCTAGCCTGTCGAAGTGGGAAAATTAACATGTTGAACAAAATAGTCAAAGCTCTGTTCTGTTCAACAACGCTTAACACGCTGAACAGCAAATAAAAACATGTAATTCAATAACTTATCAGTTTAGCTTTGTAAGAGAAAGCAGGAAATTTACAACAGCCAATTACCGACCTCGTTTCGAACCTATGACCTCCCACTCTGCAGTCTTGGTCGAGCTATCCACGGTTTAGAATTTGTTTATAGCAGCGAAGTTAAACGAAATTGACTTTTGTATCGATCATTGGTTGTAGTTACTTACTTCATATCGTGAAGACGCTTTCTTGAATGACTCATCAAATATTACCCACTCGTTTCTAAAAAAGGAGTGCATAAAATAAGTTAATTATTCTTTGAACAGCCCACCTTCCATCATAAAATTGTAAGAAAAAAAGATGATTAAATAGATAAATAAAGCGCTTATAAACTAAGATAGTATTCTATTGGGATCGAACATTTCAACCTCAACCTACCGGTTTTGTTTGATTTGGATGAGGCGTCTAGCTTTCTCGACATACACGGGTAAACAAGATGGAGGGATTTCGCGAAGGAGCTTTGCTTGTGTTGTCAACTCAGGGTACGCAGCGCCACGTTTTGGAGCTTTTCGGCCTTTTCGTACGTGTGATTGGATTAATGCCTTGTTTCGAAGTGCGTTCCTTTGGTAAAAATTCAAATACCTATTTTGAATCCAAAAATGGATTTTCTGTTCCTTTGGACAAATCTTAAAAATGATTTGAAATCCAATTAATCCATTCTGAGAAAGAATTCGATGGGTTAACCCAAATTCTGAATTTTTAATTTGGATTTGAAATCCATTGTGAACGGATTCGAATCGCATTCAGGTGGTAAGCAGTATTCAACTGATAATCTTGCCATTTTGGATGTAGTAGAGAGCAAGAACAGGTATGCTTTGCTTATTTTCTTCAAAAAGTTAACAACGGAATGATTTATCCCATCTGGAACTCAGAATCTTTTTCTGATTTCCTTTCTCTCCACACTCATCATTCATATTCATAAATGATTTATAGCATGTATTTATCTTTGCCGTATTTTAATTGGGGGCATTTTCGACATAATTCAAACATGTACTTTCTGCGCTATTGCGATTTTTTTAAACGGTCTATGACTTTATTTAGCTTAAGTGTTCACAGTTTTGATTGCCCAGCCAACGAAAGACGCGTAAATTAATAACTTAAGGAGTAGGATCCACAAATGTGAAATGCTTTACTTTTTCTTTTTCTCTCTGTGTGTGCCTTTTCGAATTGCCATGGTCTTAATTCCGGTTTTGGATTTTGCGTTCCTTTGGAAACCGCAAATCCGAAATATCCTTCACTACAAATCTGTTTTTGGATTTGACCAAAGAAACATACCCCTGGTCCCCAGTGACTTACCTTAATTTCACATCAGTGCAGTTTCCAATGACGATTTTGGACTTAAGCGCTGGAATCAAGCAAGCTGCCTAAGGAAGTAAGGAATAGGACACAATTCCCAAGAGAGTTAAATCAATCACATAATCATTCACGGTGTATTTCTATCAGTTTGAATAACCTGTATTAGTACATACTAACTGCAGTGGACAACGGTTGTTGGCGCGCTCTGATTGGCTACTGAAACTCGGGATAGCAAGTGCTATTCACCTGAAGCAATTTGCGCGCGAAAATTGTAATCGTTGACAGGAATAAATCAGTTGAAATCATCCTTTTCGTGCTATATTATCTCACTGTTTTAGAATATACTAAAACAATTATTCACCTCAGTGTCGACGGTGGCCATGCAGTGGTGGATATTTATTTGACAATATCCACTACTAGCCACCTCCACTTCGGTGAATAGTTGTTAATCATTTTATAATATATTTCATAAGTGATATTGCAGCAATATTTCAATTGGTGTATGTGAGAAGGCACTTTGACGTTGGCCAAAAAAAACTAATGTTTTTCAGTCTCACACTAAGATGCGTCACAGGAAATGTATTTCGTACTCTGTCAAAGCCCAAAACAATACTATAGAGCCTATTTTGTTGATGGGTAACTGTGCAAATTTGAGTTTAAAAATGAGCTTGTTGTGCTTGCCAAAGATGATGATTGATGATATCCAGATTCTACATTTAATAAGCTTGTCTGTGATATTTCTATGGTTTCGAAATAGCTAACTTACAGAAGACTTCCCGGAAAGCACGTTAAATGAAGTAACCAAATTTCTGTCTCTGAACCTATAAAAGCGATTATATATTTATTTTATAAACGCGATTTATAGCCAGCAGCACTTGGCGTTTAAGCCTTGAAGCATCGATCAACGCGTTCACTTGCCTTACTGCATAGCAAAAATTAACAGAAACACTCACCTCATCGATCCCTTCACGGAGTTCCTCCAAATAACTGGACCATGTTACGATGCAGGACGGTTTTACTGCTAAAAGTCTCGTACAAATTTCTTTTGTCCCAAGCCCGACGGGAAAAGGAACAAACACGCTCCCTGTAACACATGAAACGAACACTATATTCTATGTTCTGTAAACTTCCGAAATGAGTTATATACAGATACACATTGTTTCTCTTGTGCCGAAGGTCAACACAACACGCTTTGGACTCAATTCCTGGCGGTATTAGGCGCCCTGGAATAACTTGCCTGATGTCGTAAGAGCGTCGTCAGATTTTAAAACGTTTAGAAAACTGTTGGAAAATGAGTCATTACTTTAGTATCGACGAATTGTCTTTTTATTCAATTTTGTAACTATTTTAATAGTATTTTTACGTGTGATACTAAAAAAAAATTAATTGTAAATAGTTTTTATATTGTCTTAATAATTTTATTCACAGTGGCATACCTGTGAATTAGCTGGTAAAGTTTTTTTTTAACTAATCCATACAGCTAAGAGTATGCTCCACTTTAAATAAAGTATTGTATTGTATTGTGTTGTATTGTATTGTATTGTATTGTATTGTATTGTATTGTATTGCAAAAATGCGACCCAATGAGCCCAGAGCCCTTATTTCTTTTCTTCGATTTTCCTACTTTTCAGCCACTGTTACCATAAGGAAAGACCGGGATTTGGCAGAAACAAAACTCGAAACTTGACTTGATACTGCCACAATATCCGACATCGACCTTTAACCCTCGGACGTACACGCAAACTTAGACCCCAACCATGGCACAAGGGGTAATTGCAAACCCCCTTCCCCTTGTTTTTTTGCGGTGTTAGAATATTTCGAAAAAAATTACTTCTAATAGATGGCCTGTGATGTGCTCTACAAAATAAAGTAAACATTATGGCGCTGCTGGGAATCTGGACGACATCCGCTAGTTGGATCATTTTACTAAAATTTCAAATTTGTCAGAAATATACTTTTTGCTAGAGTTGTAAAGTATGGTATTATAAAATATTTTGTTACTTTTGGTAGCGTTTTATATGCTCTTTCACCGAAAAAAGGTGGAAAACACGCATTTTTATTTTAAAATGGCTTGGCCTCATGTTACCTATGACTCGTATATCTTGTTACCATAGCAACCGATTATCTCCAAACTTTACCAACATATGTCTCAAATGCTCTTGGAAAATTGGAGAAAAACCTTAACTCTTGTACCTAGAGGGCTAAAATGACTCAGCGTTACCAAGCATCAGACGCCAAATCACTCTTTTAAAGAATGATTAAATCACTGGTATTACCACACATGTTAAGTTGAACAAAATTAAAGGATGACCGACTTTCTCTCTTTTTTAAGTAGTTTCAGTGATCAGAAAACCTCTGCATATTGGTATGTCGAAGTTAAAGTAAATGAAAGAAATCCCTTACCTGATCTTAGGCAGGCAGTGGCCAGGAGGAAGTATTCCGGTATTCTTGGCAAGATCACAACAACACGGTCACCCTTGATTATGTTAGCTTCTCTGGACAGCACATTTGCAGCCCTGAAACATTAAATTGTCATGCATGAATCTTTTTTGTTAGATCTTGGTTTTTGAGTATGTTTCTAAATAAAAAAAGGCTTTGTTTTGTGCAAAGCTGTAAATATCACGTCCATTAATTATACCGGTCTGTTTTTGAGATGATCCATACAAACTGAAGCTGCCAGAAATTCCTAAAACAATTAATAATTTAAGAAGTATCCCATGTTTCTTTCTTTTTAAACTCTGGTGGACTGTTTTTAACAAACGGTATAGTTACAGATCATTATTGTAATACTTTTGGTTAAAGTTTAACGACAGAGGAGGTCAGATGCTAAATTAGAAAAGTTGACACAATGATCCATGCCTGTTAGAATTGAAAGAAACATCCATAAAACTCCACTTCACTTCCTTTCCAGCACCATCAATCCACCACAGGGCAGGAGTGACACTGTATCTTTCACCTGCCTGCAAGAAGATATAAAATGAGACTAAAATTTAATACAGGGATTATACAATGAATATTTTCGAAAGTTCTCCGAAGAGAACCGAAGGAGAGGTCCAAAGCTTACCAAACAACAGCCACCAAACATGTCTAAAGCACGGTCACTGTGCTTTTATTTCCTTATCTCAACGCACGATCAAACTAATTAAAAATACCCTTTCGAAGGGTGAAATTCCTGTCCTCCTGTCCCAGAAGACCAATATAGCCCGGTCTATATAGGGTTAAGTTATACCATACAACAGTTTATTAATGAATAAAGTCCTATCGACGTATATACATTTAATTCGGTTTGTATAGATAAAACGCATTTCCAAAAACTTTTTTCCCACCTTTTCGATTCTTGCCCATTCATCGATGATATCTAGAGAGAAGTTAAAATACTTTGGAACAACGAAATCTCCATGACTATTTTCTTGGCACAGCTGGTTAATGTCACTCATCTTCTAAACAAAGCCTATAGAAAGAAAAAAGCATGAAAAGACAAGGCAAGTGTATTCATCGTGACCGACAGGTGTTTTCGTCTTTCATCGAAGTCAGTAAAAAAACTCGATTGCTCCTCATTTTTCAAACCTCCACTCGTACGTCCCTAAATTGACTCAAAATTAATCAAAACCAATAAATAAACGCTAAATGACGTAAAAATATAAAAGTTATACCAATAAACATTGTTTTTCTTCTTGCAAAGGTACAAATATGCAAATTTCAAAAAAACATGGCTGTCAAAATCTTGTTGCCATGGAAACATAAAGTCACGTGATCAATAAATTTATTGTTGCCAGATAAATTTTAGGAAAAGTCACGAAGTTTGATGGCGTTTGAATACATACTAAAGAAGTTATGAATGTTGAAAGTTAGCGCGGGCACTTTGTGCCCCCCCCCCCCCCAGGCCGAAAAGGGTTAAGGATATCATCTTTGAATTCATGAAGAGTTATTGCTGTAGAATACGTTTAGAATGGTGTTTGCTGGTGTAAATATAGTAACACATAAAAAAATAATTCTTCAAGGTCATACGAAAATCGCTCTAACAACCAGATCGTTATCAAAGAAGCGTTTGCATATTGGCGCGTGCAATATTCATTGACAGAAGTTGTAAATGTGACGGTCCCGCATTATATCAACTCATATGCAAAACACTATGAATAGGTTAATAACTTGACTTGGATTCCTACGCTTAGAGGAATAAATCAAAAATAAATGAGTTTTTCATCCCTGAACTTCAATGTTATTCCTTTTGTTTTATTCCCCTGAACCTCCCCCCACCGACGCAACATCACAGCTTCTTTAGAACGATAATTTCTTGGAGGCTAAATAAGTATTTCAATTTTGGGATCTTTGCTGCTGTCCTATATCCATACATGTAGACCGACGACAGCCACAGAATGATTTGTGGGTTTCAGTTTTGTCGAATTAAAAGCAACTGCTAAGGCGAAAGTCTATCTATTAAACATAATAAACACCGATAAATCCATTGCTAAACAGCGAGAAAGAAACGCAACAAAATCATTCGGCTTTCCCGTGGTTTCGAAATTTATGTCTACTCTCCCGCAAAGTGTTCAAACTAATCGAAACGCGTGAATATCCAAGGCGACTGCATGATACGTACAATAAAACCGATTCTCTGGCTTGTGATGATAATGGCTGCTTCCACTTCACTTATAGTTGCGGTCATAAGACAACACACGGGTACAAACTGTGTGTGCCGAACAAGAAGACATTTACATGCCACAAAATTTCTTTTACATCCTTCAGTTACCAATGTTCACCAGCCCAAATTATGCTGTTATCCGGTGGGCAAATTAATAAAACTTTTACACTTGTAATTTGCAAGTGTGGCTATTGTTTTCATGATCAGCCTCTGAATCAATGGCTGCGCTTGTAAATTACACATCATAATAATATAACACTTATATAACCGGGAGCGCTTATCCACATCAGTTCTAAGCGCTTTACGTCTATTGTTAAAAAGGTAAAAACTAGTTAAAATTACATCTATTGTAAAAAGGTAAAAACTTATTATAAATGAGGCACATAAAAACTAGTAAAAACAAAAAAATTAAATCAACTAATTTAGATAAAAAGCGCACTAAAAAAGATATGTAAAAGTTTTATTAAATTGACCGCGGGCTAAGAATTGAATCGATCATCACAACTCTTCGCGAACAAAATTGTACTGATTCAAACATTTTCCTATTTTTGCCATGACAGGCGAATGAAATCGTTATAAATGCTAACAATGTTCTGTCTTGTCCTGAAACACTCGTAGACATGGCAGTCCAGTTGCCCAATGAAGAAAATACACTTTTGACAGATTAATCAGATCTTGTTACTAAAAATGTGGTTGTTGTTCATCGTGGTGTGTAAAATAGGTAAACGCTTTTTTTCGTTTGTCTCACGATGGAGTCACTTTAAGATGTTGATCGCGACGTTTCGACTGCTATTTCTGCTAGTCTTCATCAGGCGATGAGGTCGATTGGTTACGTGTCGCTTACTAGCACGTTGGTTTGTTGCTATTGGTGCATTTCGATCCTCATTATTATTTCGAAAAGATGTTGTTCCCTCTCCGGTCCGATTTGATATCGGCCGGCTGTTATGCTTCTTGATTGTAGGCATCCACGCTTCGGGAATTTCATCCTAATAACATCAACAGAGATAGTGGAATTGAAATTCCCGAAGCGTGGATGCCTACAATCAAGAAGCATAACAGCCGACCGATATCAAATCGGACCGGAGAGGGAACAACATCTTTTCGGAATAATAATGAGGATCGAAATGCACCAATAGCAACAAGCCAACGTGCTAGTAAGCGACACGTAACCAATCGACCTCATCGCCTGATGAAGACTAGCAGAAATAGCAGTCGAAACGTCGCGATCAACATCTTAAAGTGACTCCATCGTGAGACAAACGAAAAAAAAGCGTTTACCTAATCAGATCTTCCTTAATTTTTCAATTGTTTGAATTTTATCTCCCACTCTTTCGTTGTAAGTCAGGATTTGAGATAAAATTTAGTCAACGGATAAAATTTTAAAACTGTCCTGTGGGGTTTCATAGCGCAAAACATTTACACATGGTTTCTCTTATACATCTTGTTATTCATCGCCCCTTATATTTTTCCGAGAGTTTGTTGATCACAGTGCCATAATAGGCCTAGCGAGTGAATTCGTTATATATTCTGACAATTGCTTTCTTTTAAAACACTCGTAGAAATGGCAGTCTAGTTGCCCAATGACGAAAATACACTTTGACAGATTAATCAGATCTTCTTTAAGTTTTCTTGACGTTAAAGCATAAAATCATTCATTATATATAGCTCACCTTTTATGTTTAACTTTCGATAAGTGATAACAGATAGACCGTTAAGCTTGAATGATACCTTTGCTTCGCCGTCAACGTTAAGTTACATAAACCCTTACAGCAAGTGAAACCTCTCTTATATGACACCTTCTCAATAAGCGGTACCTTCAAATGGAAAGTGGGTGGTTCCTCCCCAAGCCAATGAATGAGTTACCAGTAATCATACCTGTGTTATGCGTAAAGGATTCTGTAATCTCCAGGGGGCAAACATTGTAAGACGCTAGAAGGATGATGTACGGTGTAAATTTGTTTTTTCGTCAAAAACTTCGAGTTTGGGAAGAGAATAATGCTTTTTCGCCGTTATCTTATCATAAATGGAGTTCAGCAAAGTTGTACGTTTAAAGTGTAAGTTTTTGTTTCTTTATTTTTCCTAATTTTATCACGCCCTCTTTCTTTAAGTTAGGATTTGAAACAAATTAAATTGTGTCACGAGATAAAATTTAACAACATTTAAAATTATCTTTATTCTGTTCAGTCCTTGAATCGGCTCAACTATTTGTTTTGATAAACGCGCTTAGTATCGTAGTAACACAGTAGAACATTCGGACCGACCGTGCATGCCTAATAATGATTGCTTTACTGAATTTCATTTTTATTTAGTAATTTTCTCCACTCATACATCCAACAATTTTTGATTAATTTGTTTAGAACACCAACATCCATAACAACACAAACATACAAAAAGTCTAATACAGTCCTATTTGAATTTTCTAATATTCCTATTTGTATTTCCAAAAATCTGATTGAGATTAATGACAATAATATAGGTAGCACTTTTACATCTTTCAGCCAAGATCACCAGCAAAAATTGTGCTTTTATCAGGCTAAAATTACATTCATCACAACTCTTCGGAGACAAATTGTATTGCGAGGTTTAATGTCACTTAACATTTACATATGTTTTGTCAGTGCCTTAACAGGCGAGTGATATCGCTGTAAATTCTGACATTTTTTTAATCAGATTAACCAGATATTCTGTAACTCTTCATTGTAATGTATTGATAATATCGTCTACCGGAAGTTGCGTTAGCGGAAGTTCTCAGACACTGTAAACTTGCAAAGGATCATGGATAATTTGTAGACCATGCTTTTCCGGGTATATAATATAATAAAGTCTCAATATTTCACTCAGGGATACTGCTAAAAGAACTTTTGACAGCACATCACTGAAGCGGCAACACTATTGGTTGAGAAAACAATTGATATAAGAGCTAAACCATGCCTCTAGTCCTGATAGCAACAAAGTATATTTTTAAAGAGAACGAATGAAATAAGAGGCGCACACGAGGTACTGGGCTACTCATCATTTTTTGTTGAGTCGAGAGAGTTGAGCCTCCATTCCTTACAATAACACACATTTATTACTAAGATAGTTTTATATCAGGGTGCTAGTACCCTTTAATTATTATATTTATATTTAATTAATCCTTGTAATTTATTTATTTAAACATCTTTGGATACAATAAAGCTTTGTTGTTGTTGTTGTTGTTGTTGTTGTTGTTGTTTTAGCTGCAAAGTCATGCCAGCACTACTTTGATGAAGACAAGTAAGTAACAATATATTTTCAATTTTCAATTTATGCAGTCTTTAATAGACCACGTGCAATTTGGTAGTCAATTGGCGTTCGCGCTGATTTTTCTATCTTTTTGCTGCTACAATGTGCTGACGAGACCCAAGCAGGTCGAAACGGCTGTCCACGGTTGCATTTTGGCTTTTGGTTTGGGCTCTATCATATCGTTGTCGCTTTAAATGTTTTACGTAGTATCAGCCTTGCTTACATTGTTTGTATTTAACTATTTTTGGCTGATCAGATCTTCTACAGATCCTCCGTATTCCAGACCGTCCAATATGTTTGAACTGCAAGTACCATAAACGGTTATGAGAAATCCAATAGAGTCACCTTAAGTATAAAGCATTCGACCGGCCCCTATCCTTCCAAAACGCTTGACATAAATACATATCTATTTTTTTATGTAGGTCAATCATGAGTCAGGTGGTTACCCTCATCTTAGATTCAAAACCAACTTCCGTTCTCTGTCACATGGGGGATTTTGGATGTGGAGATGGAGGATGGACGCCAGTCATGAAGATGGACGGAAACAAGGTATCGGCAATTTCTCATCGATAAATATAAAGTAAAAGCGATTGAACTATTAAGCATGCTAAATAGATTTCGTTGCAGGGGATCTAATTTTGGACACATGGCAATTATGTAGGTGTGCACGTATTATTTTCAATTTAGCATTCCTTATTGATTAACAGTGATTTTCGCGAAAAAAATTAAGGGGAATTAAAAAGAAATTCCGTAAAATTTTCTTTAATTGCGCTCGACGATAGGAGAACGCTTTCTTATCTTGTCGGGTATCGGTCTGGGCGCAGCGGATTGTGGGAGGAATTGGGCTGGGTGCTATGCGATCAGGGTTTGGACGCCATCTTGGACTGGCTGGCTGGCGGTCAAGCCAAAATCATACCGTCCAGAGGGACGTTGGACACCTTATTGAGACTTATATAACGGTGTAACTTTTTAGCTTTCAGTTGAGGTTGGGCGTAGCAGTTTATATAGTTAAATTTAGGATTAAGCAATCCGAGAAGCTAGGTGGTACAGTGGTACGGTAGGCTATGTAAGCCTAAGCCTAGCATGTTTTCTTTTGCACTTAAAAATTTATTGAAAATAAAATTCTTAGTGTCGACATTATGTAATATAAGTCTCAATAAGGTGTCCGACGTCCTTCTGGACGGTATGATTTAGGTACAACCCTGGCTGGCTGGCTGGCTGGCACAGATGGCCTCGATCTCATGTAATAATTTTTCTCGGCCGCCGGGAACTGGTATTTTCAAGTGCAGTGAAATTACTTGAGACGACACTTGAGACCATGTTTTTCTGCGTTTGTTCGTGCCGTCATTCGTGCTTTCTTCTGCCTTTGCTGTTTTTCGCAGTTTTTTTAAAGTAAGAATGATTTAATCCCAAAGTCCCTAGATCCTTCGACACAATGTTAACCGATCCCGAAAACGCGTCACTCTAGTCATACATAAGTGACCTTATCGTAACTCATTGCATATTTAAAAGCTATGCAGATTCTGATATACTTAATTTCCTACTTGTCAAACTAAATCACTTGATAAGATCAATGAATGAAAATATTGACATGAACCGATTTCCAACAAACATCAATACTTCTTCTTTCAGCTGTTGCCGAGAACAAACATGTCGAAAGCACTCTTTTAATCTGTGATCGGGCCGGAATCGTAAATGCTTGAATTTGATTGGTTAATCACGCGCTCTTAGCCGGTACAACTTTTCCCCAGTACGGACCGGGCATACGGACCGAGTTCTGTGGACAGTACTTTTACTACCGTGACACTGAATTGATTTTCTGTTGTTTAAAGCTTAATATCATTGAATTTTCTTGTAAAATGTTATTCCTCCAAAAGGAGAGTACAAGTTGGGATTTTCTGATTTGTTGATTTTATAGTTTTTGAGTTTGTTGTTGTTTTTTACAAAGGGCATTTGTGGCTTAAAAACATTACTGTAATTAATGAAATCTAGCGCTTTTATTTGCAAAGGTTTTGACTCCATTTTTTTTTTTTCATCTAATAGAGATTCCGTGAATTTTCATTAAAAAGTCTTGCTTCAATTTGTCATTCTAGTTTTGTACTAGTTTGTTATCTTACCCCTTAAGCTTTTTGACGCAACTAACGACCATTTCTTTATATTTTTTTTCTTAAAAGCAAAATTTTCACTACAACAACCCCCTTTGGAGCAACAAGGAAACCTTTAACCTTGAAGGAGGTGAGACTGGGTTCTACTCATAGGAGACCAAGCTGCCGACGTATTGGAAGACATCGTTCTCCAAGATCTGCCTCGGTATGAAGATCGGCCAGCACATGAATTTTATTAACATCACAAAGCAAGCCAAATCCTTGTTTTCCCTTATTGCTGACGGGCAACACCGTAATACCTCACTGGGTCGTGACACGTGGAAGTCACTGATTGGTTCTGAAGCCCCCTTGTAGTACAACTGTAATATGGAAGGGTTCAACGCTAGGAGTAACTGGAAAATCAAATCTAAAGCACGAATCGGTATCCTTGGTAACGAACAAAATGAATGTAATTCTCCTGACTCTAGAATCGGGTTTGGTACTAGAGGAATAAAAATCTAAAGCACGAATCGGTATCCTTGGTAACGAACAAAATGAATGTAATTCTCCTGACTCTAGAATCGGGTTTGGTACTAGAGGAATAAATGATAATAACAACACGTGTGGCAACGAGACAAAAAATAGGTACGCAATGCGTACAGAAGCGACGACGAGTTTCACCTTGGCGTTAAATCAATAGGTCTGGGGTGCTCTGATAAAGTCAGTGTATCACTTGGCTCCATTGGAAAAGGGTCGGTGTGAAATGCAAATTTCGGCGACTTTTAGTCGGTGCAGAGCGTCCTGTAAATAAACTTTGCTTAAAAATGCTCATTAAACCAGAATATTGCCCCAGCAAATAATATAATACCAGAAGTAGCCAAGGACTTGTTATAGAACTTTCATTGGTAAAATGACTTTTTCCAAACATTTTCAATTTTTGTACTTATGGTCGTAGGAATAACATATGTTTGTCAGTTGTTGATTATTTTGTGTTTGATTAAAAACCAAAGGTGTGAATGGCCAGGTAAGCCCTTTTTATACCAGAACTTCCTGTTGAAGACCCAGTAGTGACCATTATGCATTGCATGATAAAAACAATGTAAGTCTCGATCCCAGGAAATAAATAACAATAACTGAGGCGCGTGGAGCGTAATGGTCATTACTGGGCCTTAAAGGTCCTGGCTGACACCGATACTTGTGATCATGATATGCATGTGAAGATTTATTACACAATTGTGGTTGCTGCATTGGTAATTGCACATTTTATCGTGTGCAAAATCAAAACAATTCATCATTTTTCCTTCATATTTGTGACAAATATGGATTGGAATTTATTTTGCCATACTTGGTTGGTATAATTCTATGCTGATTATGTAATTTGTGATAATCGGTATTAACATAAATTAATATTTTGCCGACACGGAGCAGAGAACTGGGTTCTAGTGTAGTGCGCAGGGGCTCACGGTTCGTGAGTTTTGAAAAGTGTTCGTTGATAGATTTGTGTCATTCTACGGTCAGCCTCGCCGCCTCTAGTACTGTTCAAGCAAGTTAACTTTCGTCTTAGTTGTTTATTGTAATACCTTAAGATTTGTTATCGGCAGTTTTAGCCGCATTTTAGTCGTTTGTTTCTTAGTTAAAAACACCTTAAAACCCCAAAGGTAGCACCACTGCATAGGTCGGGGGTACACGGTCCCTATTTTTTCCAACAGTTGGTTTTTTGGGGTTTACGTGTCCGGCTCTGGTGCGGTTAGAGTTATCGTTATGTTATAGTTCTTCGTCAATAACAAAATGTATCGTGGGCCTGGCCGGCCAACCTAGAGTTATTGTAATATTATAGTATAGTATATTATAGTAATATTGTAATACGATAGTCCTTTGTCAATAATAAAATGTATCGTGGGCCTGGCTGACCAACGCGCCCATGCCTCAACGTTTGAGTGTGTTCGGTTGTGTAGTGAAGGCAAAATAGGCTTAATATAGGTCACACACGCATCAAGAACAAGTAACATTTTCATTTTCAAATTATTTGAGATTAAAATTACATCTGAGTTTGTTTTACTTATGTGCAATTCAATATTTGTACATCTTGCAAGTTACAATTGATAATCAGTCCATTGTTGTCCGGATAGCTGTTTTTCTGATTCCTTACAGCATTACTATGAAGTGTTAATACAGGAAGCACAATTCGAACAGTACAATGTACATGATTAAAACTGTTACAATTGCTAAATGGCAACAACTGGAAATTGTTTCCATGTTTGTGCTTCACAAATTGAAAAGGCTTTGTCAGTTCAGAACATGTTTTCAGAGATTATTGGTAGTTTGACATTTTGTGGTTTCATTAACGCATGAACAGCAGGTCACCAGTTTCTTCAGCACTTGAGACTTTTTGTCATTGTCACCAGCATTAGTTGATGTGCTAAATGTTTGCAGATGCATTGACTGGAGGTGATTGAGTACCTTTAAAAGAAAATAAATGAATACCCGAGATTCAGTTCATTTTTTTAAGTGTTTTGTCATACTAAAGTTTAAAACCAAAATGGCTTTATGGGGACTTAGAAGCGGAATTAAAGTGCTTCATTTAGAGATACAATGGATGGTGAAGAATTCAATTTGGGAGCTGAGAGTTTCATTGTATATATTGAAAAAACTATTACATGTGGCTAGTCACATGTAATAACAGGTGAAGGCAGAATGAAAATAAAAAAAAAAACGCACAGAAAAATTGCCCAATGTCCCCCCCCCCCCCCCCCCCCCACCTTCAAAATTAAAATAGTCAATCCCTTAGCCCAATATGAACAAGATAATGTTCTCACCCTTTCTCAAGTTTCAGTAATGTGCTTCATGAAAACTGCACGAGGAAAACACTTTGGTAGGAATTCTGAAGATATTGCACCACTTCCCCTACACTGTTAAATTCCAACTGAACACATGTTCCAATTTTGTAGCCACTGTTTACCAGAATTACTTCCAAACAGCGAGACATTGCCCTGATGAAAATCAGCTGTAACTATCTTTGAGGTATCTACAAGATGACAAGGAACAAGGATTCATTTCTACATCGTTAGAAGGACGAATCAAAAGTGGAATACAACGATGCAGATTTGTGTGAACCAATTAGTGTAGTAACTCATTTGCCACGCATAAACAACATAAAACAGAAATAACAACGTAGACCAGAATTTTCCTTTGACACGATTTAAACATTCTCTGGCTTTGAAATGAGCATTATACAACCCCACAGCGGCTCTATATTGCATTATAAGATACCATAACTGTATACACAATATGCTGGTAATGATGGCTCACCTTTATTAATAGCTTGAATCCGAGATAAACTGTTTAATTTCCTTCTCTTTCTTCAATACAATTAATGAAGTTGCTCCGATATTCTGTACACAACTGATCGTGGATCACCGCATACGGCTTCGTTTTCACGTAACAGCTCTCGTAGGATACTCAGTTATAAGTCAAGTTCAGTAAGCTTAAATCAATGCTATTTCAGTGCTATTTCTGGCCTTCAGTTCTGATAAGTTCTTTCTGAGACAGGCAAAGATCCGCTCCGAAACAGCGCCCAGACTCGATAAAATAAATTGAGTGGAGACCTTTTGCCTATTGCGGGTGCGAGTATGTACTACTGATGAATGTACATCACTTCGTGTCTGTTTGTCTGCAAGTGAGCGCAAATATATTCACGGTAAATAAAGCATGATGGTGTAAAATTTGAAACAGACAAACAAACCTAGCTTTCTCCACACTTCAAAACAAAATGGCGGAGCAAACGACGAGTGACCTAGTTCCCAGTGTTTTTCTTATCCTCCAAGGCTAGTTCCCAATGTTTCTCGGGTGTAATCCGGACATCCGGACAGACACCACGGCACGATGGCAATAATACGATGACTTCGTCATCGCTTAAAAATGGAGGGGACAACGGAGACAAACATATCATTCAAGGCCATGGGATACATCTTGGTGCAGTGAAAAGGAACTGATTTTCATTACATCATTGCTTATGGGTAGGAACAAAGATTGAACGTATAGTGCTAGAAATAGTGAAATCGATTAGGTGTTCTCACCCCACAGAAATAGATTAGGTGTCCCAAAATTAGTACGGTATCTCACCCTTGGCTATGCTTCCTCTGACTCGTTAGCAAAGGTCTTATTATTTTTAAAAATAATACAAAACAGACGATATTAGTCACCTAGACGATTGGGGCATAACGGTGTTATACTGCTTGTCATAAGTAAAGAAAGCGTTTTATAGTGCCACCGCCTTATACGCAGGGAAACCGTATTTTCATTGTTTTTACTAGGCTATAAAAAGCCAATCGTATTTAGTCGGCCAGCCGGAAAAGTTGACTGGACTCTGGATTGGACTTTGAACTAGTTTCTTAATTTAATAGTTAACAAATTCAATAGTTCAAAAATAGTTAATCATTAACTATTGTTAACAAATTAGGAATTAGTGCTATAATCATAATTTCAAGTTATTTTTGATAATAAGGACAACAAGGACAATATGTTAGTTTTAACCATTTAATTACTAAATGCGCCACATGCCTTTAAAAGCCGTTCCATTAGATTAAATAATCGTGGCGCGTGAACGTGAATAATAATAATAATAATAATAATAACAATAATCACTTTATTTAAGTGTCAAAGGTATTTAGCGCGCGAGCACTAATTGGGGACACTAAATATAGAAACAAATATTGCAAATAGAACATAACACGTTAAAAATCCCAACTGGCAGGAGGTAAACCAGTTGAGCGTGAGCGTGAGCGTGAGCGTGAGCGTGAGCGTGAGCGTGAGCGTGAGCGTGAGCGTGAGCGTGAGCGTGAGCGTGAGCGTGAGCGTGAGCGTGAACGCGGTACGTTTAGTCCAGTATCAGCGTAACGACAACGTATTAGCAACGAAATTTATCAATACTAGCTAATACTCATGTCAACATTATATGTCCAGAAATGCAGGCAGAGGGGGCCACGCTACTCCATACCTGGCCTCACAAAGTGTCCTCACTCATAAAAGTTTACCAAAACACACGAAATTCTGTCACACATGAAGTAGCTGAAGGCGGACGCCCCTCAAGGGCGGATATCAGTGGCTGACTGGTTCATAATTCACAATGAACTGCAAGGCTGATCTGACCACGTAAAAAAGTAAAATTTGCGAGACACCATCACGACAGAAACCGATAAAGTAGGATCGTAACCGTGGACAATTGTTTTGTTGTTATTGCAACTCATCAGCATGGTGTAACGATCTAAATGTCGCCAGCATAGAAAGCCAGCGCAAATAGATTGCACAAAGACCCGTTCACAATATCAGGTTCCGTACTATGTACTCACTTGACACCCAAAACACGCGTGCCACATCACGTTTTTCGGGGAACAAGGAGCCCACAGTGTATCGCAAAGATGTCTCGCAAATTGAAATGTAGATGGACAAAGCCGATCTAAACATTTGAACGCATGGGCAAAACCATGCTGAAAGAAAACACATGCAGCATATCGGATCTGAAAAGACCTACGGTCCCAAAATATACGGTTACGATCCTACTTTATCGGTTTCTGTCGTGATGGTGTCTCGCAAATTTTACTTTTTTACGTGGTCAGATCAGCCTTGCAGTTCATTGTTATTGTTCATTCACTTTTTGGCTGGTTAGGTCTCTCGTAGATCCTACGTATCATTAGCAGCATTATCGTTTGCGGTCTTCTGCAGTTTACTTTTATTTCATAATTAACATCGGTAATGTTTCATCACATGTTGTCCTCAAAAGGGGTGTATCAGCGTGGTTTACCCGATTGAAATCATGGCGATCCAGATGCCATAGTTAGACGCCTTTAAAGATCAGAGCTTGGCTTTTGTAACTAACTTTGTACGCAAAGGGCTACAAAACTGCACTCTTTTTAATCATCGATGTCTCAATCGTTTCTTCAGTTAAATTTAAGAAAACAAGCCGGCTGCCAATGTGTTTGACAAATATATCCTGACAAATCTAAAACACGTGTTGTATAAAACACCCAAATGTGGTGTAGGCAAACCGTATATTTCTCGGGATGTAGGCACATTTGATCGCTTACTATGGCCCAAGGATGGGGTATTCGAAGAACATTTTTGGCTGTCTGAAGGGGTATTTGAACAAATCAAATTTCAAAACGTTCATTTGTCCTGGGGCCGGGGAGGTATGTTGAAGGTTCGATTTGATCGCTTCCGAGGTTTATATTTGAAATTAAAGGGAGGCGCGAGCATTCACGTTTCATTGTTAATATTGCGCGGAGCGTCGCAATTCAGACTCCCTTATCCAATTTTCGTGATTGCTCGCTGCCAAGCGGTTGCTTTTTCTTCGGCATTGAACGGTCTCGACGTTAACTCTCGGCTTGCTCGTTTTGGCATCTCTTCCGAAGAAAACGGGCAAAATGTTCTCTTCCGTCCCCTCGTAGAAATAAAAAAAGCAAATCGTCTTTAAAGACTGCCGAAACAAATTGATTGCGTGCGACCTTTTTCATTACATGTGATGAAATTTAACGCCGCGTGGCAGCTTGCAATTATTATTTTTTTTTGGTAATGAAAGAAACTTGTCAATAAATAAATCAATAAGAGCTCTTCCTTTTCAATCGTTTTAGAAAAGATAGATCTCAGGTATTTCAAAATCATGAAACGTCGTTTTATCCGTGAATGAAATATGGACTTATTATTATTATTATTTGTAGGTTTTATCGATTCATTTCTATACATGTTTTATTATTATTATTATTATTATTATTATTATTATCATTATTATTATTATCTTCATAAATGAACTGGATGATCTTTTTCCGAATTGTTTCTTAAGGGAGCGGGTCATAGCCCGACCAAAGGTCCCCTAGGGTTTTCTCTTTACTCTAAAGCTCCAACACCTTTCTCAAAATCCTCGCATTATTATTATTATTATTATTATTATTATTATTATTATTATTATTACTTGGTTGACGCTGAGTTTGAATCCCAGTCGCACATGACAAACGACAACTAGACAAACGACAACTAGACTATTGTTTTCAGCCGCGCAAGCTGGAGCAAAGGAGGACTTGCTAATTTCGCCGAGGAATCAAGATTCAGTTTAAGTTTAATATGTAAAAGTTTACTTTGTAAACGGATGCTAGGCCTGCAGTTTCAGTTAACAGATGCTACACGTAGATGTAATTGCCAAAAGCTAATATTGTCTTTTGTCCTTCCAATTTATTTGCATATGCTTCCCGTTCAGCAAAAGCAACGATACATAAGGTTGGAAGAGGTTTGTTTCGGAATATATCTGTTTTATAAATTAAAACTCTCGGTAAAAGACTGTTTGGTTTCATCATGTTGTTTGGTTTCATCTTTTGGATTTTTATGGAAGTTTTCTCTCCGGTTGACGGCCAAACCTGCAATTCCCCAGGTAAGTTCAGTCCCTCAATAATTTAATAAATGGAGATAGTTATTTATCCATTTTATTTCAAGAATATATAAAGCTATGAGGAAGAAAAACATTTTGTGCAACCTTCCTTAGAATTTCGTTACAAAAACTGTGATAATGCAAAATCGTTTCGAATGACCCTCAATTCCAATCGAAAAATAATACCGATGCTCTATATTTTTACATTCTCAGAACCTTTTGTATAGATTGGAACAGATGTTATATTGACTTAGTATTTGGGATATATTGGCTCAGCGTTCGGATGCATCGTGCTCGGATGATTCTTTCCTCTTCAAATTTTGCTTTAAATTTGTAAATTAAACATACTCTTTTGAGACACGATTTGGAGTATAAACTTAATGATAAAATTAAACGCTAAAATGTTTTAAAATCCATAAGAAAAAAAAAATTAAAAATCGACGACGTTTCGACGCTGCGTCACGTCATGATTATCAAGTCAAAAAGGTAACATGAAAACTAAAAATATATAGATAGTGAAACAATAAGAAAATGATGTGATAGTCCTTGAGTATAGTTCCCAACTAGCTGGTTTTTTATGAGTTATCTTTAGACAAAAAGTAAAAAGAAATAGAACGGTCACAACGTTGAAAAGTCACAACGTTGAAAGCGGAAAATGTTAATTTCAATAAGAAAGCTTTTTGAAAATGATGATTAAACAACTGCATGACCGAGCAATCACCAAAATAATTAAAATGGGAATATATATATATATATATATATATATTCTCGGGTTTTTATCGGTTATTAATAGTTTCCATCATACGATCCGTGCAGCCCTGCGAACCTTTTCTTTACAAAACCATTGATGAAAGTCCCGAATAGGGGCCATACGTGATGGCGTGGGAAATGGAGTGACATTGAAACATAAACAATTCAATAATTATACACTTTCGTTCACCTGCTTTTGGTGGTCTGTTTGTTTGTTTTATTTCAATTTCAAGAAATTTTCCCAAAGTTTCAAAATAGGAGACTCGTTAATTTTATAGCGGGAAAAATAACGCTTCATATTTCTGGATCGAAATTTCAGAGAGCCTGCCAAGGAATGAAGAAGAAAATAGAAAAAGGAAATATGAAAGATAGTAACGTTTTCAGGAAGACGGTTTCGATCCCGAGCTCTTGCACTGTAGTGAGCAGTCATATCCTTTGCACCACACAACCTGCTTGCTGAACAAATTAAATACACTAGGCGAACCCGTTAATAAGTATATCGTATAGGGACCATGGGTCGGAACTGCTGTCCGTATTAACAGGTGTTCATAGTCCGTATTGATCGGGTGCTAATGAATGACGTTTTACTTTATTGTTTTTGCTCTCTGACGTAGCGCATTCGACACCTTTTCATCGCTTGTACAGTAGGAGATTGTTTCAGCCTGGTCGGGAAAAATGTTAGTTCGTTGTTCGTATTAAGGGGTCTGGCAGGACTGAGAAAAATTGGCAATTAAAAGGCCACAGAAAAGAATGTCAGAAGTACATAAGAAGTACTTATAGACTTCTGTTATGGTTTTATCGGAATATAATTAAATGTCATTTTCACTTCTTACTTTCTCTTTCTCAGACAATTGCCGTCAACTGGAGTTTGTACCAGAGCATAATTTTGACGGCAAACGTCTAGGACATCACGTGATTCGTACTGTTGACGTCATCGGAGAAGGATCATGCCGGACTCTGTGTTACTTGGAAGCAAACTGTGTCAGTTATAATTTCAAAAAAGCGGCGAGTGAAAATGGAAAATACAAATGTGAGCTGAATAATTCTACATTCGAAGGACAAAAGGGGAAACTGAAGAAAAAACCATATTACATCTACCAAGGAGCCAAGGTAAGTGAAGTTAATTCGGTAATTAAAAAAAAGAAACGTGATACAGGAATGAAAGGTTATAGCCCAAGAAAGCTGAAGTGGCAAAATGGTTAGAAGTTCTGGTGGAACTTCTCAAAATAGGGCAGATTATAAAGATAAAGATGGTGTATTTGTTTGTGTGTTGAACTTCAGATCCGGATCTCGGCCGCGCCGTCAGGTTGTTTCCTTTGACAAGAAACTTTACTCCGCATTGTCTCTTTCCAACCAGGTGTATAATTGGGTACCGGCGACGAAATGTTGGTGGCCATCATGCGATGGACTAGCATCCCATTCAGGAGGAGTAATTGTTGTTGCTTCATGCTACGGAAACCGAGTTAAACTTTGACCGAGTGGGTGACCTGTGGCTCGTGTGTTACTTTACCTAGCTATAAAGATAACACATGAGTTAAACTCTGACCAACTGGGTGACCTGTGGCTCGTGTGCGTCTTTATCTACCCTTTACCTATGAAGATAACACATTAGTTAAATAGACTAAAACTGACATGAAGGCCGCGATCTTCCTACCAAATAGATCAATCAAACAACGCTATCCCTTACTAAGATATTTAATGAAAAGCAACTTCTCAGTCAGTAAAATATTTGAAGGAGTGCACAACAAAGGTAACAAAAGGCTGCGTTACCTAAACGTTGCCTATTCTTCTGGGCATATTGCCAAAACAACGTTTGAAAAACATTGTTACCGCACGTCATGTTATCTCCACAAAATTTGCTTTAGTTTTAAGAAATGGATGCTAAACGGCACAGGCATCCCAAGCGCACTATGAGGGGAAGAGACTCTTGCGGGGAGTATAAGTAGTATTGTGATACACATATTCAATTTACAAGATTTTCCATGGGAACGCAACGTTTTTGCTTCAAAAAGTACAAATTCGAATGCCCGATTCTGTCGAGGAAACTGTCAATTTACAGCGAATCAGTCACAAAGACAGGCACTAAGGAATTACGAAGGGTCATAATATCAATAGCCCGGTCGCCAATCTTAATTCTAATTTTTCTTGTGCTTCCGACCTTTCACCTAAGTTAAGCTTATTGTTATCGTTCCTGTTCAGAGAGCTCCGCTGTTATAGGCTAAGCCTATCTATTATCTATCTATCTGTATATATATATATATATATATATATATATTATATATATATATATATATATATATATATATATATATATATATATATATATAATATATATATATATATATATATATATATATATCACGTGATCTTTTTCTGTCCTAGAACGCCTGTGTGAAGAAACCTTGCCAGAACAAAGCAACCTGTCAAACTGGTTTTACAGACAAAGGATACCGCTGTTTGTGTACTGCTGGGTTCATTGGGAAGCACTGTGAGAAAGGTACAAGCATTCATTTGTTACGCTTTTGGTACAAGCTCAATACACTCATTCTTCTCAATTACTGATTAAAAAAAAGCTCCGTATTCAACCCAAGTGGTTAAAATTCTATATGTAACTAATCGGTAAGTGTCAGGATACTAGGCTACCGTTTATAGGGATTCTGGTCTATCAGCTTCTATCGAAGTGTTAACTCAACTTTGTTAACAATTTGTCGGTAAGTGAAAGGCAGGATAATGATCGAAAACATTACGCCAGGAGCATTTTGACAAATGATATGTTTTTATATTAATTTTTTTCTTTAATACTGGAAACTAGGATGTGGAGATGGGGCATGGACGCCAGTCATGAAGATGGACGGCAACAAGGTATGACATTTATCAGCTATTTTATGTCCTAATTTTTTAATATATGGTTTTGTAAAAACTGGGTCTCCACTTAATACGAGTTTGACTTATTGGTATTTCTCCGCGAAAATCAAAACCTACTGAATTAAATCAAGAGCAAGAAATAAGATACCGGTAACCGTTTTCAGAAATAATAATAATAATAATAATAATAATAATAATAATACAAAGACTTAGAAATACAATATCACCCATTTTAAAATGAGTCTACATTCATCTTTAGTTGCACATAACTATATAGAGACTGAAATGTGGTTGTGAGAAGTCATAGTTATAAAATTGTTCAGTTCAGTCACTGGAAGTCGTCAGTCCAATTAGGGACGGACCATTTAATTTTTGTGGGGGGGGGGGGGGTGTTGGGCAATTACCAAAAAAAAGTCCTGCAGAAGAAATTTAAGAGAAAAAAAATCGTGCACAAGGAAGCACGTTAAAAAAAAATTCAAGCATTAAAGTAAAAAAATTCTTGCAAACAGTGATGCTGAAAACAAAAATTCATACTCAGAAGAAATTGCTCCACCCCCCCCCCCCCCCCCCCCCCCCCCCCCCCCCCCCCACACACACACAAAAATTAAATGGTCCGTCCCTTAACATGAAATGTTAAACTAGATAGTAAAATTAAAATGTCGCGAGAATTTCCTGTAATAAATTATTAAGGTAGCTATATCCACTATTCATTCGGCATTCATGTAAAACCGGAAAGGATATCAGTCAATGAAAATTCAAAACTCCTCAAACCACCATACCTGGTAGCCATTTATCTTTTGTGTCACATAGCCCAATATTCTAAATCGCTCACCACTAGCGTCACCAGTACCGAAGTTCGTGGGCTCGAACCCCATCTGGAACTCACTAGGTATTTTTTTCTGAGTTCCCTTCTATCCACACGTATCATTCTCTTTGAAGAATTTATCTTTTAATCCAGTTTAACGGCCAGTTTTCTGTTTTTAATTATTTCAAAGAAAACTTTTCACTACAATTCCAATCTCTGGAGCAACAGAGAAATCTTGAATCTTGATGGAGGGAAGACTGGGTTTGACTTACAAGAGAGTAAACTACCATCATATTGGAACACATCCTTCTTCAAGATCTGCCTCAGCATGAAGATCGGTCAGCAGATCAATTTTATTGTCATCAACAAGACAGCCGAATCCTTGTACTCTCTGATCGCTGACGGGCAATACAAGATATAACCCATTCCCTTTATATTTTTGTCGCCGTTGTCTGGTGAGTATTGAGCCTCGTTTCCACAAGTATTGGTGTCGTCACCGTCTCCTCCAGTACCAAACCCGATTCTGGAGTCAGGCCTAAAGCAGTTGTTCTCCTCGTTACCAAGGATACCGATTCGTGCTTTGGAAAGGTGCTTGTAGCTGGTTATAACATTGAACCCTTCCTTGTTACAGTAACGCTGCAAGGAGGCCTCAGAACCAATAAGTGACTTCCACGTGTCACGACCAAGTGAGGTGGCGCGGTTGGTGCAGTGAAACGAAATTGCTTAAGCGGAGACGATAAAATTCGTTTAGAATAATAGTCAAATGTTAGTAAACACAACCATTCGGATTCATTTGTCACATATATCCGCCCACTACATTTGTTAGGCCCAGTTCAAACGTCGAACTTCACATGTGCCGAACCTAATGCAAATGAGCAAAATCTATTGTTCTAGCTAATTTGCATTAGGTTCGGCACATGTGAAGTTCGACGTTTGAACTGGGCCTTAGTAGTCCTCTAGTTCGATGCTGAAAACAAATTCGTAAAGAAGTAAAGAAAATGGTAAGCCTGTGTTCTGCGCGGTACACCCCCACCCCATCACCACATGTATTTCATCTAAGGAGTATTTACTACCAGGGAAGGAACAGCCTGCCGCAGTTGAACTTGCGAAGGACTCTTTCAAGTGTCTTTGAAATGTTCATATTTTATAAACACGTTTTAGCCATGTTAGCATTGCTTTGTTGTAGCGTAAGTTTTATTTTAGGGTAGAATGGGACTTGAATATATAGCTGAAAAATAGTCAAACTGTAAGCTGAGAAAAGAGGTGTTGATGATGTCAGCAGCCACTGAATGTGTCGAGAAGTAGCTAAGAAATAACCGGTGACATTTTAACTGATAACTGATAATTGGCCACCCCCATTTAACCAATATTATATACATTTTGAATTATTATAAATCTTGTAGCTTTCTCATTATTTATCTATAACTTATTAGTATATTAATATAATGATTATTAAATACTTTGAGGAGAGTTGTGTATCAGTCGATTCGAGCAGTGCGAGAACTAAATAGTAGACTGGGGAATCTTAAAATTTGAAATTAGAGCGCGCGCACAATATAAAAATGAAGGCGTACGGGTTCAGTTAACAAGAAATGGAAAGCATTGTCAACATTGTTAAGGCCCAAAGGTTGCATGGTGCCAAGTCTAAAAATGCTTTCCATTTCAGTCGAGGTGTTTCCTGTGGCGACTGGAGCTTCGGCAAAGTCGTAAACCCCTGATGAAGATGTTATCTAAAGTATGGCCGTCAGTATTGAAATGTTCGGCCAAAGGTAGACCAGGAGTGTTCTTTTGAACGCTTCTTAGGTGTTCGCCGAAATGTACACGAAGACTTCGACCAGTTTCCCCGATGTATAAAAGCCGGGCAACGACGACAAGAGATAACGCACATCAGGTTTTCAATTCTGCATGTGAAGTGTTGATGAATGGTGCTAGAACATTTAGGGCGGCGTGCATGGATGTCTGAAGTGATGTGTTTGCAAGTGCGACACCGGAGATTCTGACATGCAAACGAATCAGGTTGATCAGTGTGGCACTTGTTAGAATTGTGCATCAGGGTATCTCTGAGGATACTACTTCGCCTGAAGGCATCAACGGGTGGTTTTGAGAATAATTCTCTTGTTGTAGGGTCGTTTGACAAAATGTGAAAATTGTCCAGCAAAATGTTGTTAACGCGGGAGTTAAAGAGATGGTATGTAAGTACCGCGGGAACTTTGTCATCAATTTCCGAAAATCGCTTCTGAAGTGCTTGCTGTCGGCTCACAGTCATTAATCTTTCACGATCACTTCGCAACAAATTGGAAGGGTAACCAAGGCTTTCGAAAAATGCGCTCATTTTATCGCATTGTGGGATGAAGTCATCATCGTTAGAGCAGAGACGGCGGAATCGGAGGAACTGGCTGTATGGGATGCTGTTCTTACAGTGTGTTGGGTGAGATGAGGCCGGGTGTGGTGAAGATAGTTGTGGGTGTCGCTTTCTTTGTAATGCACGGATGTTTCAATCCTATTGCCAGAAATGCGAAGTTGGATGTCCAGGAAAGGAAGCTCGGTTTGCGAAATGGAGGAGGTAAATTGCAGAGCCGGATAGAAGTTGGATACATAATTGATAAAGCTTTCAAGATGCTCTCGTTCGCAAGAAGCTGCTCCTACGATCTCATCGATGTAACCCTTATGAAGCTGTGGAGTAAAGCCATTATATTGGGGCGAAATAAGCTCTTCAATATAGCCCACAAGGAGGCAAGCGTAATAAGGGCCCATTGTGCTGCCCATGGGCCTTATTTTTTGTTTGCAAGATAAGGGAAAGCGGGACTCAGGGACCCTTCCCCTAGATCGCCCACTGATAAACATGATAGTTTGAGCTTCAGTCGCGTTTTCCCAGCGCGGAGATAACGGAAAACGCGTAACAAAAGATTGCCGTGTCCACAGAGTTTAATTTGGCGGATTCCTCTTTACTGATTCCTGAAGTTTTAGTCGGCTTAGTCAGCCTTATTTGTTTCCGTTGTTAATATGTTGAAAATCGGTCCTATTTATAAGAAATACTGATGTTGCGCTGTAACCGTGTTTTCTGATTCGGACCTTCTCCGCGTACAAATGGCGGGCGAATTGACCACGGAGCAAGGCTGTCAAAATACTCCAAACATCCGGGCCATATTTTGAAATGTCTTCGTTTCGTTTGAACAACGGATTCCGATTCCCAGGAAACTCACGCGCATTTTAACGTGTATCACGTGACAAAATATTCCACAATTCTTGCAGTATTTCGTCAGTCTTGTCTAAGATTATCTCAAAACCTTAGACAAGAAAACAGTAGTTCCTCGCGTTGAAAACGGCAAACGTCGGCAAACGTGAAAAATGGCGGGAATATCCTGATCACGTGGTTTATTCACTCAAAAGTCATCTTGTTATATTTTAACAGCTCACTAAACAACCTTAACTTAAATAACATTAAAATAAATATATATTTAACCACTTAACTAAATATTGATATATTTAATCTCTTTAAAAGTCTTTTTATTCTTTTTGAACTAATATAGCCTAACTTATCAAGTTACCTTGCAACCACAAAAAAAATTAATAATAAAATTGTATATTTCATCACAAAGCCCTCATTGACTTACAAGTGATTAAACTAACCCATTTGAAAGCAATGGTCAAACGACATATCTTCGCGGTTTGTGAGTCCGAAGGCTATGAAACATGAAGCTGTCCATGCTGCGTGATATGGTTGAGCGCCGCTTAAGTTATTGGCCATACTGTGGAGGTGTGTCGCGTTACAATTGCTTTCAAATGGTTTATTTTAATGATGTGGGTTCCTTGTTTTTATTCGAAACATGAGAGGAACTGGAATGCCGGGTTAAATTGAAAGATTAGAATGGACAAAAAAAAATACCGGTAAGCTGAGATCTGAAATCTGTAAAAAATAACCGATTGCTGAGAAATAATTAACTAATGATGAAAATGGCCAAAAATGTCAACTGATAACTTCGTTTATAGCTTTCATATCCAAACCCTCTGAGTGGGAACAATCAGCCTCTTTACGTGTTCAATGACTGTGTTACGTGATTCAATACGGAGAGCAAGCAGTTTGGTCATAGCAACAAGCAGATTTATTCTTTAACGCAAACAGAGCCTTGACTTAACAACTAACAGGAACACTTGTCATAAAGTCGCTAGCTACTCTGTGCTCAGCACACAGCTCGGCAAACAGCCTCTTTACAGTAAATCCGACACACAGTCACTTAATAAATCCTTACACTTCTTCTTTAAACTGGTTGAGTGAAACTGCATTTTGACTTACTGAACTGCTAGCTTTCTCACTTATATACTTATTTAACAATGCTCCAGAAACCTCTATGAAAGCTATTATTGTTTGTAACCAGTAACATCATTATTTACTTTTATAAGAAACTAAATGTAGTACTTAATATAACTAATCTACTTATGCTATTACCATAAGCTATTATACTTATGATTGTCTGATATCATAATTATCATAACCTTGCATGCATTATTACAAATTAAGAACAAAATCTAATATGCTGTATAGGAAAACCAATGAACTAGAACTCAACTTAAACTTTTGTTTTATCAACAACAATTCAAAAGGAACTGCATGCATGCATATGCATGATCAATCGAATATTTTAGTCCAATACCAGTGTATATAAACCGAATGATAGAGCCCTTTTTAGCCTGGTTCACGAACCAGTTTTTAACAGCAGAACTAATTGATGATACAACTATATATCGTTTATTTATTCATTCTTTAATATAAAAAAGTTTAATATTATTTCTTAGAAAATGATTTTATTAAACTGAATCTTCTTTACTTAGGTGTCCACAATTAAATATTGCAAATAAATAAATTTAATTTCGAAAATAGTTCTACCTGAGTACCTGTTGAATTTCCAATCAATTTTAAATCAAAATAAGATTTTACTGTCTTTTAATTATTTCTTTTTTGTCTTTCTGTATTCTATCATTATTATATCCATTATTGTATTGATAAGTTATTTTGTAGTCATTATTTACTGAAGAGTCCACAATAACTTCCATGCTATTTATACCATAACACTCAAGGAAGAGACTCTCCTACTTAACATACGTACGTAATTTATTAAACTTTTTTATTCCATTGATTTTAATCATATGGATTTTGAAATGGATTTCAAACTGTCACTTACAATAGCTCAAAACGTTCTTAAATTAACTGAAGCACAAATTTGTAATATCTGCTTACGTTCAGCAATCTACTTCAGCTCGACCATGCTGGCCAATTGTGATGTAAACCTTCAGTATTCAATACAAATGAGACCACTGGTCATTTCCATAATTCGCCTTGAAGACTCGTCATGTCAACAGTCACTTTAACAAACATGGTATCATTCCTGATATATCCACCTTCTCGGAGCCCTGCGTGGGAAATGAATGTCGGACAGCCGGATGCTATGTTCATGTCTGATGTGGGCTTTTTAAAACTCGAGCTGTTAGGATCAGGACGAAACGAATCAACGGCGTCTCGGATCCTGTCTTGGTCAATAAGTCGAAAATGGATCTTCTGAATGAACGGCCAGGATAATAATGCGTCATATTCACCTCTCATGACGACAAAAAACATTGACATATGCGTTCCTTTTCCCATTCCATCGCCATTAGGATAGAGTCGAGCACACACTTTGTACCCAAACCGTCCAACGTAGAACGGAGGGCTATAAATTGATGGGGTTTTACCAGAATTAGCTTCTTGGAATCTTCGACTGTAATTGTCGATTTTCCAAAGATAAACTCCATCGTATGACGTAGCTTCCAGCATTTGAATCTGAAGATCTTGTTCGGAGAGCTGAATTTCATGTAACGCTAGCTGGTGCTCAGTTTTGTCCAAACGACGAACGCACGCATGATGGGATGAGGAAGAATTGGGCCACAGTCTGCTGTCCTTTGGGGTCAGCGTGGTTTCTTTAAGACGCAGCAGCTCGCTTTGTAGGTTGTTTACCTTTATCTCATGTTCGCTAACAGTGTTGAGGATTTCCTGCATTTGAGAAGAGAGGACATCACCGTTCGCTCCACGTCCGACCGCCTCCAAATCACGATGGAGTTTTTCCACATCTGTTTTCTGATCACTTATTGATTTTTCCATGATTGATATTTTGGTTTGCTGGGTTTGTATGTTGATTCTCGCCACTACAAGTTCTTCGGTTTGGTTTTGAACTTGCTGCTCCAGTGCAATTTTCTCAGTTTCCAGATGGGACACCTTCTCCTCCATCTCCATGGACTTCTTGCGGCTCTTAAGAGTTGACTGGTTCATCATCTCCAAATGCAACGTTAGACTATTTTTAACGTGGTCTTCAATAATCTCCCTTTTTCCCTGTGCAAATAAAAAAACATTTTCTAAAAATCTGAATTGAACCAATTGCGATTTCAGGCGTGGACTTTATTTTGAATTAAACGTCTAAAAAAGTAAAATTTTCTTCAATGCTTTTGTCATACTCGAGTATGAATATCGTTTGATTTTCACTTGTTTTAATGCGATAACGTAATAAAATATACATCTGGGAAGTTAAAAACGTTCTTACGATACCCCATAAGAGATGTTGTCCACTTATCCTGAAAACATTTTTGTGTCTTAAATAGTATTGCTATAAAAATGCAGTCAACGATCGGACATCTGGGAACGAAGGTTTTATATTTTATACTTTATAGTACTTTATTTGAGTTCCCCAAGGGCTCTTCAACTCACAATTACAATGAAATTATGAGATTGGAAGGTTGGTGATTATGGGAACGAAGGCTTTATATTATACTTTATAGTACTTTATTTGAGTTCCCCAAGGGCTCTTCAACTGACAATTACAATAAAATTATGAGATTGGAAGGTTGGTGATTATGGGAACGAAGGTTTTATATTTTATACTTTATAGTACTTTATTTGAGTTTCCCATGGGCTCTTCAACTCACAATTACAATAAAATTATGAGATTGGAAGGTTGGTGATTATCGTATTGATGAATCGCAGACACTGCTTTGCGTTGTCCCTCTCCTTCAAGGTGGATAATTGATCAGATCCAGGAGGTGAACAAGGTTCATTTCTACAGCTACCTATAAGCTACCTTTACAGTGGCTAGCTCTTCGCTCCATGTTTTACGACGCTCAGTGCAGTTGTAAATTAAAACAACCAGTCTTATTACTCTATGAAGTAAATATAACTTACTTTGAAATCACAACCGTGAAGAGTGAAAGGGCATTTAAGTTCCGCCTGTGGACATTCTCTGTCCATGTGCTCTTCCATCATATCACGTGGTATGGCCTCCTTCCCGCAGTGTAAACTACAACTGGTCGGCAATTTGGGACAGACTTCTAAATGATCCTAAAAACAGACAACAGATACATTAAGTAATACACCCTATTGAACATGAATATGAAATAACAGCAAAAACACCCAAAATTGCAAAATCTGCATGCATGAACATTCATAACCGAAATTGATGTTGCCACTCTAAGCGAAAAATAAGTCAATGGTATTTTCCCTCAAGGGTATTTTCCCCTCCGATTTTGAAAGCTAACACCTTGCAGTTTCAAAGGATTTTGAAAGTGGAAAAAAATATGGGAAAATCCTATTTGTGAACTGAGCTCAGTGCTGTTCATACAGCTCATGAGAATTTACTTCATCTAGCATGTTGAAATTTTAGATTATAGACAGTTTAATTAAATCATATGGGTATAAGTCTGACTTTATAGTCGGTTTTCAGGAGCCTGTAGTTAAAATTTTATTCGAAGTCAGTATTCATTTGTATTGAATACTGAATTTTCGTTTGTTATTGTGCATTTTATTTTTAGATTTTATTGTCAGGGTCTCTACTTAGAGAGAACAGTTTTCCTGCTTGCCGTCACCCTGTTGAAATAAAGCTTCTCATTTTTATCCCTTATCTAACGTTTCTCTCTGGGCAAAGAGATAATTTATTTAAAGCAATAAGCGAGTACTACCCTGGGTGCCAGAGGTTTTTATTTTTTAGTGAAAACGGCGAGTTTGAGCGGCGAAGCCGCGACAACGAGGCGCAACGCGCCGAGAAAAAATAAAAACCTCTGGGCACTCGAGTACACAACCTCATTTCCATGCGATTTGTGGATCGGATATCTCACCAAACCGGTTTTAAACCTTGGGGACCAACGCGTGTCTGTTTGTTTACATTAAATCTAACAGCTGACATGTTTAAAACGCGGTCGAGACAGAAATATTAAATCAAATCCACTCCAGTGGAAAAGATACATCGATGACATTTTTTCACTGTAGAGTGTCGAGAAAAAGGAGATAGAAGATTTTATTGTCCTTGCAAACAAACATTAATCTCAGACGAAGAAGTAAACTTTCTGGTTACAACCGTTTTCAAAGGCGAGAGATTTGACAAACATCCGAACGCAATTAATCCAGTACACCTATTTCTCTTCCTGCCACCTACCAGTGGTCAGCGAAATCGTTCAGCGAGAATACCTGCAACTCCAAAGCACGCCTCCGTGCTAGAGATAAAAATTAAATAGAGATAAAAATTTTCCTCGTTCAAACAAAACTCTTAAGGTCACACTCCACGATAACACGAATTAATAAGTCGTGTCTGGCCTGTCAACACCTCTTTTCAAGACATCCTTGCGCTGAATAAATTTCAACAGCGCTTCTTTCTAAACTGGCTTTAGTTCTCTGATATTTTGAAAATTTGGATACTAAAGATTAATCCACAGCGTTTCTTAAAGATCGCAAAGAGCCGCGATCTCTATCTACGTCCGCCATTGTTGTTTGTGTGGCTTCACTTTGGGAAACCGGTTTTTCACGCGCCCGTGGCGAATTGTTTTCGTCCAGCCAATCGAAGTTGCTGTTGCATCGTTAACTCCCGGTAGAGTCTGGAAACAAGTAGGAGTAACCAATCAGCGACCTAGTTCAGATTCTGAACTAGATCCTCGCATGGAAATGAGGTTGTATATTCCGGTGACCAGAGGTCCGTCTCGCGAGCTTCTTCTAACCGTTTATGCGGTTAATTTCACTCATGGTATTCAGAGAACGGACCTCTGGATCCAGGGTGAGCGAGTACAAATGCAAAGAGTAGATCGTTTAAATCTCTTGGTTCGTTTACTAAAAAACGAGCATATTTTTTATACCTTCAAGTTGCTTTGCCGGATTTTCCCGCCACAGTATGCACATGTCACTGCTCTATTGATACAGTCATTAATTCTGTGTTGTTCAAGATGCCTTCTTTCCAAAGTCTTACCACACGCTTGGCACTGTACGTCACCATACTGACAAATATCCTCATGTACCTGGTAGGATTAGAGAATATTTATCAATATCTTTCATCATTCATTTTCTCGCGATAGTGGTTGCTACAGAAGCATATATCATGAGTAACTCTTTATGAAAACGATATGTTTTTAGGAACGAATCTGTATCCATTACTGCTCAAGTTGATAAGGGTCGCACTTACGCCGGTGTAATCGCAAACTTTTTTACTAAGAAGCGGATAAAAAAATCTCGAAATGAAGTTAGGTGTTGTCGTTTTATTTACCAAAATCTTAAAGTAAAAGTCTCTTCTTTCGGTGCCGCCCATTTCACTAGTAACAACTCGACGAGCTCGTATGGTTAAATACTGAATTGAACTCCACTCGGTCCCTAGTTATACTATACTAATGCACGTATATTTCTATTTTCAAGTGCTTCAATTAGTTGCCTAGGCTTCAGGCTTAACCTTCTCGGTTCCCCTAAACGCTATATTGTGCTGTGATTTTTATCTTCTGTTAAACTGGGGATTTCCTGTCTAAAAGAGAAACCAGACGAGTCTAGTAAAACTAGTAATGAAGGGAAGATTAAACTTTTTTCCTTTCAGTACGAGAATAGAATATGAACCTAATTACATTCCACAACAGGAAGTTGAAACGAATGTTTACCTTTAGATTTCTGAATTCTCCTTTCCAATCGCAATCTCTGTCTTCATATCGACAAGAACATTTAAGATCAAGGAGTTCCCTTTGACAGCATTTGTCGTGAAATGAACCCTCTTGTGCAATTTTCTCTCCATCCACAGGACATCTTAAACATGTTGGCCTGTTATTAAAATGAGAAGCATTAAAACACGGAAGTAGAAATTAGTATGTTGTCGGAACACCCACTGTACCTGTTGTGTTACTCGAGCTCTTTGAAACTGGTGGAACGTTTTAATTTCTCTTTTAATTTTCGGTACAGGAATGTTCGATTTTGTTTCTAACTCCTGGCCTGTTTATGCGTTTAAGGAAAACAAAATAAGACGTCGCGAAAAATAACTTTGGGTTTTAATACTCTTTATGATAATGGGGGGTAATGGTTATCGCTTCATTCTTACATCAGATTAGCCTCGTGTTTTAGCAAGTGAGCCAAAAAGCCGTTTTCAGTCATCAAAGGCTTCAATGTGACTGAATTAAATAGAAGACGATATGTCCTTTCATGGTACACAATTGATAAAGTAGGGATAGTACGAAACCAATGTATAAGCCATCTCATTAAAATGAAACCAAATAACTAACTTTAAACAATATTATATATTTAAATACCTGAGAAGTGGCTCCAAACAATTCTTACAGAATCTGTGTCCACATGAAGTCTGCCATGGCTCGTTGAAAACTCTTTTGCAGATCGGACATGTCAGTCGCTCGTCTGGTTGATCGATGAACTTTACGTTAGGATCGGTGGCAACTGCTACACACATCATTGCATGTAATCATTCAAGTGTTTCGTCTTCGCAATTATACAACAGTTATAAACCACAGCTTTACATTGGCTTCCTATTTAGAGGTTAACATTGATTAGGGGAAAACATCGAGTAATAACCTGTTTTGGGCTTGTTTTGGTTTCACTCAAGTGCCCGTGAACTGTCATGAGACGATGGGCTTTGAACTGGACATTGGATTGTAATTCGAACTCTGCCATTAACGACATATACGGCCACGAAACAACCGTTTCCTTACATCGCAAAGCTTATCAAGCGAACACCAACTACGGTATTTCACATTTCGGTCACTCTGAAGCCACTTGGAAACTATTTCCGTATACGGACAGATCGCCGTCAGTTTCAGAGCAAGGGGAATCCCCAGAGGACTAAAGGAAGGTCGCCAAACCTCGAGTTTCGAATGTTTAGGAACATGTCCATAATATTTAATTATTTCCGTATTAATACAATGGCTACGAGAGGTATAGCACGATCTCAAAAACCATGCGCCAGCATAAGTTTACGGTAAAGTTATTTTGAGTTAGTCGATACCCCAAATTGTCCGGCCTGAAAGTTTATTGATTAAATTATTTCAAATCTTGACACACGATTCAAACTGGGTCGTAATTAACCCTAAATGTTTAGCTGCAGCGTAAATTTAGTTTCTATTTTCAGTTCCCACCATTGTTTCACTTGCGAAGGACAGTCCTCTGGTATGTGTCTTTTTATACGCAGAGTGAAGACAAACTGAAAGCTTACATAGTCCAACCCCGTTTAATAATACGAACGCCGGCGGGACCAGAGAACTTTTCTACATAAATGTATGAGCTTTACGCCGAGACGGACAATTAACTGTGCCGAGTGTGTCCATAATATCGAGTTCGTCTTCGGGCAAAAAAATGGGACATCAAACGATTATACTAAGCCTTACGTAGGATCCTTAACAGGTACTTGCCCGGTATGCCGGATTCATATACCGTCATTTCAATTCGGCGACTTTCACTAACGTATATCTCCACTTCTAAGCAAAGCCGTAAACGCTCAAATGAGCTAGGGTTTAAAGTGCTCTTTACTGCCGTATCAATGGATTGTTTGCCCATGTCTAAATAAAAGAATTGGCAAAACTACGAGGCGGTCTATTACATGGGTCGGTGATCCGGACGACAAAAACAAATGACGCTTTCTATAAATACAAAATATTGCGAAGAATATTTCTATTTAAGTTCAAATGAACGTAACTTTCCCTTACTACTATGTGTTGTATTTTGGCGTCTTTTATGCTGAAAGTCGGGGTTTAAAGGATTTTGCGTAGTACGTCTCATTACGAAATCGTTTAAGCGGCGACTGAGCGGCGATGCCACTACCTCTGAGCTTTAAAGGACCCGGGAAAGGGAAAACCCCCAGCCAGTTAAAAATCAGAATGACGTCAGTGTTATATAAATTAAATGTTGATCGGGTTGACAGGAAGGAAAAAAAAAGAGTTATTTTTTTTCCTGGTTCGGAAAATTGCGGCAATCTTTCTGGCCATAGACATGTTTTAATTAAATGATTGTGCAAAACTTGGAGAACTTGAGTTTAGTCATTGCCATTTATAACTGCATGCATGCCTGATTGTGTGCACGCACTTTGTGTTACAGGTCAAGTGCTTTAACGCATCATCACTAGTCAGCAGGACACGTACATGCATCAGTGTAGTCATTATAAATAGTAATTCATCGAGGAATCGTAGCATAGCGCAACGATTACCGTGAGAAACTTAAGAAAAACCTTACTCGTGTGATACACAATGTGCGTTAAGCTTTCTGATATTGAACCCGCTTCTCAGGTAAAATTCATCACTAGATTAGACGAACGGCTCAAGTGTCCTTTATGCAAGAATGTTTTTAACGAACCCTGGCAAACGTCCTGTGGACATCGATTTTGTAAAAGTTGTTTGGATGCACTTTTAAGGTACGTTCCATGGCCCTCTATGTTTACAGTACTTTTGTAAACTCTGCCATAAGCCGTTTAACTGTAGATATTTTGCTGTGTTAATAAATGTATAACACTGTATGTGTTTAATTATTTCCGCAGCCGACATGAAATCCCCATATGCCCGGTGGATGGAGAACAAATAGTACGAGACGAATATTTCCGAGACAAATGTTGCGAGAGAGAAGTTCTCAACCTTGAGTGTTTTTGTCGATATAAAGAAAGAAGCTGTGATTGGAGAGGAGAATTTGGATATCTAAAGGTGTGAATAAGCAACCTTAATTTTTCTAGTTAGTTCGCTCAAGCCTTTATACTTGTTGTGTCACGTTTTGTATTTTTTGGTGTTTGCGACAAAGGTAAGCCAAGGTCACATCAATATGCATAGCAGTGTTATTGCGAAATAACAATACACTTTTTGGGGTGGTTCGGCGTCACAAGATAGTTTACTCAAGGTTACACTACTGTGATTGATTATTGCAAAATAGTGAAAACAGATTAGGGGTTGTAAGAGTATTCTATATATATATATATATATATAAATATTTAAAACAGGAAAAAGACTACACTTGTATCCCTACAAGTGTAGTCTTTTTCCTGTTTTAAATATTTATCACGCTCTACTTTATGTATTGAGCACTCTACTACGGAAAAGTCGAAACACAAATTTATTATTTATTTATTTATTTATATATATATATATATATAAATAAATAAATAAATAATAAATTTGTATATATCTATATATATATATATATATATATATATATATATATATATATATATATATATATATAGGCTGAATAAAAAGGTTTACACAAACGGTGAACTCTTCAGCAGAAGGATCCAAGGATACGACGCCACCACGTGAATTTGTAGATAAATATAATAAAAAAAACGATGGGGCGAACTTCTTACTGGTCCTGACTGGTTTAACGTTTCGGCCTTCGGCCTTCTTCAGAAATTACAAAGAATTAAAAACTAAAAACTAAAAACTATGTACAATGATTAAGTTATACAAGTTGTGACTTATCAACTACAATAATTAACGCACGTATCTTGCAATAATAGGATTGTCTTTTTCTTTTCCTTGTTTTATTCTTTGTTTTTAGTTGTTTTGTGTTTGAACGTTCTGTCGGGGGCACTTGGTAAGACGTGCTGGTCCTGTCATTCCGACAGTGACCTATATGATTATTCGGGGGCCCTCGATAGGGAGTTTTCTTTGTTTTAATCATTAATTAAGGTTTTTATCACATCATGTATGTTATTTTTAGCGTTAAATTTTTCCTTGTTATTTAGTTCTTTTGTTATGTTACGTAACCTCGTTTTCCTTTGTTTTTGTAGCTTAATGTATATAAGTCACAACTTGTATAACTTAATCATTGTACATAGTTTTTAGTTTTTAGTTTTTAATTCTTTGTAATTTCTGAAGAAGGCCGAAGGCCGAAACGTTAAAACCAGTCAGGACCAGTAAGAAGTTCGCCCCATCGTTTTTTTTATTATACTTATCTATACATATATATATATATATATATATATATATATATATATATATATATATATATAAACCTAAAAATAGGAACGATTTTTTAATGTAATTGTGCTGGGGTCATCGGTATTTGTACAATTTGTATCTTGATCGTTTGTCATAGCAAAAATGCAATTTAGAGACAGTACAGTTAATATCTTTAAAGAATTAAAAATATTGAACGTAAATTAAATAAACGAGTTAGAAATATTACTGTTTATGTTTCAACTTTATAATAACCAGCTTTCAATAAATGTGACCCAAATACATAACTATGATACACGGCATGCAGGCATGACTGTCATGTTCCACAAAATAATCCAGACTTGGACAGTACTCATTGACATATCAAAGACCGAAAATGTGGAATAATATAGATGACAAAACTAGAAAAATCAAATCGTTTTACGTATTCAAGAAATGCATAAAAAGAAATTTAATCGAAAAAATATAATAATTTACAGCAATTACAAAAAATCCCTCCTAAATATGTAATTGTTGTTTTTATTATTGTTTTTATGATTATGATTAATTTTTTGTAAATTGTACATTTAATTATTTTATAGAGAATAATGATTAAATATAAAGAAATAAGAAATTGTGAAGACTATTATGTCAATTGTTGCAGTTGACCTACAGCGTAAGGGATCTAGAATCTCTCAAGCTAGCATTCCTTGCTTTTCTATAGACTCCCTCCTCACCTGTATTACCAGAATCAGATAAAAAAATATATAATCATTAGTATTGTGTGATGAAAAATAAAGTTGAAGTTGAATCGTCCAAGTAAGCAACAAATAAAATACACATTACTAAAGGTATTTACTAGGTAGGACACTTATATATATAGATAATTTATTAGGATCTAAAATAAATCCATATCTAAGCTAGTTTGCATTAATATTTATTTTCTAGCGAGCATTAATTATTTGCGTATTTCGGGATTGTTTTAAGTTACCCTAATTAAATATGTTAACTTTACAATACATGTATATAGTTTTTTCAGAACTTTATATAACGGAGAAGTCATGTAATCTCGATGTCCAATTCGTAGATCCTAGAGGTTGTTAATGCAGGGTCGCTTACGGGAGCGTTTTAAAATTGCATAGTTTTACTAAGAACGGTATAAATGGGGTTTTGCTGCTTTTCGAGGGGAGCCGCTCGCTTAGGAGGTCCAAGAAGTGCTTTAACTGTACTCTGTTCACAAACTCAATTCATTTTACCTGCAGGCGCATGAAGATATTTGCCAATATGGTGATGTACAGTGCCAAGCGTGTGGCGAGACGATAGAAAGAAGGCATCTTGAACAACACAGAATTAATGACTGTATCAATAGAGCAGTGATATGTACATACTGTGGTGGGGAGGTCCGTCAAAGCAAAATGAAGGTATTAAATAAATACACTTTTTTCGATAGTTTAACGGTCAGGTAATGCCCGAGGATATTTTACGAGTTGCGTGTATTTTTTGGGAAGAGAAAAATGCGAGCAATGAGTAAAATGTAATAATGGATTTATTATTCGACTGAAATTCCTTATAAATTATTTATAAAAGCTTATGTCCTTAAGCCGGGACACTAAGGTGTAATAATACGTCAATCTACTTTGTAATACCGGCGCTAGGATATTTTGCGTGTTCTCTTTCCCTTATAAGGTAAAACGACGTCACAGTCGAACAATAGAAGGCCATATTGGTTTGTTCTCTTTTGTTACATGTGCACGTCATGCAACTGGCTTCTTTATCTACTACTACTACTACTACAATCTTTATTTCATCACGGTGTCACATTCACTATAAGTGGTCTTCCAGTGAGCCGTAAAAAATTAAAAAGACTTTTACGAAAATTACGTAAATATTTAAAACTATAATAATTGGTGATCCTACAATACAGCAATGGAAGCAGTACAATGAACTTAATTAACAACATTACTTAATATTATATTACACGAGCCCCTAAAATTTGCATAGTAAAAAGTTATATAATTTAACTACAAGTTATATAAATTACTTTAACTTTACTTAATTTCACTTAGAGTATTTCAAGGAATGATTTAAAAAGAGTTAGGCTTCCCTGTTCTCTTGCCTCTAAAGAGATTTTATTCCAGAGGACCGATCCTCGGTAATGAAGGCTATATTTACCTGTCCCTAAACCTAAGTTAGAGACAGGTAAATATAGCCTTCATTACCGAGGATCGGTCCTCTGGAATAAAATCTCTGGAATAAAATCAAGTTACGTGACGAGTTTCGTAAGTTCTGAGAGTGGACGTCGGAAATACTCTGAAAGATATTTCGTAAACACGGCGGAGAAATATCTTGAGTTATTTTATACATCAGAATAGCGAGTTTTCTCATCCTCCTATCTCCCAGTACTTCCCAACCCAGATCATCCAATAGATCCTTAGATCTTATGTCATAATTTGAGAGAGTCACAATTCTAGCAGCCCTATTCTGAAGTTGCTGGATTTTTTCTAGAAATTATGCAAACGTTTTTGAGGGTCTTTGTTTTATTTCTGATCTGGCTTAAAATGTCCTTCTTGTCGGAAGACAATTTATGTTTATCTATCGAACTTATTGCTTTGGCAAGGTACGACGATCACTACCGTCATTTCTCATATATGGGAGTCCGCCCCAGGGAGCAAATTATCAATTTCAGCACCGACTGACAGCAGCACCAAATTAAAGCCACAAAAACATAGAGAAAAAACGAGACAAAGAAGCCAAAATGGGAATAGGAAATACTGATTTAAAGGAAAATAAGTTGAGAAATTATAATTAACCTTCCCTACAGTTCTAAGACTTCTAATGTCTAAGACATCACTGAAGTGCGTGTGAAATGTGAGTCAAACTTGGAGTGAGTTAAATTAATGTAAAATACATGTACAAGAGATACCAATAGAATTGTCCTTTCCAAAGCTGGACTTGGTTGACCTTGGTTGGGTTTCATTGAGAATGTAACGTGATAAGTGAGCTTAAGGGCTTATAATTTTGTGTTTCAGGATCATTTGGAAGTTTGTCTGAAATTCCCGATCGGTTGCATCTTAAACTGTGGTGAAAATGGTATACCCCGTGACATGATGGAAGATCACGTGACCACACATTGTCCGAAAGCAGAACATCTGTGCCCTTTCAGTTTTCATGGCTGTGTTTTTAAAGTAAGTTGTTTGTTTCTTGTTTGTCTTTTTGTGTTCGTGTGATCGCCAGACAGTTAACCGTGTCACTCGTTACACTTATTGTGCTGTTTGGTCACTTGTGTTAGTTTGACCAGGGTCATTAACATTACCCGTCTTAGTTTGTTTGTTTGTTTGTTCAGTCATCACAAAAGAAGTGTAATGTAAATTCAATATGTGTTCCTATTACACAGGGAACAACAGAAAAACTCAACCAGCACATCAAGGACAATGTTGAGTACCACATGGAAGCAATGAACCACTCAAATCAAGAACTCGGCGTCAAACACAAGGAAATGGAAGAAAAAGTATCCCGTCTAGAGAATGAGAAAACGCTCTGGAGCGTCAACTTCAAAACCAATGTGAAGAACTTGTAGCCGCAAGAATCAACATACAAACACAGCAAACCAAAATATCAGTGATAGAAAAGTCAATAGATGATCAACGAAAACATATGGATAAGCTCCATCGTGATCTGGAAGCACTCGGACGGGGAGCAAATGAAGATGTTGTTTCTTCGCAAATGGAGGAAATTCTAAACACTGTGAAAGAACACGAGAGAAAGGTGAACAGTTTGCAAACCGAGTTGGCGCGTTTGACATTGACTCCTCGCATACAAAATGACCCACACGGACTTCAATCTAACTCGTCCCATCATGCTTGCGGACGCCGTTTGGACAGAACTGAGCACCAGCTAGCGTTACATGAAATTCAGCTCTCCGAACAAGATCTTCAGATTCAAATGCTGGAAGCTACGTCATACGATGGTGTTTACCTTTGGAAAATCGACCATTATAGTCGAAGATTACAAGAAGCTATTTCTGGTAAAACCCCATCAATTTATAGCCCTCCGTTTTACGTTGGACGGTTTGGGTACAAAGTGTGTGCTCATCTCTATCCTAATGGCGATGGAATGGGAAAAGGAACGCATATGTCGATGTTTTTTGTCGTCATGAGAGGTGAATATGACGCATTGTTACCCTGGCCGTTCATTCAGAAGATCCATTTTCGACTTATTGACCAAGACAGGATCCGAGACGCCGTTGATTCGTTTCGTCCTGATCCTAACAGCTCAAGTTTTAAAAAGCCAACTTCTGACATGAACATAGCATCCGGCTGTCCGACATTTATTTCCCACACGGAACTCCAACGGGCTGGATATATCCGAAACGATACCATGTTTGTTAAAATAACAGTAGATACACCTGGTCTTCAAGGAGAGATATGGAGATGATGACGGTATACACCTAATTACAGAAACGTTGTCATAGAAAACACTTAATACAAAAAAGGAATTATTTGAAAAAAAAAACTGTTCATTCCTGAGTGAAAATTCGAAAACTGCTTCATTTATTTGATAGAAATTTGTTTGGAAGAAATATCTGTTGAAAAGTCATGTATGCGAAAGAATACCTCTGCGAATTTCATTCAGGTAATTAATTCAGTCCTATATTTGGTCAGTTTGGTATTTAGTGTTTTATATGACAACGTTTCTACAATTAGGTGTATGTTAAACAAAGCTTTTAATTAATTGTTCATAATTACATGTAGGCCTTAAGTTATTACAGGCCTGACACCAAAACAAGATTCTTACTTACTTACTTACTTACTTACTTACTTACTTACTTACTTACTTACTTACTTACTTACTTACTTACTTACTTACTTACTTTAACTTTTACTAATCACTTAGGTAGAAACTTTTTGCTAAGAAGCAATGATACGGTTGTTCGATAAGAGATGATGCTGGCCCTTGCGGGATTAAGCATTCAATTTTGACCTTTACGAACCGCTTATAAGTTTCTGTCCCTGGAATCGGGAATAAGGTCCTTAATTGTGCAATATAATCTAAAATTCCTTGGAATCTGGAGTTCCAGCTGGAGCAATTCAGGTTGAAACATTTCAGCCCGTATGGACGAAGTTGTAAAATGCGTTTATTTAAACGATAGTTGTTTATTTATTTATTTATTTATTTATTTATTTATTTATTTATTTGCCATACTACAATAACACATTAATATAAGAAGAATATATAGAGGTAACAATGGCGAGGAGGCCTAAAAGAAGCTATGAAGCTTATGTTAATTAGGCCTCCTCAGGCCCAGTTCAAACGTCGAACTTCACATGTGCCGAACCTAATGCAAATGAGCAAAATCTATTGTTCTTGCTAATTTGCATTAGGTACGGCACATGTGAAGTTCGACGTTTGAACTGGGCCTCAGCTTTAGTTTTGTAAGATGACATTAACAAAATAAGAACATGACGACGGATACATTATTACAAAATAAATGGAAAGTTACAAAATGAAAAGGAAAACTCAAGAAGATTAATTTGACACATTTATATAAGATTAATAATATTTATTACAAATAAACGTCTTAATTGCTTTTTTAAAGGAGGCAGGGGAGGACGAGTTCACGATCTCATTAGATAAGGAGTTGTAAAATTTGGGTCCTTGGTAAAAAACGGAAAATTGTTTGATATTAGTCCGACAGAAAGGAAAACAGTATATCGCGTGGTATTATTTGTTATTGTTCAACAAACTAAATTGGATGACTGTAAATCAACATATACATTACTTTATTACTATTTTAATGCACAAAATAATCATGAAATCTAGCCCCCATTATCTCCAAAATGGATTTGAATACGTTAAAGATAAACACCAAATTAACACCAAATCGGCAGCTAACGACAACCTATCAATTCCCAAGTTATCCACTAAGAGGGAGAAGAATCATTTTACTATAGCTACAGAGGAGTGAAGGCTTGGAACTCTTTGCCTCTGGATATTAGATCTTTAATTTCGATGGACTCAAAAGGATTTTTAACCGAATCTTTTAAATTTTACGTATTTTACATTTTTGCGAGGTCATTTTGTATTTTCTCCTTAAATTTAGGAATTTTTACTTGTTATTTAAATTTTACATTATATACCAATTTTTTAACAACTGTAAATAGTAAGACTTATTTCTATTTTTATTTATGTCATTTTCGAAATCCAGTATAAATAGGAATTTTTTTTAGAGAGCTATACCCTAATTAACCCAGAGTTAGCTTGGTGTTTTTAATATTATTATTATATTATTATTATGTACAAGATGGTTTTGTCTATTTAATTGTTAATAAAATATTGTCATTTTACCACTAAAATTAGTTCTGATGCTTTCTTTCTACTGGTAAAGGTTCTAGATCTATACATAGAATGTAATTTAAATGTATTTCAATTTTGTTAAGGGTTATACGTAAATTTCGACTAAAGAATGCTTTTTAGAAATCTTGACTTCACAAAATGCTTTCTCCATTTTTTACCATCTTTCGCTTTTCAGACTCAACCAATTCCATCTGATGTTTATGCTTCTATATCGGCACTGAATGCGCGGTTCACAACTTAAGGATAACCAGTTTGAGAAATACTAAATATAAACTGTGTATAGTCAATCGATACGTAAAAAAATATTACTTGGAGGTGAAAACAAAGTAGTTGTATATTAAATGAACACTGAATTTATGTCATCCACTGATTAACATTTTGTAAATTCATGATCAAATCTCGATTACAGTGGAACCTCGTTAATACGACCACCATCGGGCCATGAAAATGTGGTCGTATTAACGGGGTGGTCGTTTACCAGGGTAGGGTCATTTATGGTGCCATATCCTTCTAAAGTAATGCCATGACAACTATAAAATTAATTCCCCTATGACTGAACAACGTTTTTTTACAGTTGAATGTACAAACTTGTACTGTAACTGCAATTCATTTCAATGAACCAACCTCGTGCCCAGGGTCTTCTCCGCTTTGTTCAGTCGGGCGGAGAAGAGCCTGGTCAAGACTGCCAATATACTCGAAGAATCCTGGCGTATTTTGTCGCGTAAACTGTGATGAAATGTATTCGTTTCGTTTAAACAAAGGTTTCAGATTATAACCAGAAAACAAACATGGCTGCCAATCACTGGAAATAACCTCTGAAAACAAACATGGCTGCCAATCACTGAAAATAACCTGTGAAAACAAACATGGCTACCAATCACTGAAAATAACCTCTGAAAACAAACATGGCTACCAATCACTGGAAATAACCTCTGAAAATAAACACGGTTACCAATCACTGGAAATAACCTGTGAAAACAAACACGTCTACCAATCACTGGAAATAACCTCTGAAAACAAACATGGCTACCATTCACTGGAAATAACCTCTGAAAACAAACATGGCTACCAATCACTGGAAATAACCTCCGAAAACAAACATGGCTTCCAATCACTGGGAATAACCTCTGAAAACAAACACGGCTACCAATCACTGGAAATAACCTCTGAAAACAAACACGGCTACCAATCGCTGGAAATAACCTCTGAAAACAAACACGTCTACCAATCACTGGAAATAACCTCTGAAAACAAACATGGCTACCAATCACTGGAAATAACCTCCGAAAACAAACATGGCTGCCAATCACTGGAAATAACCTCTGAAAACAAACATGGCTGCCAATCACTGGAAATAACCTCTGAAAACAAACATGGCTGCCAATCACTGGAAATAACCTCTGAAAACACCATTTCATTGTGTGTCACGTGACAAAATACTCCACGATTCTTTGAGTATTTCGACACCCTTGTCCAGCGGTTTCTACACCAGCCCCGCCATTTTGAATTGAACAAAGCGGAGAAGGCCGCAGAGAAACGAGGAAACACATTTCTTTCAGTTCCTAATTATAAAAAAGGGCTTCTAGTCGTGATTCGAAGGGCAGTTTTCAATACAGTACGACACTTTTCATAATTCAACACATTGATACACTGCCCAAATATAGTCAAAAAGTTATCGATATACGCTACGTCTACATGACGTATATCCAACGATGGCGGTAAATTTCGCATTTTGAAGGAAAATAAAAATGACCGCTGCCTGCACTTTCGTGTTTTTGGGAGAAAAATGCGTGAACTATTAGATAAATAAGGGAAAGGAACGATAAAAAGAGAAGAAAAGAAAAGAGAAAAATTATTGATCACATGATTGGACAAAAAAGGCGCGAAATTTTCGCGTTGTCGCGGTCGCAGTGCAGTGTTTTTGGCGAAGCTGAATGAAAGCTGTTTTAAAGTCATCCGCTCGACAAGAAGTGAATGAAGGAGCACAATTTTCGGAAAATGCCTTTAGTAATCACTTCTGGAATATGATTAGACTTGATACTTTCTCAGAAAAGTTACTGATCTTTGGTTTAAGCGAATTGACGCTACTACGGCTGTAGGAACTAAAACGAGCAAGTTTGTAAACAACAGCGATCGACTCAGTTCGTACTTCGATGTTTGAAAATTTCGTTCGCTGATCGGAAAGGACTAAAAGCCACATCAACTACGGGTAACGATGTTTTAACCGTTTCTTGTATCCTTTAGCTGTGAATTTTTGTAAGACATACTGCCCATGCTGCAGTTCTTTCAGACTTTTCGCCGCTATGTTTAGGTAGCCGTGTGTTTGTTCAATTTGTTTTGATTCTGAATTGAACTTTTTAAGACACGAAACACTTGTAACTAAGAAATTCTATGCCATTTTACTGTGTTTTTATTTGTGTTATCACTACTCTGTCTCGTTCTTTACGTAGACGAAAGCTCTTCGTAGAAACTCTCAAATTAATTTTAGCTCCGCAAACGTTTTGGCATTCGCTGCTTGTTGTGCAAGAAATGGCGCGAGGTAAAATATTGTTGTAAGCCTTTTACTTAATTAAAGGTTGTATATCTCAATGAATTTTTTCTCGAAACTGTGATTTGTTATCAGTGTGTTGAATTATAAAACAGTTATAGTGTTCAAGCTTGCGCAATATCGACAAAGGCGCCACTTTCATTCATGAACTGTGTGATGTTGCAAATTTCGCGCCGTAAAACATATGTAAGCATTTTTTTTAAAATAAAAGGCTTGTCGGCGATATTTTTTCTTCAAACTGTGCTTTGTTATAAATGTGTTGAATTATAAAACTATTATAGCGCTCAAGCTTGCGTGATATCGCCTAATTTTAGCCGACGAGGCCGTTATTAGGCGTTATTATTCAACTGCATTCAGTAGAGTACAAATAACACTCAAAACGAGTACAAATATCTCACGGTATTTGTACTCCAGAAGACCGGTTTTGTTCGGTTTTTCACAAACGTCACTTCGAGCATTAGTCTTACGTAAGCGGTGAAAAATGGCTGAAATTGTTCCCAAACTAGAACGGACAAAACTGAGGAAAACTACTGAGAAAAACTGACAGGATCTATTGACGTTTTTACCCAAACAAATCCAAACAATTATGCGTTTAATCACACAAAGTCTTTCTTCGCAGTACAAAAAGTACACGCGACCAAACAACTACACGACTGACAATTCGTCATCATTTTTTTTTTAATAAAGCGCGCGCGCTGACAAACAAGTTCAAATAGCGCGCGCACGACAAACTTGAAAAAGTAAAAAAAAGTAAAACGGCGTTCATGACTAAGTTGAATAATAAATCTCTTATTGGACGGTTTAGTGTGTAGTATCGTGGGATATTTTTCAGTACTCGTCTGTTGTATTTTGACTCGCTTTACGGGCTCGCCAAAATACAGCGAGACTCGTAAAAATATCCCACGATACTACACACTAAACCGTCCAATAAGATATATATATCACGCGCGCTTTCGCGCTATAATAGTTAAATAGTGGAAGGCAGCGGAAACAAAAAGGCAAAATAACTTTGAGATCAGCTATGAAATGCGGCACAGTGAAGTCTTTTGTAGTGCCGTTTGTTCATGCACTTTCTGAAAATACGTTTTTTTATTTTTTGTATTTTTTGCTTGATTTAGTGCACTGATGAAAAGATCAAATCTGCAATTGATATTAACCACCGGATGCCATCTCAATTGGACACGTCAATCAATTGGACACGTCAATCACTAACAACTTTGCATAGTAACATTCACTAAAATGCCTTGTTTTTCAGATTGTGTCTGTTTTCATTCAACAGTCTCACCAGGTATTTTGAGTGGTCGTATCAACGGGGTCATTTTAAAAAGAAAACAAGAGGCTCCAAGCAGCCTATACTCATGCCCATGCGTAAGAAAGTTTTACAATATATTTTAAACATGATAAGAAGATGTCCGATATGGAGAAGAGTTACTCCTTTCATTCAGTCATCGTTCCTGCAAACCACGTTGTTTACTATTGAATGTTTTGTAACTGAAGACTGTACCACAATGAAGCCAGTGCATGATTCGTCTAAGTCTTATATATACCTAACGTGAAGTAGGGTTGTAGGAGACGCTGTCGTGACACTTCAGTAACGCTGTTTTACCGGAAGTGAGGGTAGCCGGAAGTCACAACACAGGAAGTGTAGATGGCAAAGCTATGAACCGGAAGTTCACAATTTAAAATATGTGTGCATAGATTTGCATGCAAAATCGTGACACAAAAATAATAATAATAATAATAATAATAATAATAATAATAATAAATGGCTTACCGAAGGTATCACCTACCTGCTCCCTAAGTCAGAAGATACTAAACTCCCACAGAACTACAGACCCATCACCTGTCTACCAACAATGTATAAGATCCTCACATCTATCATCGCCAACAGAACATACCAATATCTCGAAGAAAACAACCTGCTACCAGCCGAGCAGAAAGGGTGCAGACGAGGAAGCTATGGATGCAAGGATCAACTTCTTATTAATAAGATGGTGATAGAGGAAGCAAAATCACGAAAGAAAAACTTATCCATGGCTTGGATTGACTATCGGAAAGCCTTCGATAGCGTTCCCCACTCCTGGATAAGGAAGACACTTGAAATGTACAAAGTCTGTCCAACTACGACAAAGTTCATCACTGAAAATATGACATCTTGGAAAACAACTCTGCAACTCAATCACCGTAATGGGTCAATCCTGTCAAGGCAGATTAAAATCAATTGTGGCATTTTCCAGGGGGACTCTCTATCACCTTTGCTGTTCTGCATTGCACTCTCTCCCCTAAGCTCCCTTCTCAATAACAGCAGCTATGGATATATGTCCAACTATGGCAGTCTGAATCATCTCTTCTTTATGGATGACCTGAAAACTTTTGCCAAGAATGATGACCAGCAGCTAGGTCTCCTTACCATCGTGCATACATTCAGCAGGGACATACAGATGGAGTTTGGCCTTGAAAAGTGTGCCAAGGCGACCTTTAAAAGGGGTAAACTCATCTGCGCCAACAACATTCACATTGACAATTCTGTCACCATTAAGGAACTGGAGCAAGAAGGAACCTATAAATACCTCGGAGTACATGATGGAGATGGTATCCAGCATGCAAAGATGAAGGAGAAGGTACGGAAAGAGTACTACAGAAGGATCAGGATGATACTAAAAAGAAAACTTAATGCTAAGAACAGAATTCAGGCCATTAACACCTTGGCACTTCCAGTTGTTACATACAGCTTTAACATCATCAACTGGAAATTATCTGAGATCAAGAAATTAGACACCAAAACCAGAAAGCTGCTGACCATGGGTAAAATGCACCACCCCAAAGCGGATGTGGACAGGTTGTACCTACCTAGGGAAAAAGGTGGTCGAGGCCTTACCCAAGTGGAGTTGACTTACAAGACCACCACCACTGGCCTGGCAGCTTACCTGGCATCAACCAATGATCAACTTCTTCATTTCGTCCAACAACACGAGAGTAAGAAGAAACTTTATTCCATCCCAAAAGAAGCTGCAAAATTCAAAAAGGAATTTGACCTCAAAGAGATGCCACCTGAAGACGAGGAGGCAGCAACACTGTACGCAAAGAGAGTGAAGACAGCCGCAAAACACCAGGCTCTTCAACAACTACAAACAAACTGGGAAGGAAAAGCATTGCATGGAAGGTACCCATCAGGACTTACAGAAGCTGATGTTGATATGAAAGCAACAAACCAATGGCTCAAATCCTCTGGTCTCAAGGCTGAAACGGAGGGATTCATTGTAGCTGCACAAGACCAAGCCCTCCCCACCAAAGCACACCACCACTACATTATCAAGGATGAGGCAGACCCACAGTGTCGCATTTGCAACAAATTCCCAGAAACCATCGACCATATTGTCTCAGGGTGCCCAGAACTAGCAAAAACAGAATACATACACCGGCACAACAAAGTGGCAACCTATTTACATTGGAACATCTGTCAAGAGTATGATATACAAACAGCAGACAAATGGTATGAACATAATCCAAAACAGGTAGAAGAAAAGGACAACATCACCATCCTGTATGATATGCCCATTCATACAGACAGAGAAATTCCTGCAAATCACCCTGACATAATCATCAAGAACAACAAGGACAAGATATGCACACTTATCGATGTAGCCATTCCCTCTGACAAAAACATCTCCACCAAAGTCTCTGAGAAAACATCCAAATATAAAGACCTAGAACTTGAGATAGCAAGAATGTGGCAGACGAAAACTCAAACCATTCCTGTGGTAGTAGGCGCACTGGGGATGATCAAGAAAGGCATAGAAAAAATAGTCACTAGCATCCCTGGCAACATCAACACTACTTGGGACAGCCAACATCCTGCGCAAGACCCTTTCTCTGCAATGCTAAGTAGTGTGGCCTCCACACAGCGCCTCATGGGTGCCCTAGGTCCATGGTTTGGACCCGGCCCCCATGGAGAACACATAATTATATAGAGAACACATGATGATAATAATAAAAAGAAAAAGAAAAAAAAAAGAAAAACGGAGGCCATTTTATAACTCATGCCGCTACGCGCATGAGTAAATGAACGACCAGGGACTCCAAAAGGTGGTCGCTGGTCGTAATAACGGGGTGGTCGTATGGCGGGGTTCCACTGTACTCACTAACGCGACATTCAAAACAAGAAATATGTCACTATTCAACTGTTCAATGTACGCAAAGTTGATTCTAAAAATATGTATTTAAGGGTTAGAGGCACTTTAAGAACTTGGGGAAAATGACGATTTTTTTTTTTCAGTTTAATTTTGTAAATGTGAACGTAGGCAAAGGGCCATCAATTTGCTGATGAACGGATTAATACAGACTTAAGATGCAAATGTGACCGCGAGCAATAATTACTCCGTGATTAACAGAATAAATAACTTTACGTTCACAGTTGCGCCCATTTCCTGTGGCTCCCGCCTTGCAAATGCAATTAAACGATCCAGCGGTGTTTGCACAGTTTGTCTGGTTTGTACTTGGTGTATCCCTTATTATTTTGTATTTAAACACTTAGTTTTTATTTCAGTAGAAAAAGAAGATAAAAACAGCAGAATAGGGAATCGAACCCGGGCCGTATGATCTACTCCATGCACACTATCCACTACACCACCGAGGACTAGCTGCCTGAAATTGTAATTTTTAAGGGATATAAGATAATATGCTGCTAGCCCAGACCATATATAAGAACTAACCTTTTCGATACACTGGAAATACTGGAATACTAAGATCAGTGCTTCAACCCTAGATACTGTAATCCGGCCCTAAATTACACTGCAATATATCTAAATACATTACAATAAGGGATACATGAAGTGCCATACATTATGATCAGGGATACACCAAGTACCTAGGGTTTGCCTGCGTGTGATAGTCATGGCTCCCGGAACTGCATTCGTCAATATCTAAACGTGAAATTAGAAACAAAATAAAAAAAATTAAATTAATTGAAAACTGTGTCGAATAGATACATGAGTAAAAAAAAATAAGATATTTCAGACCGTCTCCTTTTACCTATTTCGCAGTTCTCTCCAGTGTTACCAGTTTGACAAACACAAAGATATTTCTTGTCTGTAAATCCATTCAAGCAAGTCCCGCCATGAAAACAAGGGTTGCTGAAGCATGGGTTTTAATAATAATAATAATAATAATTCTAATAAGAATAAAGCAATTATTTTTGTCATTGTCAAGCCCCTGCTTGCACATATCTCCAGTAATTTGACGTGGTTTCTCATCGACAGCAAATTCTCAATCATGGTTGCAACCACATATGATCAACTCGTGTATGTAGTTACGCGTTTAAACCCACAGTGTTTCAGTAAATATTTTAGCTAACTAGTTGATATGAGTTTTGATGTATACTTTAACATCAGCAGGTTTTTCACGTCCTGACACTGTCAATAGTAAAAAATGTTTAAATATTTTGAAACACTTAAATCCACGGTTTTGTTAAGTCTCGTCTTAACTTAGTTTTGAATATCGGCCACCCTTTTTAGACCATCTGTAGGCTGTCACGTCCTGACTAATTAAGCAGACTCACAGTTAAAGTGACATTGTTTGCGAGAGGTTTAACAGTATTAGATTGAACTGAATTTATAGTTTTTATTATCATCACTGATAAGTTCTTCATGATATAAAGTGCAATTTCATAATGATGTTTCATTTTTCAGTAAGAAAAATCGTAATTGTTACACACTTTAAGGCCCATGTTCACCCAATCTGCTTTGCGCGCTTGTGTTTTTGTTTTGAAACAGTTCAATTGTTCAATGTAGCATTATGATTGGCTTTTTTTTTGGAAGTGGCACGTCGATTTTTCGATTTTCCGTCTGTGCGAAAGTCATCCCGGGCGCGCAAAGCAGATTGGGTGAACATGGGCCTTTAAGTGTGTAACAAATAATTAGCAATGACTCCTTTGGAGCTTTCGACAAAATTCAAATCAGTAATCTGAAATCTTGGAAAGTTTTCACCGGAAAGTTTTATAAGTATAATTTATTCTCGTTTGTAGTTACCTTTCCATCAGTTTTTAAAAGTTTTCTGTAACTTTGGAAAATCTTCAGAAAATCGTCAGAAAATGGTTATTTTATAATCAAAACAAGAGGCTCCAAGCAGCCTTTACTCATGCGCATGCGTAAGAAAATTTTATGATATATTTTAAACATGATAAGAAGATGTCCGACCTGGAGATAAGTTACTCCTTTCATTCAGTCATCGTTCCTGCAAACCACGTTTGTTTTTTTGTTTGTTCCTGCAAACCACGTTGTTTACTATTGAATGTTTTGGAAATGAAGGCTGTACCACAATGAAGCCAGTGATTCTTCTCAGTCTTATATATACCAAACGTGAACATAGTAATGTATGTAGGGTTGTAGGAGATGCTGTCGTGACACGTAAGTAACGCTCTTTTACCGGAAGTGACATTAGCCGGAAGTCACTAAACAGGAAGTGTAAATGGCGAGGACATGAACCGGAAGTGTACAATTTAAAATATGCGTGCATACATTTGCATGCAAAATCGTGACACAAAAAATAAAAATAATAATAATAAAAATAATAACAAGAAAAACGGAGCCGAAACCTTACCTCATGCCGCTTCGCGCATGAGTAATAATGCATGGCTGTTTGAAGTTCAAGTTCAAGTTCAAGTTCATTTTATTCACACTTATTCAATATATAATATAATATTAATTATAATTCAATATATATATATAATTCATTCATAAATTCATTCATTCATCGTGTTTAACTTGACATCTTGTACTCATTCGTGGAGTTAACGTTTATTTTACCTATAAAGTTAGAGACATTAAACAAGATTTTATGCCATATTACGTGTGGAGTGGCAGCCACGAACAGCTGTTTCATCCTCGTTAGGGTTCATCAGCATAGCCTAGCAAAATCTAACTAAGTGCGTTAGTGTATCATTTCTCACCTCAGTACCCCTATATGTAAAGCCTTCTCTTTGTTTCATTTCTCCCGGATGTCGCATATGATCAGAATAACTCAATTGGCAAAGAACTTTGTCGTTTATTGGTGGACCCATGTTGACTGACAAACATGTAGCTTCCATCGTACACAGATTTTTACAAGTATCACGCAATCCAGCGCTTAAAGAAATATTTTTAATCACGTGACCCTCTAGAGCGTAGCCATCGACTGGTGTATCAAACTTAAGACGTCGGCAGAGACCTGCAATGGATATATTACGTAAGTATTTACTTTTTGACTGCTTACTTTCTCTGCAAATTACATATTTTGCAGTAATGTGCGAAATAGTTAAAGATTGGGAAAAAATGCAATCATATGCATTTAGAACAGTGTTTCAAGTTAAAAGTCAATCCCAGCGTAAAATAAATGAAATAAATGATGAAATGATGAAAAATAATAATAAGTTTGAATTAAGTTTACGGTAAGCTCATTTTTAATGCCACAGTCGGTCTAAGAGGAATGGAGTTTTTCTTTCGTTCCAGAAAATTCAACCCTTCGAGCAGAATATAAATGTAATGCCCTTGCTAATTATCTTTTTAATTTTTGTGATATGAAAGAAAGATGTAGAAGACTCTGTTTTGAATTTGTCAATATGAAGTCAGTAAAATTCACGAAGAGAAAACAAAGGACATCACTACCATGGAGGACGTTTGGATATGTGATCCTAATTACCATAATTTGGTGAACTTTTTGTTATGAATTTCTGCTAGAATTATTGAAAAATGGTTTTACTAGCTATATGGTTTGAGAATTGAAGTCGGTTAAAAAGCTCGTATGCGTCTCGATTTTTCAACCTACTCCCCGGTATTTCAATATCCGGATGAAACACTCCTCTTCGTGTTTGATGTATTACGTAAAACATATTCAGTGCTTATTTTAGCTTAGCTTATCGATATGACTCGCTCCTTGACAGAGCCGTACCGCAGATTGCACTTATAGCCGAAAAATAGTGCCACAATATGCATGTGTGGGGAATAATAATACCACTTTTCAGATCCATGTGGAAAAAATATATCAGTTTGATCTCGCTCGTACTTATTTTACAGCTAGGGATGCATTCGTCTGTATAGGAGTTAATGATCTATGGTTTGGGATTAATAAGTGGGTGTAAGACCTAACTGTCGTAAGTCATGTCCGCTCGTGTCAAGACTTAAAAATGGAATAATTTATCTTGCAAGAGTACTGCAGTTGGCGCTGCTCTAAAAATAACAAATGCAGTATTTCCAAAACATTTTTTCTAACCTCGGTTTGCAACTGTGATGCAACAACGAAGCCAAGCTCCCCAAAACACGAACACAAAATGTAGAGGAAGCAGTGAAAAACAGCTGACTTTCATTCTCAGAATCGTATAGAAGGACTGCTTAATTGCTCGTTCACTCTCAGGTTGAGTGTTTTGTAGTGCACATATAATACTGTTTTTGAAAATTTGTTTAGTCCTTGTCAAGGGATGAAGCTACACCGCTTGCGATAGACAGGTGAAACTACCAGTAACTAAGGAAACAAGGTGTTAAACACTGCAAGAAATCGATCATGTGTTCATGTTAATATACTCAGTTGGCAACACTTTATTGCTAAGAAAGAAAAAGTCTTTAATACAGAAGAAAGAATTTTCAGACATGTTCTCAGAGAAAATTTATATTTGTAAATTAGGTCTTAACATTCCTTTAAAGCTAATGAATGATTATGATAAACGTTAACATTACGCCGTGTCACTTAAGTAAGGAAGAGAGGATAACACAGAATGGAACTAATTAAGTTTAAGTGAAAACAAAACTGAGCTTAAAACGCCATGAGGCGTCTATTATTAAAGATGAACAAAAAAGGTTGTTTAAACACACAAAAAAACTTTTAAGAACCAAAAAATATAAAATACTTAAAGAGCGCACGAGTTAAGCCTTTCGTATACCTAGGGAATAATTATCTCGCGTCATAGGTAAAATTGTTTTTTTGAATCTGTGAAACATTTTATTTAAAAAGTATAGATTTTATAATAATCTGGCAATCATATATTTTATCTCAAAAATTTGGTTTTATCAAATGAGTTGATAAGGTACGTAATGGCCACCGTAAATACCGATTAAACTAGCTAGCTTTTAGTTTGTCTGAACTGTCTACACCACCAATCAATGCGGGTGCATCGCAGGGCATAAATGGAAAGCTTTTAATAATATAAAATTCACCACAGAGTTATTCACATTTCGATGACTTCGTGATACGCACTGTTTTCTTATTAATCCAACAGTGAAATGTATAATAGGTATACCGAGAAATGGGAGCAGCTGGCCTGAGATTGTGATTCCGATCCGACTATGGAAGTTTGTTACTGTTTAGTGCTACCTTTGGTTTTCGTCTTCGCTTGGCTTCGATGTTTCACAGCGGCAAATCAAGGTTTGAAACTGAAAGTGGCCTTCAGTTATAGGTGTGATTATTGAAAATAACATAATTTGTTTTATTCGCACAAGCTCGTTCCTTTATGTAAAGCGTTTTAATTGGTCATCACAGGAGCAGAGATTACATGAGATAGCGCATGCGCGTAGCTGGTCAATATTTAAAATGATACTGAGTGGTCATATCAAAAGAATAAACAGTATCCCAGTAAACTGGGCTATGTGTGACCCCAGGGCGGGTAACAACTGGGTGGGCATGTAATCTCTGCTGCTGTGATGACCTGGTAGAACCTCAATCAAACTTCACCTTACAGGTAAGTCTCGTTTAATTTACAATTCTACCAGGTCATCGCAGCAGAGATTCCATGAGATTTTAAAGCAATATGGACAAGAAGATGAAAAGTCAAATAACACCTGAAAACCACATCAGGTGTAATAGTTTATTAACTGTAAATGCAAACAGTGAACTGAAAGGTTTACACCCCTGAACTAGTGCCAAGAATAGCCTGGCCAAAGTGAGAAACATTTTCTACAATGGATTTGCAATAAAATTTTCCGAAAGGTACAATCTCGCAATTCAAGCCGCGATTCAATCTTACTACTTATGGTGGGCGATCTTTTGTTGTTGGTGAACCAACTTTATGCAACATGTTACCAATCGATTTAAGAAGCTGTACAACCACTGACACTTTTAAGAAAAACTTGAAAACTTGGCGTTTTAAACAAGCATTTTTAAATAATTAATTTTTAGTGATATTTTGTTTTTTAACGAGTATTTAGTTTTAATTTTTAAAAAAAAAAAATTTAAATAATCTTTATTAACAAATTCTCAAACAATCTTACGTTTACAATTATTGATCTACTAGAATGCTAAAACTATTCATAATTACAATCTGTATAAATATTGCAAAAGTATTGCTTAAAAAAACTTCATTTCAAGTTATGTAAGACGTTTGTATTTACAAGGTGACGGCAATAAAGTATTCTTAACATTACATTATGGCTCCTTCTTGGATATATAGAGAGAAAGCAATGGAACTGAAACTCGCTGGAAACGCTCTAAATCGCCCCAAAAACCACACAGGAGACAAGGAAACACACAAGCGAAGTAGGGTAGGCAATTTTTATTGAAATCTTGTTCGTATTTTTTAACTCCTCGAATGGACCGTTTTTCGTTATAATTTCGCTCGTAACGGTTCTGTGACACATACAGCTTGGGCTACCTGTGGTTTAATCGAACTGGGACATCGGAAGAAAACGTCTTAATATATTGCATGAATTTTGAGTAGAAATTCAAATGCTTGTAATTTGTTTATTACATGTAGTTTCGTTTTTAAGATATTCAAAAAGATGAACTTCCGCTATTATTCTCGATCGAGGCGATACTTCTGGGTAAATATTGACTATTGACCGTGATTTGCTTTTAATTCATCACTCACACCGTGTGAGCCTGAGGACCCTCATACCCTAGATACTTGTCGCTCGGTCATTTGAAATGACCGAACTTTGATCTCTACTAAAGATAAGACAATAGAATTCGTTGACAGATCTCGCAGTAAGTTTTCCCTATCTCTTCAGTAAAGGAATGTAAAATCTCATTCACACGTCAACGGTAGCAATTAATTGAAACGCGATCTTCTTGAGGTCTCCCGTAAACGAATGTAGAATTTTATTCACACGTCAACATTTGCAAATATTTCAAATATTTCAAACGCTAGTGTTATAAAAAAGGACAGGCTAAACACGACTCCCACTCGTCGCAAAAAGTATTTTAAAAGCCTAAAGTGTAAAGCTTTCCCAGTAAGACTTCAGAGAGGATCGCGCCTTTAGATCACAGTTAAGGACTTGTTCTCTTCGATGATACAAACATTTTGATCTCGGCGGATTATCTCTCATATTGATAGGAGGATTCATGCTGTCCAGAGCCGTTAGAATTATTTCATTTCTTTATGCCGTTATTCGGTGCTATAGCTCTATTGGCATACATTGTGGTTTCTTTGGCTCACTTTTGTTGCAAGATAAATACTTATCGGCTAAAGTTTGTTATCGTTTTGAAAGTGCTAGGATCGTTAAATTTCTCAGGCCGTGATTAAATGTCTAAAGTCTGCGGCGTGCAAGACTTGAGAGAAAGTGTTTCCGGCATCACGGATATGGGCGTCTTAGATCCGACTCTCAAAAAGCAAAAAAGCAACACAATCTGCAACATAGTTACGTTGCTGTTTTGTAAATCTCACGGATGCTAGTAAATTCTTCAGTCCTTTCCTTAAGTAAGGAATGAACATAATTTAATGTCTTTGTGTGTTATTTTCCCTTGTCGAAAAAATTAATTTATTAGTTTTTTGTTGCGACAAACTAATTTTAAGACAGTATGTGTAGCTTACATGAAGGTTTACCGCTAATAAAGACTCCGGACTCGATGCGCCTGCGATGCTCTTTATCTCACAGGACACCGGCAAGTTGTACATTTGTACGATTGTACCGCGCTCGTTTCCATAATTCTTTTTATTGAACTCTAAAGCGAAGGCGTGATGCGTGCTTGGTTTAACTGTTTAGAACCTACATGGATTCATCATTGCTACACTGGCAATCGTATTAACTCAAAGAGGGGCCGTTTATAGAAAGATTCACGTGGAAAGATCACATCCGTAAGGTGAGTCATTGGATTGATTATTATCCTCTTTCATCCCCATTTTTCCCACCACATCACTGCCCAGTGGGCTGACATAATAACCATAGCCTTCTCGCCTTTAATAGTTATTCACAAGTAAGCTCAACTTATGACTGCCTTTTTTATGTTGTTGCTGTTTTCTTCAATTCATCGCGAGACACCAACATTTATTTCTTGTGACAAGAGCAAACACAAACTGTCGAAAGCTGTCATCTTGGCAGTCCTGCTAATAAAGGTTGTGCCGTCCTAAGAGCAGGAATGGTTTGAGTTCTTTTCTCATTTTTCTTTCCAAACGTTATTGCTACAAGAAGGCTTTGGCAATTACATAAGTTTATGTACAACCATTAAGCTTATATTCATAAAAGTAGAAAAAAACACTTAAAGCTTATAGAAGGTTAAAAGGGGGAAAAGGTTAAAAGTCTATGCTTCAAAATACAAAACCTAAAAATTCAATGCCTGGTTTCAAGACAGTGTCCAAATACAAAGGTTTTCTAGTTCACCAATTATTATATTCACAAGTACCTATGTTTTTGTTGTTTTCACCAACTGATCACAATATGCCAGCATTTATTTCTTGTGACAAGAGCAAACAAACTGTTGAAAGATGTGTCATTATGCATGGCAGTTCTGCTAATAAAGGATGCGCAATCCTAAGAGCCGGAATGGTTTGCTGTTGTCACAATGAAAACAAAATATATCTATTTTATTTATTAGTCCGAGTTTCTATTCTTCCTTTTAAAACCGTGAATATGCACAAGCATAATTAACGGGTTATCGGTAACGGTGGCTAAATCACTTTCTTGCTCGCTCATTCCATCACTCAGCTGTAAACTAAGTGACGTAATGCTTTGTTACGAATGCGTTTTGTAACAACGTGAATCCAGCAATAAAAATAATTAATTTGTTGTAAACGAATATATTTTTCAACCGAGACACACGTTTTGATGCATTAATCTACCTTGATGTTCCTTGATGTTCCTTGATGGTCGAGTGGTTTAGAGTCGGGAATTGCAATCGGGAGGCCCGAGTTCAAGTCACATTCAGGACCCTTCTTTTTTCTTTCTTTGGACTGGACATCGTGAAAGTGATGTACTGTTGTTGTTTTTTTGTGTTCGTCAAAAATCCTTGTTTTAATTTTAAAAAAATATCGAACCGTGTCAGTGTGAAAACATAAGTTTACCGCGATATTACGTTGTGTTAGCATTTCTTATTCACAAGTTGGCTCTTAGCATAGTCGCTACCATAATTAATTATACAAACATTGACCAAATTAAATCTTTGAAAATGGAATTAAGTGTCAATCGTTTCCAGTCATAGAGTGTAAGGGAATTTGATTGCCATTTTCAATGCTCACGGTTGGATTTTGTTTCACCTGCCAATCAAAGCAACTCTGCTCGCAGGGCAGAAGAGAAAATGTTTGAAAGAATAGGTAATAAGATACATGAACAATTGCATCGGCTGTGGCAGTGCAAGTAAAACTTCCTTAATTGTCATTTTTTTCATGCTTTGAGCTGTTTTATCTAACAGCATTATATCTAGCAGAGCTCACTTTTTATTTAATGATAACACATTTTGACCCTAAATTACTGCTCAATATTATTCACTAATCCAATTGGTCTTACAAAATGCTCATTCTCCCGAGTTCCAAAATTAACATTCAATGTTTTACATGTGAAATATTGCTTGATAATCGGTTTGGCACTTAAGGAAGCTGGTAGCTTAACATGTTTTTATTTGTCAAAAGGATGCTCATGCATGTGAATTAAAGGGTTGAGGGTACCACTTTACAGTATGATTGAATAAAATCCTAAAGTGATTTCTATCAGTATCTCTGGGTTACACCATACTGTTGAGGACGCCACTTTACAGTGGCTTCTTTTCAGGCTTCTGGCATCCAAACATTTTCTTGAACTTTGAGCAATAGAATTAACATGCACACCATGGTATTGGTGTGAAGAGACTGTTCAGTATTACACTAATAGTTATGGTCTTAATCATCAACACACAAGACTAGGTGGGTTCTCAGGAAAACCCACCAAGTTTAAACTTCTTTTATTTGTTCTGACACAGTGATCTTTACCAAACGAAATACTATAATATAGAGCAGTTTTCAATTGAGTGTTGTAAAACCACTGAAACCAAACCACTCAAACCACCAACCACCAAAGCAATCAGAACTTGAAGCAAATACATGTGGCTAGTGCCAAGTCGAGAGTGGAAAAACGTGTGCAAAAAAGTTGCAACTGGTTTTACTTCTGATTGGTTAGGAAAGTGGCTTAAGATTTCAGAGCCAATAACAAAGTGTGTCAATGCAAAATCAATTTATTTCAAAATTACTTTCGACACACAATTGAAAACCACTATATCAAAGTATCTTTTTGCAGAAACGTCATGAAAATTTAGCATTCAGTTAATGTTAATGGTATCAGGCATGTGGGTACACCCTTTTTTTTTCTTTCACCATTCTTTTCTAATTTGCAAGCATGGCCATCTACATAAAGGTTTGGGTTATGCATTTGTTTTCAGACTGATTTCACTAACATTGGCAGTGGGCTGACTTAAAGGAGCTATGTGATGGTGATTTTGAGGTTTTTGGGTCAAAACTGCCCAAATTAAAACTAAGTACCTTTGTTGTACACAGAATGCTTATAGAACACTAAGAGGAAGATATCAAGTGAATTTTCGAAGAGAAAATTGACCATAATTAATATATGTTAAGACAGAAGTGATAAGCTTGGAAAAATGTGCCCAATTTTTTCTAGATGCTATCCATTTCCATCCTGGCCATTTGCAGGCCAAGACACTAATTTTTACTCTTACAGCACTGGTAGAAAATTTTTTAACAAAACTGGATCCTTTTTTTAGGATTTTCACTGAAATATAGATGTATTTTGACTTTTTAAAGTAATACTAAAAATGGCGACAAAGCCCCTTTAAATACGTAGGGTTTCTAACCACAGCCTTCTCACTAATTTATTACTCATGGGCGACAATTATTTTTGTTTTGGCTTTTGACCAACTGATTTCAAGACACTGACATTTTTATTAACCCTTTCCTGCCTGAGAACCACTATAGTGGGCCCCTGATTAATAACTTGGTCAATATTAAAGAGATAGTTTCACGGTTCAGCGCATGTGCACAGATTAAAATGCTTTATTCGCTATCTTACCAATTTGATCAGTTAAAAAACCACTCATATTAACTTCAATAATCACATATTATAATTTAGTCCAAACAAAGCAAAGGATGACCAAAATTCACAGAAAATTACAACGGATCGCACCAACAGTCAACACTGAATTAAACCTTTGACCCGTAGGATTTATTCTACGCTCTGGTGGCTTTCATGGCGCACATGGCTGTGTATAATCATCCATTCAATCAGCTAAATGACTGCGACATTTTCATGGGCAAATTTCCTGCCAGAGTTATCTACTCGCTTCCAATTGGCCTAAACAATGAGTTACGTCATAGCTTGCACATGCGCCGAACCGTGAAACCCTCCCTTTAAGGTCTTAATTTTATTTCAATGAAATTTTGACATCAAACTCATGAGAACCCTCAAGCCTTAGATACTCGATCTTCGGTCAACTAAACCGGCCAATTATGCAATATAAAACAATGGATGTGTTAATAGCTCACGCAATATGATTCACTATAGGCTTTAGCAAATGCTTGTTACATTTTGATGCATGATTAGTACTTTTATGTTACATTGAACTGTATGAGGCGTGCCACCCGCCAGTTCAGATGGACAATAATAATTAAGTGCAAGCTGGCTGCATGATCAGTACTTTTATATGTTACATCGAACTGTATGAGGCGTGCCACCCGCCAGTTCAGATGGACAGTAATATTAAGTGCAAGCTGGCTGCATGATTAGTACTTTTATGTTACATTGAACTTAGTAAATGCATGTTACATTTTGATGCATGATTAGTACTTTTATGTTACATTGAACTGTATGAGGCGTGCCACCCGCCAGTTTAGATGGACAGTAATATTAAGTACATGCTGGCTGCATGATTAGTACTTTTATGTTACATTGAACTGTATGAGGCGTGCCACCCGCCAGTTCAGATGGACAGTAATATTAAGTGCAAGCTGGCTGCATGATTAGTACTTTTATGTTACATTGAACTGTATGAGGCGTGCCACCCGCCAGTTCAGATGGACAGTAATATTAAGTGCAAGCTGGCTGCATGATTAGTACTTTTATGTTAGGTCGAACTGTATGAGGCGGGCCACCCGCCAGTTCAGATGGACAATAATATTAAGTGCAACTAGCTGGCTGCATGATTAGTACTTAAGTGGTCTTGGAAAGATCTGTTCATTGAGATAATAAAAGTGTACTCCTCTGATATCTGTGATATGGTTGACCACCCCTACAACTTTTTGCACTTTTTTGTGTACTAGAACACATGAGTGCTTCTGTTATTCTATGCATTTAGAGCTTCAAAATAAGCTATAGCTTAGGGTATACCAAGTATATGATCAAGTTTCCACTCTATCAGGAGTAAAAACAGGAGAAAACAGTTTAAAGTTCCCTTAAGTTTCTTGTTTAAAGTAATCTGACCATTAAGTCTCATCACAAATTTTCAGGCCAGTAATAGCCCCCTTTAAAGGGTGATTTTTTTTAGTACACTAACAGCTATGACCATTTTCCCAAGCAGCAACTGTACATATCACAGAAGTCAGTGATTCCATAACTCTTGTTGTTGTTGGTTTATTTGCAGGATTGGCATCCAAGCACTTTTGAGCATTGGCATAATTTAGTAAAAGTGGAATTTATTGCTTTATATGTTGCTGTTGTAGTTCAATTTTATCCTAAATATTATTGGTTTAACATATCTACTCGATATAAGATTTTGCAAAGGGAATCAACATCACTGGCTTTGCTACAGATGGCACTATTCAGTACTTTGGAAACAATGTGAGCCACCATCAATGGTTAACAGTGCACTTCTTTGCTGGAGGAAATAAAGAAACAGTAAAAATAAAAGTAGAAATTTCCCCTCTGTGTTTAGAGCTTGTATATTGGTATGGGGGTCATTTTTTTTAGGTGTAGCATTTGGCAATTTTTGTCAAATAATGGGTATGTTGTGCCTTCCGGTCTAACAATGTGTATAGATTTTCCCATTTCGTTTTAAAAAATAAGGAATAAATGAAATGACACCCCCCGGACTAATGCCCTCGTGATGAACACTGCAAGATCATGTTAGCCATGTTTATGTTCAGCGTGGACTTAATAATGTCGCCTTCCAGCCAATTTCTCTTCTTCGATACCTAACTTCTTCTATTTTTACTCTAAGAGAGTCGTACCTTGGTCCTTGGTTCTGTCCAGGGTCCTTCTTTTATTATGCTGTTCGGCTAATTCCTTCCATTTGCCAAAATAAATACGAACCAATTTTGTTTTCCAATTTCTCTGGTCTCCCGTTCATTTGCAGCCCTCAACAACCGTTTCCTTTTGTTTGTTTGTTTTTCGTGTCGCATTAGGACGATCCTACGTATTTCTTCGATTGGATTTTCAGGAAAGTATCGTTGTATGGTCACTCTTTCGAAGCGCGCGCTTTCCTCTCAATTCCCGCTTAATATAAAGCTCTACTATACTGCGATCGCCACTCGGTCCCCCTGCGGCTTACGTGTGTGCCCGCGATTCCATACTCCGAAATAACAAATTCGAATGGGCAGCGGCTTATCGCAAAACAATGATAAAAAATTAACTGGATCAACAAAGGACGGTAATAAGATTATAAGCTTATTTGGACTCCAAAAATAACGCAAGTTTTGATGTACATTACATGTACAGTGATGACAAACACGAGTCACGACTCCTATCTACGTGTAATAGAAACGAGCACTTTGTATATAATTTGCGCAATTTGAAGCCCACCAGGACATGGAATGAACAAATTGCCTTGCAATTTGGGATATCAAACACCAGGAAGAGTGAATAACGTTATCAACTGAATAGCACAAATGGTTCCACTGAATAGTGACTTTTTTCAATGTATAGCGTTATCCAGCTGTAGCCTGAGGCTAGATTCCGGAAATATGTATATCGATCGCACCCGATGATGAAGTATGTTTAAAATGGGAATCCCGAAACGTCGAGTTGGACATCGAGTTCGAGTTCGAGTTCGAGTTCGAGCTGGACTTCGAGTTGGACTTCGAGTTGGATTTCGAGTTGGACTTCGAGTTGGATTTCGAGTTGGATTTCGAGCTGGACTTCGAGTTGGACTTCGAGTTAAAAAAAAATAAAATACAAATATGAAAAAATATAATCGACGGACACTAAATCTCGGCCCCAGAGAGCAAATTCATATAAACTTAACCGCTTAGCTTTATCACGGACACTCCGGTGATCAGGTGATGATAGTTTTGCGGTAAGTAATACAATTTCCTGTTTGTGGTTACAAACATCGCAAGACGTTTTCAGAATTGTACTTTATATTTACTTTTTCACATGCAGCATTGCGTTGTAGTTCGTTTCGTTTTAAAACAGTGATTCGTCAGATTCGTATGCATTCAGCGTAGTTGAGTGTCTCACTGCTGTATATTAAATGCAGTTTAAAGACGAGTGTGGGCCTGTTTTTAGTTACTGAACCAAAACTGTCAGTGGAGTCTTAAAAGTGACGTCATCGTGGTCACCTCTATAATACGGACACCTCTAAAGGACACCTCTCTAATACGGACACTTTGTTCTGTCCCTTCGGTGTCCGTATTAGAGAGGTTCAACCGTAATTGTATCGGAAATCGATAAAAATCGATAAGTGTGAAAGTTCTGCATATCGATTTTATCGGCGCTAAATTTTTATCCACTGTTATGTTTTGAGAGTGATTCTGTAATAATCCGCACTTGGTGCCTGGGTAAACGGCAAAAGTGAAAAAAAAAAATGAAAAATGTAAACAACAAACGGCAAAAACCACGACTAAAAACTGATGAAAGCAAGGTGCCGGACCTGTGGCCAAGATCTGGATCCGGGAAAAGGGGGGGGGGGGGGGGGGGGATCTGGATCAGTAAAATCTTGTACAAGATAAACTAGTAGTTTCCATTGGAAAGTGAAGTGCTGCGAGTAAAGCTTATACAGAAGAAGACTTGTTTGGGGCTATCTCGTTAATCGCATGTACTTTAGGTAAGGAACAAATGAGCGACTTGATCTATTTTGCCATTGGATTAACTTGGCTAATATATATGCCTTTCGAACGGCAAAACGCACGGCTGACTGAACGGATGAACGCGAAGTATGAATAAAGCCGTTTCTGATGGCTCAAAACGGGAAAGTTTGCAGAGATTAGCGACCTTTAATTCTCTCTCTCAAAACTATCGACTATGGTCTACGTGGAATTGAAGGCGTTGGAGCGAATTTACGGCCGATTTCCTTCGGGGGATCCGATCGGTTCGATGAGTGGAGTACTCTCACTTTCAGAGGGAGGAAGAAACAGTTGAACTAAAAATCGCTGGAATCGCGAATCGACCCCAAAACCACTCACTGAGACACAAGTAAACACACAAAGAAGTTCAGGTGAACCAGTTTTATTCAAATATCGTTCCTAATTTTACGCTCAAATTCGAAGTAAATTTTCCCAATACAAATCTTTATAATTTCGCTATTACGCAACAGAGTACCACGACGTTTATCATTTGAGCTTAGGCTACCTGCACTACCAGATGGTACGTTGTGACAAAAGGCAGACAGTATCCGGCCTCTCGTGACCTTTTTTCTTTTGTGAAAGTGCCGATTGTCTAGAGGCAAAGAGACCTTTCTATGATGTTTTCTGGGAAACCCCGTGATTTGAGGCGTTGTTTGAATTTTAAAACCCTCTCTTCAAATGTTTTCTTTTTTTATTAAGCAATCTTATTGCTTTCGCCTTTAATGAATCCATATTTTACGCCTGGTGGGTGGCGTGAGGCGATGTGTGTGTACTGAAAGGTCTCTGTCGGCTTGAAGTGAGTGTTGATATCCAAGATGGAATCTTTTGTGAATCTTTTCCCTTTATTAAAACACTGTGGTGACAATCTAGTTAAATGCTGTTTTCTTTTTTGATATTTTTCTCGATTTTTTCCCTACTAACTCGAAGTCCAACTCGAAGTCCAACTCGAAGTCCAACTCGAAATCCAACTCGAAGTCCAACTCGAAGTCCAACTCGAACTCGAACTCGAACTCGAACTCGAAGTCCAACTCGAGGTATCATTACTCCCGTTTAAAATAATTTGTCTCGTACAGCGATTTTCTTTGTTAACGAAAATCTGTAAGCCTGGCCGAAATTAAGTTGTTCTGAGCACGCCCACGATATTTTAATATCTTTGGCCGGGCAAGAAATTGATACCGTGCCTGCATGTTTCGGGACGACCAGATGTGAGGAAAGGGGAATGCCACGAACAATTTGTTTTCATTCAGACCGCAATCTGTGTGCAACAAAATCTCTCAGTTAAAATATTTGGCACGTGCGAGCGAACTGATGGCTTCCACGGAACGTTAATGACTTACCGGGTCTAGAAACACATGATTCACTTACATATGTTTACTCTCAAGTTATCATTGCCCGACCTTTTTATAATTTAATAACCTTTCGATGACCGATAGCGTTGACAAAGGCGACACCTCATCAAATTACTTAACTTCATGATTGGTTCAAAGGAGTGAACAAATTTGTCAGTTCTCACAGTGGGAAATTTCTCGATAATCCCTTTAGGCGAAGCGTCCTTAGCAACTCTAGCGTCATGCGGTGTCCAAAAAAAACCCTGTGAGGGTCCTCATAACTTGTGTCATTTTCCTCGACCTTTCAATTCTGCTAAAAGTTCGTTGTATCTGAAACAGGCTACAAGTCAATTTATAGATCCAGTGATTAATTTGCTTTAATCAGAATTGTTGTATCGATTCGAATACACTGATCAATATATCAGTTCTAGTTCGACCAGTCAATTGCATGCACACACGTGTCCTTTTAGTTTAGTAACTTCATCAGTCTTATATTACGTAATCCTGGCATGTAATAATCAAAACACAGTGATCACAGTGCGTTATTATCACATTATCTTTTGTGATATTCCGATTTACTGAGCTGATTTTAAAAAAGTTCAAGACAATACAATTTTTTTTAGTGGCACGTTTAATGGTTTCCTGCCCTTCTGTGCCTTTAAATTTATCATTTTGTGCCCTATAAAATTTTAGTCATTGGAAGTTGAATGCTTGCTTGTGTTAGCCCTTCAAAATTAATGTATTTAACGTTCTTGATTGTTCTTTATGTATCTGTTTTATTTTGCCAATTATCAACACATTCTTAAAATAACCCAGCCTGACAGGGTTTTTCATTACTGACCTGACAAGATAGCCCTGCTTGCACTCATGTATAATAATTATACTACAAATGAGCTGTATATTTTAATTTTGTTGTTCATGGATTCTTAATATATTTTTTCATCCTTATTTTATAGGTATTTCTAGTGAGAAAGTGGTTTTCCTGTAAAACACATGTATTAGGTAATTCCGTAAAGCTGAAGTAAATTCTATAACCATATTCACGTGAACTTTAAAGGGGCTATGTCATGGCGGTTTTATGTTTTGTCTCAGACTATGCTAGAATTAAAACTGAGCACCATTACGTGACGAGCCCTAAGGACGTCTGCGTAGGAGGCTACGTGAAAGCATGTTTGGCATCAAAGGTGGCTCAATAGCGCTGCGCACAAATGACGTCACAGACTTTTGACCCCCGTTGTGACTCGGACAAACAAACTCCTCCTGCACAATAATTTTGCATGGGAAAGTGGTGTTGGCGAACACTTTGATGCGGCTTTTATCGATATTTTCGCAAGAAAACCGATCACCCGGGTCAATGTTAAATAGAAAACCTAAACATTATTCTTGGAACATCTCAAACTATGGTGAAAATGCAAAGAATTGATAGAAAGCGGCAATATTATTGTCTGAATGATTTCACTCTCGAGAGGTCCAGTTTGCACGGTTTATACAGCTGAGCCGTTTGAAACGTAGCATATTGAACCAAGCAGTTATAAAAAAGGGATCCATTGCAAATAAAAGGCAGGTTTCAATAATTGTGAAAAGAAATGATAATCTGTCCATTGCTCCACTGAAAGGATAGGTTTATTTTTATGTTGTTTATGCGACCGCAGCGCCCAGGTAGTAACAGAAAAGTTTATACTCGTTGGACGAATGCTCGAGAATAAGCAGCTCTCTAATTTTCCAAATTGCGGCCTATATACTCTCCAAGCGTTACAGCATATATTCAGTATCCCTTAGAATATATACGCAAAGACAGGATTTGTCATTCTCTGGACCTTTTGCCGTTCTGCTTTGCTCCCGTCGTATTCGCCAGATTCGCGGGTCTTAAACGGTATTTGTATCAAATACATATTCTGGATCATTTGGAACCTATTGACGTATCTTTATCCAAGCTAGTGATGCACACATCATAGTCATACAAGGAGAATACAACAATTTACTTTTGGCTTAATTTTGGACGAAAGACGTAAAATGTTTTCTGATCGAATGGGAGCTAAGAGATTGCTAGTCTGATGATCGGATTTCAGTCACTGTGCAGCCTCGTCGCATAATTTATTGAATTTTAAGCCAAAATCTACATTTATTGAATCAGTTTTTCACTCCCGAATGTGACATTGCCTTTTATTTATTAGATTTGAAGCCCCAAAGACGTTCAAATCACGTTTACCGCTAATTTTACCGATTTTTCGTATCCAAAACACATCCCGCTCATACAAAGCCTTTGAGCTGACGGCAAACTTTGTCCGAGTCACGTAGGGGGTCTATCTATTTTTAGTATTTGTGCGCAGCGCTATTTTTGGATTGCGATGTTGTCAGTCGTACTCTAATAAAAACTATGTGTGGAATTTAAAAACAAGGGGTTGCTGCTAGTGGAAAATGTACGAAGTGCTTGCTGCTCGCCTGTTGTTTTTCCTAAAGTGCTCGTTGCTCGAAAAAGAAATTTGATGACTGCTCGTGCTCGCAAGAAAAAACACAGTGCTCGCATGCTCGCAAATGCTCGCAAAGACCATTAGATACCTCTAAACATGAGAACTTAGGGTATGACGTCATTCGCCAAAACAGTAACTGCATGCATGCATGATTTATCAGTCCTTTCTTCTTCTAGAATATGTAGTTCTTTATAAATACTGATATACATTGAAGAATTGCAGCATAGAGCAACGATTACCGTGAGAAACTCAAGAAAAACCTCACTCGTGTGATACACAATGTGCGTTAAGCTTTCTGATATTGAACCCGCTTCTCAGGTAAAATTCATCACTAGATTAGACGAACGGCTCAGGTGTCCTTTATGCAAGAATGTTTTTAACGAACCCTGGCAAACGTCCTGTGGACATAGATTTTGTAAAAGTTGTTTGGATGCACTTTTAAGGTACGTTCCAAGGCTCTCTATCTTTACAGTCCTTTTGTATACTCTGCCATAAGCCGTTTAACTGTAGATATTTTGCTATGTTAAATGTATTACACTGTATGCCTTTAATTATTTCCGCAGACATGAAATCCCCATATGCCCGGTGGATGGAGAACAAATAGTACGAGACGAATATTTCCGAGACAAATGTTGCGAGAGAGAAGTTCTTAATCTTGAGTGTTTTTGTCGATATAAAGAAAGAAGCTGTAATTGGAGAGGAGAATTTGGATACCTAAAGGTATGATTGTAGCAACCTATTTTTCTAGATAGTTTATACTTGTTGTGTCACTTGTGACGTAAGTCAAGGTCATAGTAATATGCATAGATTGTTATTGCGAAATAATAATACACTTTTTACCACAATTGCCGCTAAACTCGCAATCTGATTGGTCGACGTGAGTGGTAAATGAGAGTCCAGACAACGGTGCTGACGCTAACATCACGCGCGCTTGAAAACAACCAATCAGATTGCGAGAAAGTTATAGACAACGCTTGCTCTTTCTTTGCTGTCACGTTTTGTAACAAAACTTCGATTTTTCCTTGTATTTTTTTCTAAATATTGTTGTAAAAAACAAATTTACACCGGTTTTCCGTGGTGTGGACTCTTATTTACCACGATTTACGTCATCACATGGTCAAAATTTGTTGCTGACTCACTCGGCTGCGCCTCGTGAGTCCACAACATTTTGACCATGTGATGACGTAAATCGTGGTAAATAAGAGTCCACACCACGGAAAACCGGTGTAAATTTGTTAATTGGCCGTGTTTTCACGAGCGATTTTTCAAGTCGCTGAGCGAGTGACAGTCGGAAATCTCGTGAAAACAGTTGCTTGTCCAACTCGCTTAAAGTTAAGCGAGTCGGCGAACTACAATAGAATTCTCATTAAATTTAAGCCACCATACCAGGTCGCTTAAGCTTGTCGGCAATTAAACAACAAAGAACGGCATTGTATTGTCGTTCTTTTGTGTTCTAATTTTCTATTGTTTTAACAAAAGAAAATATATCGCGCATGGTATAAGAAAAATGAATAAAGTTCTGTCCGTGAAAACGCATAAATTTTTTAAGCTGCTTAACGCGGTCAGTAAACAAATTACCTACAGGAATGTTAAGCGAGAAAAACCGCCTCGTGAAAACACAGCCAATGAAAACAGATTAGGGCTTGTAAGAGTTTTCAATATATATATTCTAGTGCATTAATATTCATTTTCTAGAAAGCATCAATTATTTCATATTTCAGGATTGTTTTGAGTTACCCTTAAAAAATATGTTTACTTCACACTGAATATATAATTTTCAGAACTTTATTTAAATGACGGACAAGTCATGTAATCTCGATGTCCAATTCGTAGATCCTAGAGCCGGGTTGTCAAGTTTTAAAATTACATAGTTTTTATTACTAAGAAAGGCAAAACTGGGGTGCTGCTTTTCGAGGGGAGCCGCTCGCTTAGGAGGTCCAAGAAGTGCTTTAACTGTACTCTGTTCACAAACTCCATTCATTTTACCCGCAGGCACATGAAGATATTTGCCAATATGGTGATGTACAGTGCCAAGCGTGTGGCGAGACGACAGAAAGAAGGCATCTTGAACAACACAGAATTAATGACTGTATCAATAGAGCAGTGACATGTACATACTGTGGTGGGGAGGTCCGTCAAAGCAACATGAAGGTATGAAATAAATACACTTTATTCGATGGTTTAACAGATAATACGCGAGAATATTTCACGAGAAGTTTTCGAGCCCCGCAGGGCGGGCGAGAAACATGCGAGCAATGAGTAAAATGTCTGCACGTATTAGAGCGATTTTACTTAGGGACGGACCATTATTTTTTTGACGGAGGGGTTGGAAAATTTTGAAATAAATTGTTTGCAGAGGCTATAAAAATTGAAATATATTTATGCAAGCCAAAAATAAAGAAAAAAATTGTTTGCTGAAAGTATGGCAGTTGGACGGAGACACAAAAAAAATTGTTTGCAGCAGGTGCCGCATATAAAAAAAAGTTTGCATGTGAACATTTTTTTATTATTATTATTCGATGGTTCAACAGATACAGTGGTTTTAGTTACAATATTAAAAAGAATAATGGATTTATTATCGACTGAAATTCCTTATTTATAATAGCTTATGTCCTTAAACCGGGACACTAAGGTAAATACAGCAATATAGACCCTTTTAATAAATACCAGAATGCATCATATTCCGTTCTCGATGTCAAATGTATTATTTTGAATTGTAAACAGAATTCAAAAGAATATGTTTGACGTCATTAGCGGAAAATGATGCAGCATGGTATTTATTAAAAATGTCAAAACTGTGTAATATGCTTGGATATTTTGCGTGTTCTCTTTCCCTTATAAGGTAAAATGACGTAACACTCGAATAATAAAAGACCATATTGGTTTGTTCACTTTTGTTACATATACACGTCAACTGGCTTCTTTGGGCGCGTTTCTTTTTGGGATATATTCTGGTCATACTGAAATCAGATTACGCTAACAGATTTATGTTGTTTACATTCTCATATACCAACAATTTTCCAGGTACACATAGTCAAAGTAGCGACTTCTGTCCATATTTTTTGAGAGGAATAGGTGCAATATTAGAAGCATACTGTTTTTGGTATGACCAGAATATGTCCCAAAAAAACGCGATCGTGCAAACTTTTTTGAGGTTCTTTGCTTTATTTCTGATCCGGCTTATCTTCCGAACTTACTGCTTTGGAAATCACTACCGTCATCTTTAACCCGTGAATACGCGCATGCGTAATGAACGGGTTATCGGTAACGGAGACAGATATGCAAATGAGCACTCACTCGCTCACTCACTCGCTCCTTCCATCAACTTAGGCTCCGTCCACACGTATACGTTAACGTTCATAAACGCATATTTTTTTATGCGTTTAGGCCTCCCGTCCACACGTAAACGATGATGACGGTCACCCTAAACGGAAATTTTCGAAAACGCTCTCCAAAGTGGATATTTTCGAAAACGCCGTTCACCGGCGTTTACATGAGGACAGCGTAAGCGGATATTAATTTCTCGTAAACGCTGATGTCACAGATTCGGACCCAGTCCATAAATAAAGAAAATAGAGCAGATATCCAATGCTCAATGCAGATTTGAAGCGTTTACGTATCGTTTTATCGTTTACGTGTGGGCAAGTGAAAACGAATCGTAAACGATGCCTGTCTTCGTGTATGTGGACGGGAGCGTTTTAGATAAAAAAAATATATGCGTTTAAGAACGTAAACGTATACGTGTGGACGGGGCCATAGTAACGTAATGCTTTGTTACGAATGCGTTTCGTAACAAGAACAACGCGAATCCAGCGATAACAATAACTAATTTGTTGTAAACGAATATAAACAACAATAAGCTTAAAGTCGTTTCGCATTTGGAGTATTTAATGCAACGTTAAAATCGATTTAAAAGGATTTTTCAACCTCTTTTAAGTCGGTGATCACGATGGTCGACTGGATTAGCGCGCGGAATGACTGTCGGACGGCTCGAGGTTCAAGTCTCGCTCAGGACTTCCTTGTCTTCTTTTTTTTTTCTTTCTTCTTCGCACTGAACATTATGAAAGTGATGTAATGGAGTTTTCTTTTTGCGTTTGTCAAAAATCCTTACGTTTAATTTGAATAAAATTTGGAACCGTGTCAGTGTGAAAACATAAGCTTACCGCAATATTGGGTTACGCGTTAACATTTCTTATTCACGGGTCTTGGGAGCCTTTGATTCATATATGGGAGTCCGTCCCAGGGGGCAAATCATCAATCTTAGCATGGACTGGTAGCAGCACCAAACTAAAGCCACAAAAATATAGAGAAAAAAACGAGACAAAGAAACCAAGAGAGAATAGGAAATACTGATTTAAAAAGGAAAGTAGTTGGGAAGTTATAATAAACCTTCCCCATTTCTAAGGTCTAAGACATTACTTAAGTCTGTTAAGTGCGTGTAACCTTGTATTTTAAAATGTGAGTCAAGCTTGCAGTGAGTTAAATTATTGTAAAATACATGTTCAAGAGATCCCAATAGAATTGTCCTTTCCCAAGCTGGACTTGGTTTAATAGGTTTCATTGAGAATGTAACGTGATAAGTGAGCTTATAATTTTGTATTTTAGGATCATTTGGAAGTTTGTCTGAAATTCCCAATCGGTTGCATCTTAAACTGTGGTGAAAATGGTATACCCCGTGACATGATGGAAGATCACGTGACCACACATTGTCCTAAAGCAGAACATCTGTGCCCTTTCAGTTTTCATGGCTGTGTTTTTAAAGTAAGTTGTTTGTTTCTTGTCTGCCTTTGTTTTTGTGTTCGTGTGATAGCCAAATTAACCCTTTCACTCGTCCCAGGGTAAATTATGGATCGAGACATGTTAATGTAGTTCTAACTTTTGAGTCTGTGGACGAAATCCTTTCGGTATGACCATTCAAATGAAACCTCTTCGGCAGTACTGGTCATACATGACGATGCCTACGACCACATTACGATCTTACCCAAACACTTACGGGTGGCAAAACCAAATGAATACGTTATTATTACCATTGAATAAACAGAGGTGTTGTCTCTTTCCAGTTCTTCGCGGCTCTCTGTGGCGCCAGTTTCCCATGTCTTATAATCTTGTTCGACCAATGTTAATTACTATAATACCCTGGCACTACTTGGTCATGGGAATTACCAGTCACCATGTTTTTGGCTGTGGACTGCTTCAAAGTTATTTCATGAAGTGATGTTAACGGCTGTTTCTAGAGTCAAGTATTCCCAACGGTCCTGCTAGATTTATTGGATATTTATATGGCGATTTTAATTAATAATAATAATAATAATATACATTTTTTCAGGGGAGTCCTCTTCAGCTAAAAAATATTATTTTCTACCTTTTGTCTCATTTTAATTTCGATTCTTGTTGTGCTGTTTGGTCACTTGTGTTAGTTTCTTAGTTAGTTTGTTTGTTCAGTCATCACAAAAGAAGTGTAATGTAAATTCAATATGTGCTCCTATTACACAGGGAACAACAGAAAAACTCAACCAGCACATCAAGGACAATGTTGAGTACCACATGGAAGCCATGAACCACTCAAATCATCAGCACAGCGTCAAACACAAGGAAATGGAAGAAAAAGTATCCCGTCTAGAGAATGAGAAAAACGCTCTGGAGCGTCAACTTCAAAACCAAACTGAAGAACTTGTAGCCGCAAGAATCAACATACAAACACAGCAAACCAAAATATCAGTGATAGAAAAGTCAATAAGTGATCAACGAAAAAATATGGATAAGCTCCATCGTGATATGGAAGCACTCGGACGGGGAGCAAGTGAAGATGTTGTTTCTTCGCAAATGGAGGAAATTCTAAACACTGTGAAAGAACACGAGAGAAAGGTGAACAGTTTGCAAACCGAGTTGGCGCGTTTGACATTGACTCCTCGCATACAAAACGACCCACACGGACTTCAATCTAACTCGTCCCATCATGCTTGCGGACGCCGTTTGGACAGAACTGAGCACCAGCTAGCGTTACATGAAATTCAGCTCTCCGAACAAGATCTTCAGATTCAAATGCTGGAAGCTACGTCATACGATGGTGTTTACCTTTGGAAAATCGACCATTATAGTCGAAGATTACAAGAAGCTATTTCTGGTAAAACCCCATCAATTTATAGCCCTCCGTTTTACGTTGGACGCTTTGGGTACAAAGTGTGTGCTCGTCTCTATCCTAATGGCGATGGAATGGGAAAAGGAACGCATATGTCGATGTTTTTTGTCGTCATGAGAGGTGAATATGACGCATTATTACCCTGGCCGTTCGTTCAGAAGATCCATTTTCGACTTATTGACCAAGACAGGATCCGAGACGCCGTTGATTCGTTTCGTCCTGATCCTAACAGCTCAAGTTTTAAAAAGCCAACCTCTGACATGAACATAGCATCCGGCTGTCCGACATTTATTTCCCACACGGAACTCCAACGGGCTGGATATATCCGAAACGATACCATGTTTGTTAAAATAACAGTAGATACACCTGGTCTTCAAGGAGAGATATGGAGATGATGACGGTATACACCTAATTACAGAAACGTTGTCATAGAAAACACTTAATACAAATAAGGAATTATTTGAAAAAAAACCTGTTCATTCCTGAGTGAAAATTCGAAAACTGCTTCATTTATTTGATAGAAATTTGTTTGGAAGAAATATCTGTTGAAAAGTCATGTATGCGAAAGAATACCTCTGCGAATTTCATTCAGGTAATTAATTCAGTCCTATATATTTGGTCAGTTTGGTATTTAGTGTTTTATATGACAACGTTTCTACAATTAGGTGTATGTTAAACAAAGCTTTTAATTAATTGTTCATATTAATTACATGTAGGCCTTAAGTTATTACAGGCCTGACACTAAAACAAGATTCTTACTTACTTACTTACTTACTTACTTACTTACTTACTTACTTACTTACTTACTTACTTACTTACTTACTTACTTACTTTAACTTTTACTAGTCACTTAGGTAGAAACTTTTTGCTAAGAAGCAATGGTACGGTTGTTCGATAAGAGATGATGCTGGCCCTTGCGGGATTAAGCATTCAATTTTGACCTTTACGAACCGCTTATAAGTTTCTGTCCCTGGAATCGGGAATAAGGTCCTTAATTGTGCAATATAATCTAAAATTCCTTGGAATCTGGAGTTCCAGCTGGAGCAATTCAGGTTGAAACATTTCAGCCCGTATGGACGAAGTTGTAAAATGCGTTTATTTAAACGATAGTTGTTTATTTATTTATTTATTTATTTATTTGCCATACTACAATAACACATTAATATAAGAAGAATATATAGAGGTAACAATGGCGAGGAGGCCTAAAAGAAACTATGAAGCTTATGTTAATTAGGCCTCCTCAGGCCCAGTTCAAACGTCGAACTTCACATGTGCCGAACCTAATGCAAATGAGCAAAATCTATTGTTCTTGCTAATTTGCATTAGGTTCGGCACATGTGAAGTTCGACGTTTGAACTGGGCCTCAGCTTTAGTTTTGTAAGATGACATTAACAAAATAAGAACATGACGACGGATACATTATTACAAAATAAATGGAAAGTTGCAAAATGAAAAGGAAAACTCAAGAAGATTAATTTGACACATTTATATAAGATTAATAATGTTTATTACAAATAAACGTCTTAATTGCTTTTTTAAAGGAGGCAGGGGAGGACGAGTTCACGATCTCATTAGATAAGGAGTTGTAAAATTTGGGTCCTTGGTAAAAAACGGAAAATTGTTTGATATTAGTCCGACAGAAAGGAAAACAGTATATCGCGTGGTATTATTTGTTATTGTTCAACAAACTAAATTGGATGACTGTAAATCAACATATACATTACTTTATTACTATTTTAATGCACAAAATAATCATGAAATCTAGCCCCCATTATCTCCAAAATGGATTTGAATACGTTAAAGATAAACACCAAATTAACACCAAATCGGCAGCTAACGACAACCTATCAATTCCCAAGTTATCCACTAAGAGGGAGAAGAATCATTTTACTATAGCTACAGAGGAGTGAAGGCTTGGAACTCTTTGCCTCTGGATATTAGATCTTTAATTTCGATAGACTCAAAAGGATTTTTAACCGAATCTTTTAAATTTTACGTATTTTACATTTTTGCGAGGTCATTTTGTATTTTCTCCTTAAATTTAGGAATTTTTACTTGTTATTTAAATTTTACATTATATACCAATTTTTTAACAACTGTAAATAGTAAGACTTAGTTCTATTTTTATTTATGTCATTTTCGAAATCCAGTATAAATAGGAATTTTTTTTAGAGAGCTATACCCTAATTAACCTAGAGTTAGCTTGGTGTTTTTAATATTATTATTATATTATTATTATGTACAAGATGGTTTTGTCTATTTAATTTGTTAATAAAATATTGTCATTTTACCACTAAAATTAGTTCTGATGCTTTCTTTCTACTGGTAAAGGTTCTAGATCTATACATAGAATGTAATTTAAATGTATTTCAATTTTGTTAAGGGTTATACGTAAATTTCGACTAAAGAATGCTTTTTAGAAATCTTGACTTCACAAAATGCTTTCTCCATTTTTTACCATCTTTCGCTTTTCAGACTCAACCAATTCCATGTGATGTTTATGCTTCTATATCGGCACTGAATGCGCGGTTCACAACTTAAGGATAACCAGTTTGAGAAATACTAAATATAAACTGTGTATAGTCAATCGATACGTAAAAAAATATTACTTGGAGGTGAAAACAAAGTAGTTGTATATTAAATGAACACTGAATTTATGTCATCCACTGATTAACATTTTGTAAATTCGTGATCAAATCTCTATTACAGTGGAACCTCGTTAATACGACCACCGTCGGGCCATGAAAATGTGGTCGTATTAACGGAGTGGTCGTTTAACACGGTAGGGTCATTTATGGTGCCATATCCTTCTAAAGTAATGCCATGACAACTATAACATTAATTCCGTTATGAAACAACTTTTTTTTACAGTTGAATAGACAAACTTGTACTGTAACCGCAATTCATTTCAATGAACCAACCTCGTGCCCAGGGTCTTCTCCGCTTTGTTCAGTCGGGCGGAGAAGAGCCTGGTCAAGACTGCTAAAATACTCCAAGAATCCTGGCGTATTTTGTCGCGTAAACTATGATGAAATGTCTTCGTTTTGTTTTAACAAAGGTTTCACATTACCAGAAAACAAACGCGGCTGCCAATCACTGAAAATAACCTCTGAAAACAAACATGGCTACCAATCACTGAAAATAACCTCTGATAACAAACATGGCTGCCCAATCACTGGAAATAACCTCTGAAAACAAACATGGCTGCCAATCACTGGAAATAACCTCTGAAAACAAACATGGCTGCCAACCACTGGAAATAACCTCTGAAAACAAACACGGCTGCCAATCACTGGAAATAACCTCAGAAAACAAACACGGCTGCCAATCACTGGAAATAACCTCTGAAAACAAACATGGCTGCCAATCACTGGAAATAACCTCTGAAAACAAACAAGGCTGCCAATCACTGGAAATAACCTCAGAAAACAAACACGGCTGCCAATCACTGGAAATAACCTCTGAAAACAAACATGGCTACCAATCACTGGAAATAACCTCTGAAAACACCATTTCATTGTGTGTCACGTGACAAAATACTCCACGATTTTTTGAGTATTTCGACACCCTTGTCCAGCGGTTTCTACACCAGCTCCGCCATTTTGAATTGAACAAAGCGGAGAAGGCCGCAGAGAAACGAGGAAACACATTTATTTGAGTTCCTAATTATAAAAAAGGGCTTCTAGCTATATAGTCGTGATTCGAAGGGCCGTTTTCAATACAGTACGACACTTTTTATAATTCAACACATTGATACACTGCCCAAATATGGTCAAAAAGTTATCGATATATACGTCTACATGACGTATATCCAACGATGGCGGTAAATTTCGCATTTTGAAGGAAAATGAAAATGACTGCTGCCTGCACTTTCGTGTTTTTGGGAGAAAAATGCGTGAACTATTAGATAAATAAGGGAAAGGAACGATAAAAAGAGAAGAAAAGAAAAGAAAAAATTATTGATCACATGATTGGACAAAAAAGGCGCGAAATTTTTGCGTTGTCGCGGTCGCAGTGCAGTGTTTCTTGGCGAAGCTGAATGAAAGCTGGTTCATAGTCATCCGCTCGACAAGAAGTGAATGAACATGATGAAGGAGCACAATTTTCGGAAAATGCCTTTGGTAATCACTTCTGGAATATGATTAGACTTGATACTTTCTCAGAAAAGTTTCTGATCTTTGGTATAAGCGAATTGAAGCTACTACGGCTGTAGGAACTAAAACGAGCAAGTTTGTAAACAACAGCGATCGACTCAGTTCGTACTTCGATGTTTGAAAATTTCGTTCGCTGATCGGAAAGGACTAAAAGCCACATCAACTACGGGTAACGATGTTTTAACCGTTTCTTGTATCCTTTAGCTGTGAATTTTTGTAAGACATACTGTCCATGCTGCAGTTCTTTCAGACTTTTCGCCGCTATGTTTAGGTAGCCGTGTGTTTGTTCAATTTGTTTTGATTCTGAATTGAACTTTTTAAGACACGAAACACTTGTAACTAAGAAATTCTATGCTATTTTAAGCCCCATTTACACAACAGTCATTTTGGGTCCGGCACTCCTAAATTTTGGCACGCGGGCCGATAATTTAGGGCACGGCCCGCTTGATTTTTGCTGTGTAAATGCAAAATGTTTGGCACGCGTGCCCAAAAATTTAGGCGGGCCGAGACCACCTCAGGAGGTAGTCTCGGCCCGCCTAAAAAGAGGCCCGCGTGCCAAAACGAATGCATTCTCGTTCCCAGAGCCTTAGGCGATGCGGCAAAAATAACTTTTGGCGCCAAAATTTCAATAACACAGGCTATTCTCGACCCCAGAGCTCTCGGTCTTTTTTTGTTTTGGGCCACGCGACCGAAGAGCTCTGGGAAACCCCGCGCAGGCGTAGCCAAAATCCATTCTCGACCCCAGAGCTCTCGGTCTTTTTTTGTTTTGGGCCGCGCGACCGAAGAGCTCCTCTTCTCTCCCTCGGTCATGCGCAAAAGAGAAGAGCTCTGGGGTCGAGAATGTAACACAGGCGCAAACGTCTGTTCTCCGCGGAAAGAAAGATGGCCTCGAGAAGGAAAAGTACACACAAAGGTAACTGATACTCCAAATAAGTTAGCAATGGTTCTATATTCTGCTGTCGAGGCTACAATAGGCAACAAAAATAGTTGACACACTCTATAACAAAAATGGTTTTCGTGACATATTTATCACTGTACCTTTCCATTCACTACACTCTGTCGCATTAACCCCCGTTCCCCCATCCAATGTTGTAGGATTGTAGCGACAGACCTGACGAAACGATACACAACATTGTCTGGGGGGTGGGGGTGGGAAATTAGTGGGAGGTGGGGCTGAAATGCCTCTCGTCCCCAACAAAATGGGGTTCAAAATGACAATGTGTCAACAATATTGTCGCCTATTGTAGGTAATACAAGGCTATTGCCAATCGACGATTTGGAGTAACAGCCTTTCGCATTGGTGTGTCCTGACGAGATATGTCATCACAAATCTCATGGAGAATATATTCAAATGTCCCACGGGTTACTCTGAAGTTTGAGTACCACAGTTCATCCGGGAAACATGATTCGACCGTGTCGAACCAGGCAAAAGAATGCGGATGCATTCACACATCTCTCAACCGCGGAGGGTTTAAACAGCTCAAAATAGCTTGCATCAGGCCGTACCGTCGCCGCTTCAATGCCTTATTGAAGAGTGGTACAAGCGATGACCTTGCTTCGTTTCTCAGTTCTGTTTGTCGTTTTCGCTTTTTAAAGGCATAAAGCGATAAAATTGCTTTTCGCACTCGAGTATCCGCCATTCTGAACAACCCGCGTCCGCGAACCCGAATGGAAACTATAATGAGAGGAAACCTCATTCTCTAGTTGTATATTTTTTTCTTCGCTGTTTTTCCTCATTATAGTTTTTATTCTATTCTATAGTTTTTATTTTATTCATTATAGTTTTTATTCATTATAGTTTTTATTTTATTCATTATAGTTTTTATTCTTAAAAACAGCAAGATTTGGTTTGTGGTCGTTTTAATATAAGTTTCAACCCGAATGGCCCCGGGGACGATCGAAGAACTATGTGACCTGCTGTTAATGAGACCGGAGGCTCGCAAATTTAAGAGTGCCGTTTTCATTTTCGGGGTGCCGTTCAGAAATGAACATTGAAAAAAATCGAACATATTTTAACGTGTAAATGAAGCGGGCCGTGCCCTAAATTATCGGCCCGCGTGCCAAAATTTAGGAGTGCGGACCCAAAATGAATGTCGTGTAAATGGGGCTTTACTGTGTTTTTATTTGTGTAATCACTACTCTGTCTCGTTCTCTACGTAGACGAAAGCTCTTCATAGAAACTTTCAAATTAATTTTACCTCCGCAAACGTTTTGGCATTCGCTGCTTGTTGTGCAAGAAATGGCGCGAGGTAAAATATTGTTGTAAGCCTTTTAATTAAAGGTTGTATATCTCTATGAATTTTTTCTCGAAACTGTGATTTGTTATCAATGTGTTGAATTATAAAACAGTTATAGTGTTCAAGCTTGCGCAATATCGACAAAGGCGCCACTTTCATTCATGAACTGTGTGATGTTGCAAATTTCGCGCCGAAAAACATTTAAATAAAAATTTAAATAAATGGCTTGTCGGCGATATTTTTTCTTCAAACTGTGCTTTGTTATCAATGTGTTGAATTATAAAACTATTATAGCGCTCAAGCTTGCGTGATATCGCCTAATTTTAGCCGACTCGGCTTACGGCCTCGTCGGCTAAGTATATATATGTTATTTACCGGCCGGGAGGTCCGTATAGGAAAAAACTGCCCGAGGCCGTAGGCCGAGGGCCGTACTCAAGACTGAGGGCACAGTTTTTTCCTATACGGACCGACCTAGGCCGGTAAATAACTTATTTATTTTTTTCCTACTTTAATTCTGCGATTCGCCGAGAAAATCATTCATGTACAGCTTTCCAAGAGTGTTTCTTACGCGCCGCGTAAAGCTAAACTGACAAACTCGGTAATCTTTACAACTTTCCATTCATAAACAAAAAAAATTAAATTGCAAATTGAATTCATTTCTACCAGTTTTTGTCTCTCGGTAGAATAAATGGCTCTTGTGTTTACTCCTGGCGAGGATAGAGAAATTTTCTTGCCTACAGCGAAGCCGTGGAAAGCTGAATTATAACTTTACAAACTTTTCAAATTTTTCTATAAAAAGAAAACGGTCAAGTGTAATATATTTATAGCAGGGCGCAAGCTTAAACAAAGCTTTTCTAAAGTAAAAATCATATTTTCTTGAATGAAAACTTGTAGAATTTAGGTAAAAGGGGGTAAAAACTGAGAAATAAAAGCATACAAACCGAGCAATGTAGTGAAAGTACGAATTATCTCGTAAAATCCGATCGCGAAATGGCGTGTAAATTATTGACAACAAACCAGTACGACTAGAATGACAACTTGCAAGACTTTTAATGAAAATTCACAGGAAAACAACAAAACCGGAAAAATAAAAACACTTAAATCAAATGGAGTCAAACCTTTGTAAAAAAAGTGCTAGATTGTCTAATTACAGTAATTTTTAAGCCACAATTCAAATGACGCTTTGTAAAGAACAACTACAACAAACGGCCAACAAACTATAAGCTTAAAATGAACAAATCATAAAATCCAAACTTGTACTCGCCTTTTCGAGGAATAACATTGGCCTTTAATTTTACGGCTGATTTCTTCTTCCACTTTGTTCATCCGGCTCTTTTTCTTCATTGAGTCTTTTTGATACCTCGTTCAAGCGTCTTTAGTGTGTTTTCGGATCTTTGTTTGTAAGCCGATGTCAACCATGGTGAAACTTTGTTGGTTTTCTTCATTGTTTTCTTTGTTTGTGTTGTTAGATATTTTATCTGGCCAATGAAAATTCACTTTCGCTTTGGTAACTTTCGTCTGGCTCCATAATTTACGAGAAAATTCAATGATATTAAGCTTTAAACGACAAAATCTTTCTGTAAAATTAGTAGCGGTCCGTAAGCGGGGTCCGGATGGGAAAATCCGGACCGCTGGAGCGCGCGTCATTAGCCAATCAGATCATGTCAAGGATTTAGGATTCCGGACCGCTGAGATGCTTCTGACAAAAATAATAGGCGTTATTATTCAACTGCACTCAGTAGAGTACAAATAACACTCAAAACGAGTACAAATATCTCACTGTATTTGTACTCCAGAAGACCGGTTTGACCGGTTTTTCACAAACGTCACTTCGAGCATTAGTCTTACGTAAGCGGTGAAAAATGGCTGAAATTGTTCCCAAACTAGAACGGACAAAACTGAGGAAAACTACTGAGAAAAACGGACGGGATCTATTGACGTTTTTACCCAAACAAATCCAAACAATTATGCGTTTAATCACACAAAGTCTTTCACGCGACCAAACAACTACACGACTGATAATTCGTCATCATTTTTTTTTTAATAAAGCGCGCGCGCTGACAAACAAGTTCAAATAGCACGACAAACTTGAAAAAGTAAAAAAAGGTAAAACGGCGTTCATGACTAAGTTGAATAATAAATCTCTTATTGGACGGTTTAGTGTGTAGTATCGTGGGATATTGACTCGTTTGACTCGATTGACTCGTTTTACGGGCTCGCCAAAATACAGCGAGACTCGTAAAAATATCCCACGATACTACACACTAAACCGTCCAATAAGATATATATATCACGCGCGCTTTCGCGCTATAATAGTTAAATAGTGGAAGGCAGCGGAAACAAAAAGGCAAAATAACTTTGAGATCAGTTACGAAATGCGGCACAGTGAAGTCTTTTGTAATACCGTTTGTTCATGCACTTTCTGAAAATACGTTTTTTATTTTTTGTATTTTTTGCTTGATTTAGTACACTGATGAAAAGATCAAATCTGCAATTGATATTAACCACCGGATGCCATCTCAATTGGACACGTCAATCAATTGGACACGTCAATCACTAACAACTTTGCATAGTAACATTCACTAAAATGCCTTGTTTTTCAGATTGTGTCTATTTTCATTCAACAGTCTCACCAGGTATTTTGAGTGGTCGTATCAACGGGGTCATTTTAAAAAGAAAACAAGAGGCTCCAAGCAGCCTATACTCATACGCATGCGTAAGAAAGTTTAACAATATATTTTAAACATGATAAGAAGATGTCTGATATGGAGAAGAGTTACTCCTTTCATTCAGTCATCGTTCCTGCAAGCCACGTTGTTTACTATTGTTTACTATTGTTTACAACGTGAAAGAAATTCAGAGATGCAACTGTTCAATATAACAATTCTCCAAAGATTATAAAAACAAGTAAAAAAAGATGAACTGTTTTAAATTTCAGAAGAATCAGCTGAATGTAATAATTACAAAACCCTCAAAGAAGCCAACCGTGCAATAACAAACCGTAAGAAAGAAAACAAATGCGACGCCTACCTAAAACCAGGCTGGTATCGCATAACCGGGGAGGCTGGTGACCACATTCCTGAGAAATGTGTTCCCAAGAGACACTGCGACACTAAAGCTACAGTTTGGCTCAATGGTACATTTTAATAGGGTCAGTACTTCGATATTTCTTGTACAAGGGCTTATTTTCACGATAAACGGAAATATAACTCTGCAATGAGAAAGAAATGTGGAACCCGTTAATGACACGAAGGCCTATATGTAACTAACCATGTCGTTTAACATTACTAGAAAATATTTAATTTTTCTTAGGAAAGTAATGTTTATCTAATCGGTAATTATTGTGATACACAATAATCACGCTGAAAATCGACGTAAAACTCATCAACAATCGAATTTAGCCGCCGTCAAGACATGTTTTAATAAGTTAGGAGGTCAATTTTGACCTCCTACGTTTAGAAGAAAAATTAAGACATATCTTAAGTTAGGAGGTCTTCGTGAATACTATTTAAGACATGTCTTAAAAACTTTAGGAGGTCCTAAGTTAAGGAGAAAAAAAGACTTAAAATAGGAGGTCTTCGTGAATACCAGTTATCTCCTAAGTTATATCTTAGGAGGCTCTTTGGACTTAGGATGTTTTCGTGAATACGGCCCCTGAAGTATGACCATTCCTGAAGTATGTCTATTGAGCAGTACTTTCCTGTGGTACTGTTTATTATGCTGTACAAGGTGGTTCTAACTTTTGAATCTGTGGATGAAATCCTAAAGTGTGACCATTCAAATGAAAGCTACTAAGCAGTACTTTCCTGTGGTGCTGTTTATTATGCTGTACAAGGTGGTTCTAATTTTTGAGTCTGTGGATGAAATCCTGAAGTGTGACCATTTAAATGAAAGCTATTGAGCAGTACTTTCCTGTGGTACTGTTTATTATGCTGTACAAGGTGGTTCTAATTTTTGAGTCTGTGTGTGACCATTCAACTTAGTTTCAGTCCACTAGTATAGTAATTGTTAACAAAAGTGGCTTTTCAATGTGATACTAAAAATAGATGACATTTCCTTTTTAAACTCCACATCACCGAGATGCTACTGAACCACTGAACCACTGAATTAAAGTTGGAAGTAATAGGTGAGAGGTGGGGGGCGGGCTCGCACATAACCGGGTGATACTCACCGTAACCTCTAACTGAAAACCTAAAAGATAACAAATCCTCGTCTTGTGGGAGTCTGTGACTTAAATTCGTTTGACTCCAAAAAAGAACCAAAACAATATATGACTGCTAGTTACACAATTTTTATTTGCTGTAAATTATGCTATATTGAACACTTTCTCTGTTTGAAAGTTGTACAAAGCACTGTAATGAGTCTCTATACGCGAAAGTTACAACTGCAAGTTTAAATGTATAATCTAGTTTAATTTTAACGATATATATAACTTCTGTAAACGTTCTTCTCTTGTCAACGGCTTTTTATTACTTATGCGTGATTGTACATTTTACGGAAGTCTGTGCTTTATAAGGGGCCGACCATTTTACTTCTGAGGGGAGAGAAACGGGGGGGGGGGGGGGTGAATTTGAAAAATAAATGTCCTACATGTCAACTCTCGTGGAAAAAAATATCCTGCAACTGCGAAAGCCCAACTTGAGGCTGCAGCGACACAGCTAAAGAAAACCATTTGTGCACAGGCAAAACCACCCAACCCCCAACCCCTCAGAAGTCTTATGGTTCCTCCCTGATTTGAAATCATGATGACAATCAGCAACTCGATCCCCTACTTTTGTTTTCAAAGGAAATTTCATCTCTTGAAAGAAATAAAGTTTAACAATGTTGTTTACCATAAAGTCGTTGATATTGAACACCCTTTCTTTTGAAAGTTTTATGCATTGATATAAATCTCTACGAAAAAGTACTGCGAAAGGCACATGTAGACATGATTCCGGTAGTCAAAAGTGTCATTTAATGATAATTTAATTTTTATAACTATTCTTAAATTTTTTTCGTCTAATTTCGTTAACGGCTTTTTTATTATCTTTTCTTGCGTGCCTGTACATTTTATTGAAGTCTGCACTTTGTTCAATTTAAAGGGTTATTATTAAGACGTTTATTCGCTCTTCATTGTAAATACAATAATAACATTCAGTTGGTATAAAATTGAATTATACCAATTAAATATTTTTATTGTATTTACAATGAAGAGCGAATAAACATATTTATAAATATGCATCCTCAGTCATTATTTAACATTAGATACGAAATTACAAGCAGTGGAATGATGATGATGATGATGATGATAATGATGATGATAATGATAATGATGATGATGACGATGATGATGACGATGATGATGATAATGATAATGATGATGATGATAAGACATGACATGAAGTCGTTGATAGTGAACACGTACTTCGTTTTGTTTTGAAAACTTTAGAAAGCACTGAAAACAATCTTTACATTGTTGATACGGTAACCCTAAAAATAACGCGAAAGTCATAACTGCAGACTTGACTCCGGTAGTCCAAACGTGTAATTTATAATTTTTATTTTTTTATAACTACAAGTAGTCTAATAATTTTTGTTATCTTTTTATGCGTAACTGTGCATTTTATAGAAGTCTGCGCGTTATAAATTTAAATGATGATACTGATAAAAATCTGCAGCTCCCCCACTCTCCTTTAAAACGAACCCTTGGCAAGAACATTCATTTTACTGCACAAACATGTATCCCATGGCTTTGATGACTTTATTTCTGTTATCCCCTCCATTTTTTGCCTCATTTCCACAAGTATTGCTGTCGTCATGTTTTCCTCCAGTACCAAATCCGATTCTGGAGTCACAATTAACGCAGTCATTTTCGTTGTTACCAAGGATACCGATCCTTGCTTTGGAAAAGTCACTGTTGTCACTCATAGCGTTGAATCCTTCCTTGTTACAGTTTCTCTGCAAGGAGGCCTCAGAACCAATCAGTGACTTCCACGTGTCACGACCCAGTGAGGTGGCGCTGTATTGGCCGTCAGCGATGAGAGAGTACAAGGAGTTCGCCTGCTTGTTGATGTTAATAAAGTTGATGTGCTGATCAATCTTCATACCAAGGCAGATCTTGGAGAAGGATGTGTTCCAAAACGACGGCAGTTTGGTCTCATTTGAGTCAAAGCCAGTCTTCCCTCCATCAAGATTCAAGGTTTCTTTGTTGCTCCAGAGATTGGAATTGTAGTGAAAGGTTTGCTTTCAGATGAATTGAAAATACAAAATGGCCGTGAGTTGCAGAAATGGTATGATTGATTAATCGGTAACTAAAGTTTAATTGTATCAAAAACCCTTAAGTGGGTTGAAACGTGTAACACGCATTCACAGCTTCCGAATGTTCATTTTTTGTTTAGTACCATATTTGGAAATCCCTCAGTCCCTCGAGATTGGAAGCAAGTTGTTCTAGCGAATTGATTGGTTAATATTTTTATCTTGATTTTACAAATATGGCTGTAACAACTTCTTAGCAAATTGAATAATCGTAAGGTTGTTTTGAAGCCGTACAAGAGACAGTTACACGTTTCAACCCACCGGCCGGGTTTCTGATTGTATTTATTTGTTATATATAATTTATAATTTGAGGATAAAGAAAGTTTTTACGATAATCTCGCGACTAATTAATAATTTCTTCCAAACGATGTTACAGAACAAAATTAACAGTAACACCTTTAATTAAACATTGAGACACGGTAAAATGAATTTTCGTCTCGTTTGGGTTAACATGGTTTCCTTATTGGAATGTTGAAGACATTTTTATTGCTGCAATATTTTGATTTGTCATTTTGTACGAAAATTGAGTTAATTTATTTGCGAATTGCAATCCCTGCTCGTAGATTAAATAATGCATGGCCATTCAGAGATCACTAAGAATTGAATTGAATGATAAATATACAGTTATTTAATGAACTTTAAGAAGTGATCCTTTCCTTTTCGATAGTGGTCAAAGAAATGAATTATAATTGCATTTACATATTGATCATACTGTCAATAGTTGAAATACTGTAAATTGGAAAACTCTTGCTTTCATTAGAATCAATGATTACACGATTATATCGTGAAATAATGAATGTAACCTTATTTCCATCGATTTTCATGACCAGCGTCCATCCGCCATTTCCACATGCTTCATTTCCAGTAGTAGATATGTTCATGTGACAGTAAACTTCAATGACCTCATTCCCCACAATCAGTGGGTACGCTTTGCTCTCATTTGATCTGAAAAGAAAAAATTACTTGATAAGGATAAATGTCCAGTTAGTTCTGTATTCGGTACCTGTATACCATTTAGGATTCAACGAAAAAATCTCTGCCATGATGGGAGTCCAAGCCACGACTTTCCGTACACCTGACTCGAACGTTCTAACCAATGAGCTACATAGAGACACGTGGCAAGCTAATCTCTTGCCCAGATCTCACTCGTGCTTGCACTACTGTACTGATGACCGTGGGAGATTTCGGTACAAGGTGATTGGCGGACTGCGTCATCTACTACTGAGGTTTATTGATTTATTGGTTTTCAACACTGTTACATTAATTAATTGATCTAAATTTAAAGAAATAAAATTTAAATATCTACAAACCCGCTTATAGCATAGCTAATCTAGGCGGGTTGTACTTATTACAGTCATATTTACCAAACATAAAGTGATTTAAAAACAGCTACTAAATAAATAAACATACATATTAATAATTAATCAAGCACAAAGGTAAAAAGTAAAGCAAATTAGGAGGTGAAAAGTAGATAAACGGCTAAATGTAGGTTTGAAAGCTATAGTGTATAATAATTACTTGTGTTTAAAATCAGTATTAGAGAATGGGCATCAACATAATAGTCCTCAATTTCAAGTACAGTTAGAAGCAACTTATGAATTTTTCTTTTAAATGCTCTTTTCGTGAGCTCACGCCAATCGGGGTGTAGATAATTCCATAATCTCCTACCAAAAGCAGGAAAAGACTTAAGTTTTATATGCAATCTGGATTTCTGTACAAAAAGATTATCTGCACACGAGAAACGCGTGTTGTAAGCATGAATGTCAGATGAATGTATGAAGAGTTCACGAATATTTTTAGGTGTAGAATGAGTAGAAACATCATGCATTATGGTTGAGACCGTTTCAAAGTAGAGCATATTAACAGGTAAGATGTAATGTCGTTTATATAAATCAGGAAGAGTAAAGGACCTAGAACAGACCCTTGTGGAACTCCAGTTACCGAGCTCTTCTTCGATGAAGTATGGTCATTGTCAATGTGCGTTGTTTGTGTTCGATTAGCCAAGTACGACGTAAACCACTCATGTACAATACCTCTAATCCCATAATGGTGCAATTTATCAAGTAAAATCGTGTGATTGACCGTATCGAATGCTTTTTTAAAGTCCAGAAAAATGCCACAGGTAAACATTTTCTTGTCCATATTAGTTTGTATCATACTCAAAATGTCCAGAATTGCATGCTGAGTGGAAAAAGTCTCTCTAAAGCCATACTGGGCTTTATATAATAATTCATTATCTTCGATATATGATTTCAATCGGTTGTACATAACTTTTTCAAAAATCCTGTTAAAGACGGAAAGTAATGAAATAGGACGGTAGTTGCTAGGGTCGGTCTCATCGTCGCCTTTGTATACTGGGATAATTTTTGCATGTTTTAACTTGGAAGGATATTTGCCAGTTTGAACAGAGAGGTTGATGAGCTCAGCTAAAGGTGATGAAATTACGTTCTTTGCGCACTTCAAAACGCGAATGGGGCATGAATATAGCCCATAAGCCTTTTTAGACCGAAGAAGCGAAATTTCTAGTTCTGTGTCTGACGAAATGACCGGTTCAAAGAAAAAGGAGCTGGTGAAATTAGTATTAGTTAAGTATTCGCGATAGTGACAATTGCTATCTGGTACATTTGCCGCTAGCTTTTGGCCAATCGTAGAAAAGAAATCATTTAGCACGCTCGGAAGTTCCGCTGGGTTACGCGTCACGCCATTTCCATTCAATCGTTTAAGACCAACAATGGGTTTAGATTTCCTTTTGTTGCGATTCATTACCTTGTTGATTCCAGTCCATGTTTTGTTCATATCGTTCATGTGTTGTGTAAAGTATGTATGATAATAAAGCTTCTTACTTTGTCGGATTAGCGTTGTAATTTTGTTTCTATAGAATTTGTATTTGTCGATATCCCCTGAGGCAAATAGAGCGTTTTTAATCTTAATAGATTTGAGCAACCCTTTGGTAATCCAGGGTTTCAAGGATTGCATGAATTTACGCTTTGATAGAGGTTTAAGCGGAGCATGTTTATTAACCAGTTTGTTGAGTTTGTTGTAAATTTTTGAAAAAGCAATATCAATATTTCCTTGCGTTCTTGCAAGAAGCGATCCCCAATCGACTTGCGCTAATTCAGAGTTAAAGTCCTCTTCTGAAAACCTAGAGAAGTCACGTATCATAGTCTCTTTGGGGAAATCCGTTTCACAGGAGGATTCTGTCAAGCAAAATTGAGAGTAGTGATCACTTATATCCGAGATGATGTTACCGCTAGTGATTTTCCCGCAATATTTATTTGTAAAAATATTATCAATAAGCGTGGCCGAGCTGTTGTATACTGTAGTTGGTTTATCAATCGTTGGAATGAAAGAATAGCTTTGTAAGGTGAATAAAAACTCTTTGGTGAAATTGCATGTTTCGGCATTGAGGAGGTTTATGTTGAAGTCGCCCATTATGTAAATTGTTTTGTCGAACTGACTAAATCTCTCGAGAGCCTCATCAAAATATGCCTGAAAGCTCTCTGGAGAGTTATGTTGTCTGTAGATTATTCCACAGATAATGTTGCTTTTCTTTTCAAAAAGAAACTCGACCCAGAGAGCTTGAAAGGCGTTGGTTGACGTTTTTTCTATTATCTTATACTTAAATTTGTCACTAATGAACATACCAACACCTCCAGCGGAAAGAGGCGACGGAACAAATTCAAATTCATAACCTGGTAGAAACGGTCGAAAACGGTAAATGTTCCGGTAGATCTGAATTTACAAGTTTAGTCCCAGTTATCCCTATAACACTAAAATTGTACTCCAGCTCGTTTAAAAGATGAGTTTCTAAGCTTTCAAAATTTCGTTTTAGGCTTCTAACATTGTTGTGAAATAAAGAAAATTTCTGAATTCCGCTACTGGTATCATTCAAGTTATTTTTCATTACATGAAAACTATGCGGAGAATAATATTGGCTTCGTATTTTGAAATTGGGAAGGTTAAAATCGGGGTTGATATTACTATCTGTATTTAAGCTAAATAGGTCAAGATCATGAAAATTAGTTAGCTTTTCGAGGTACTTCTTAGTCGGAAGGGAGCTAGGTATAATATTGTTGAATTGACCATGAATAAATCGGGATTAAGTTTATCGGGATTAAGTTTTATCGGGATTAAGTTTATCGGGATTAAGTTTGTTTGCGACACACGTCCTGTACACTGCTCCAGACTGCTAGGATCCGTTGTGTCAAAATTACTTGTCTGGTATTAAAAACATGAAAACTGTCTTTAAGATAAGTGTTTTTATCAGTTGAGCCTCACGTTTGCGTTTTTAATGATCTAAACTGATTAAAATAATGGTCTTTTTACTTACATTTTCTTGTCAAAGATTTCCTTGCAAGATGAAACTGCATTACAAAACAAAGAGAAAATATGAAGTTGTTTCATTACTGAAATGATTTATATTATTACAGATTGAGAATAGAACTCACGGCGCTCACTGCACCAAACTCAGTATATTTAGTTTTAGTATATACTGAAACAGTGGATAGCATTGTTGGCGCGCTCTGATTGGCTACTGAAACTCGGAATAGCAAGTGCTATCCCTTCTCTCTAAAGCACCAACCACCTATCAGGGCCTCGTTATATAATCTCGTTTTAAGCCAACATTACCCGTTTTATGCAGTTTCTGCTATCCGCAATCCGATTTGCAGCGTCCAGCCGTCGACGAGCGAAACGTTTATTTCATTTTTACTATTAAGTATGTTCTTTGTTAAGATGGAATCATTATTGTTGTTATGCCTTAGCATTAAATATATTTCTCATATATTATCTTACTCCAAATTAATCACCTGGTTCGCAATTTCTCCCATCTCCAAAATATCCCGGATGACAAGTGCAGTTGTATGATCCCTTGGTATTATTACAATAAGCATTAGCACTACATTTGTGTGTATTTTTAGCACATTCGTCGATGTCTGAAAAGAAAAAGGTCCAGTTAACAAATGATAAAATCATAACAATAAATGTATGGTGGAGCCTTGGTGATCGAAAACAGTTTACGCTCCGAAATGGAATGATGATGATGGTGATAAAGATGGTGATGGTGATGTTGATGCTGATGCTGATAGTGCTGATAGCAATAAATGTGTGGTGGAGTCTTGGTGATCAAGTACAGTTTGCGCCCCGAAATGGACTGATGGTGGTGATGCTGATGCTGATGTTGATGCTGATAGTGCTGATAGCAATAAATGTGTGGTGGAGCCTTGGTGATCAAGTGCAGTTTGCATCCCGAAATTCACCTGAAGTTTGATAGTTTTAAGCCTTATGCTTGGAGTTAATCTTGCGATACACTAGCATTCCATCCAATACTCCTAATCTGCGATTCAAGCTACAGATTGAAACGGCGGCACCATTCAATGAGTACCATCGCTTAATCATTTGGACTGTATACACCAAATTGAAGAAACGTTGACTCGTGAAAAAGCATAAACCATGAACGATGAGACCGAATGGGATTCTGGGTAGGCAGCATTGGTAAGCTTGTAATATTCTATTTCTTGATAATCAAGATGTTTTCTTTGTATGAGACATTTAAGAGCATGATTTATGCATCTTGTGTTAATATAATGCATATTCTGTCACAGACGAGATTAAATTTTCCAACTTCCCAGAAAACCTTTGGGTCGCATCGTTCATGGTTTATGCTTTTCACCCGACAACGTTTCTTCAATTTGGTGTATATATTTTACATTTTTAATCGATGCAGTTTGAGTGTTTTAGTGTCATGCCTGGACCTGGTTGTTCAAAGAATCGATAACTTCATCTACAGATAAATCGCTATCCACTGGATAAATGTTAATAAAACCAAATCGCTATCCACAGGATACAGATTTATCCAACAGATAGCGTTATCCACCCTTTGAACAACCGGAGCCTGATGGACGTAGCATTTCAAGCTGCAGAAAAATGGTGCTAAATGTTGGCACCAATCAAAGAGCAACCTTGTTTGAGCACAGATTTCACTTATTTTAACTTACCGGTGTTACAGTGCTTCCCTTTAAATCCAGCAGTACATAAACAGCGGTATCCTTTGTCAGTAAAACCGGTTTGACAGGTTGCTTTGTTCCTGCAAGGGTTCTTCACACAGGCGTTCTAGTAGAGAAAAACAACGTGATTGATCAAAGTATTCCTTGATACTCTCTTGATACCTCAATTAGTGACTTGTTCATTATATTAAATGAAATGCAAGTTCCAATTTCAAAACATCATTAAATCGTCAATATTTTTTTATGTTTTTATTTTGTAAGTATTACAACCTCTGCTCCCACCCTCATCTTTATTTTCTCCAATACACTGCCACATGACTGCACCGTACACGATCTTCAGACAATAATTCTTCACTCCTTGCGGCCACAAAGAAGAAAAAACTTATTGACACGGCAAAGAAAAGCTATATATATACAGATCGATTTGTTTAATATGTCTCCGGTGCGGAACGAAGTGAGAGATTTTACTTTTTCGAAAACAATTTTTACTCGATACAAATTTTGGCTTACGTACAGTTTTTTCTCAGTTTATTCGGAAATTATGATTTGTCGCTAGCACTTTCCGCCGCTTTTATTTTATATGCATTTTCTGTTATTAAAATTACTACAAGGATTGGTAGTGATTAGCAATTCCACAGCAAATTTCGCTGATAAGTGTATTAGTGGGAAGAAAAAAAAGGGCGCTTTCTGTAGTGAACTTCTCCTTTAAGATCATTTAAGCTCTTTTCTTTCCATTTTGATTAGTTTTGACTCTGTTTAGGTGCTTTTCTAACATCATGATAGAAATCCAAGGCAGGGAAATGATGAATTTTTATGTATGTACATATTGATGTAGGTAATTCGATGTATATGTGATGTAAATAATTGCTGTTAGTACGAAATGTCATATAGAAATAAAAAGTAATAAACCAATCAATCAAACAAATTCATAATCATAGTCATAATCATAATCATAATCACAATCATCAACATAATTTACAAAACATCACAGACTGTATTTCCTCCAATAATAGCCGGGCGATTATTAATTTTCACTCCAAAAGGGGCGATTATTCGAGGGGAACCGATTAATCTAGGGGGGCGATTATTTTAAATATTGCTCGCTGGAAGCTTAGCTCGCTTAGAGAGCTCCAAAAAGTAAAGGAATGAGACAAATACACGAACGTCACTATAGAAAAACTACATGAAACCTGTACTTTTGTAACTTTCCTATAATTGTAATGATTGTTTCCTATACAAGAAGTGATTTTTAAACTTGGCTGGGAGAATGTGAAACAAAGGGGAGGAGATGGGTGGCGATAAATCGAGGGAGGCGATTATTTCAAATATTTCCACCAAAGGGGGGCGATTATTCGAGAGGAAATACGGTATCATTGAGCAACATGTCAATGAAGGCACAGATGTAGCGTAGTTTTGAAATCCTGAAAAGGTTAACGAGGTAATTCCATAGTATCCTTCTAACTCCCGTCACTTGCCTCCACTAAAAATATCTGCGTTGTAACCATTTAGTCAATCCTTTGTGTCAGGGTTTTCTTTTCATTTATTTACCAAATTCAAACCACACGTACCTTTGCTCCACGGTATATGTAATCCGAATTTGACTCCAGTTTGGCTTTTTGTCTTTCGAAAGTAGAATTATTCAGCTCACATTTGCTCGTCGATTTTTTAAAGTTGAAACTGACGCAGTTTGGTTCCATATAGCATTCCATCTCACAGAAGTCCGCATCTATGACGTCAACACTGCGAATCACGTGATTTTTCAGGCGTTTACCATCAAAAGTATGGTCGAGTCTGAACTCCAGCTGGCGGCATGAGTCTGAAAGAAAAATACAATTATCGACTGAAATTGGCTAAGTTCCACAATGACACCTACATGACCTTTTTGCGGGTTCTTGTTTTTGCGTGTTTTTTTCGCAAAATTTAAATGTGCTCCACCATTGAGATTTCCAAGTGTCACAATTAAATGCTAGCTAGGGCAGCCCAATCAACACCGAATTAGGCCCATATTATAAAATTAACATATGACAAAACATTTACAAGGTAATTTGATCACGAAAAATATGTATGAAAAATAAATAAAAATATAAATAGATAAAAATATATGTCGAACATCCCACGAGTTATTCTTCTTGATAAGGTTGCTGATGTTTTTAAAGCTCAAAGTTGTACGCGACTTGCTTTAAATCGCAAAAATAAGTTCCCTTCTGCAAAATTCTCCAAATCGTAAAACTTGCTGAATGGTGAAAAACTAGCCAGTTCGCAAACTTAGACTCCTGCAAAACATTTCATTTTTAAGGATTTTAACGCTTTTTGGAACTTTCGAAGATGTAGTTTTAAACAACAAAATTAATACGGAGGAAATAGCCATTCGACCACAAGAAAACATCCTCTCTTGTGTTTTTACATTCAAATACGAACCAAATAAACTAGTATATCATAACACCTGCTAATATGCGGTCCTGCAGGTTTTCGGAAGTTAGTTTTCTTTAGTATCGATAACAGCTTGTTTTTATCTCTACAGAAAACACTAAGATACAAAAATTGGACGAAAAAAGGCGGGCACCTTCATTGAATTACCAATTCACAAAACTATGTCATAAAGTTATACCGGCGATTCATGAACATGACAAACTTTTCACATCTGCAAGTCCTGCAAATTTTATTTAACTTTTCAAATTGCTTTCATCGTTGATCGTTATGTAAGTTTTCTCCACCAGTTTTCTCTAACGAATGGCCAAGACTCAGTCGGACGTTTTCAAATATGGACTACCGTTACATGGCACTGCCAATAAGATTAAACGTACCGTCATTTGAACTGCAGGTTTGCCCGTGAATCGGAGAAAACAACTCCAATGAAATCCACAAGATACCAACAAAGAACATGTTAACAAAAGAGGAAATCTTTTCTATGGAGATCGGTCCGCACCTTCGCCGACTCGTGAAGTATCTACTAAACCGAAAGGTCTGAAGACTGTAAAGTTCCGCCTTGTCTAGTACTACGCGCTCAGTTATGCGTCCGTTTTCAACCAATAGACATCCAACGGTTGCAAGTTACATTCATTAGTGATACAGTTAAAAATACATCAATTATAAAACCGACAGTTTTTTTTCTAATTCATATTTGTTCAAGGCTTTTTGCATGCTTCTCTCCTGTTGGCTCTGTTCCAGGGAAGCGGACAGGCAAGCGAAGGCAAAGCAGCTGGAGCGAAAAAAAAAATTGGATGCTATCCCTTAACTCCCTATAAGGATATGTATAAGCTGAACTTATAGAATATACTACATGCTTCTAACAGCAAGAAAAAGACACTATTTTTGTACAGTTTCCTAAACAAGAAAAAACGAATTACATTTTTTTTTTCTGAACCCACTAATTAAATTATGAAGGTTTTTCGAACGTGCATACATCGATGCATCATTGTTATGTGCAATAAATCGAATTTTAAATTAAGTAGTGTACATCGATGTTGTGCGCGATAAATCAAGTTTGAATGTCACCCATCGATGTTGTGTGTCAATATTGTTGCCAGAAATTAAAAATATCTTAGTTTCCGCGTGACCGTCGTTCATACAACTATTAAAAAAAAGATGTTCGATACAACCAAAAGATGAGGAAACGGAAATGATTTTGCAGAACAGGAAGTGACGTTGTATTATACCTGCAGACAGTGAACACAAAGATGGCGGCCGTTGGTGCAAGGATATGGCTTCCTGACAGAGAGAGGTATTAATGGATCTATGTGGACTAATTACAAGCGCGCAACTTCAACGAAACACTACAACCACTCAATTCAATTCTTCTGGGTTCTATATTCGTAGACTGGAAGAATAAGAAAGAACATTAAGTGTTTTAACTACGAGAATCGAAGAATCATTCGCGCAAGAAGTCAGCAACCCAAACTGCTGCAAACTGGTGTCTACGACGACGAACGGTTCTCTCTGAAATGCCGAGAGTCCTGGCAAGGTCAGTCCATCTAAACCCTGCTTCCCCATGTAAGATTTCGAACTGATCTTGATCTTCCTGGAACGCTGGCTTCCGATCCACTGCCTGTGTAACTGATGAAAGTTCCTGACAATTTCCTCTATTACCATTCTGGCCCCTGAGAGAAATGGTAATGTGGTTTGGAGCGCCTGTATAACATACCCCAGCCTAATCTGGACTGCTTCTCGACAATCAGGATCACTTGTTTCCCATAATGCTTCGCATTCATCAAGGACGTCAACTGCCGCTCCAAAGACAAGCTCCCAATCAGACTCCAATCCGATGGTTCGGATGGGGCGACACATCCGCCATTTTGGTCAAGAGGAGAGTGGGCTCTGGGTACGAGTACGAGGTTGTTTGACTCACATCGTGTGCGCAAATTGCGATGCGCAGTAATTGCTGAATGGAACTATTCGTGAATTTTGTACCGATCCGTGAACAAAATATAATTTCTGAACGTAATTACTTACTCCGTGAATGTGAACCAATACAATAGCTGAAAGAGGATAAATATAAACTGCTGAACGAAAATCATCCTTGAATGTGAGCAAATATTATTGCTGAATGTAAATAGAAATGTTGAATGTGAACTGTTTTATTTGTGAATTAAAATATTGATCGTGAATGTGAATGAATATTTACAACACTGAATTTTGTACCATGTCGCCGACCATAATATAACCACTGAGAAAACGCGAACCAACTAGCAACCAACTAGTTTGCAACATACGACAGAAGTAAAAATACTACTGATAAAATGCGACATTTGTACGTCTAAGTTGCGAGCCGAGTCTAAAGTACATTACACTAACACAATAGTATAAAAATAGATGCCCCACAGGGCCAGGAGCATCACGCTCCATTAACTGCGTTTTACATTTATATTGTAAAACTTTCCTAATTATATTAAGTCTAAATTGTATTCTTATTATTTTATCCTAATGTATGCTATTTTTCCGTGTTATTAACGTTTCTATGCAAGCTGGTAAGAATAAGTCTCTAATAATGAACATATCATCTTTCTTAAAACAAGTTACTACAAACTGAGCGAATATAATTACAATTTGCAACAGCTCGGTGATACAATCGTCAATACCGAGTTTCTGTTTGTACTGAAAACGCGACGTTTTTCACAAAGATTAAAATCACGGCAACAGTGTTAGTTTCCTGAGCCTATACTCAGTGGCTGACTGTAATCCTAAACTTCTGTTTCATCTCGTCGTGTTTTCTCGTCACTGCATCCTTTTTGTTTTGCATCAGAATCAGCTTCAGGTGTTATATTTCTGACTCTCCACCAGCACAACATTTTAAAAAATTCCTTTCTAAAGGCATGATTTGTGGCCGTGTATATAAACGGATTTATTGTGCTGCTTAGAAACAAAAGAAGTATGGCCATTAATTGTACAATTCTTGGAGCTGTTTCTGGGGAAAAACGCTTCCAAAATATGAATGCCCACATTGGTATCCAGGAAAACAGAAATCCCACCACCACGTACGATAAGACTCGACTAACATTAATTTCTTGTAGTGAAATTCTCCCTGCAGTTGCTGTTGGACTCGTATTCTGCAAAGATGGGGCCACATCAAGTTTGTGCTGTCGGATTTTCAAGAACACTTTGTAATAACTGAAAAATGCGATCGCAAACGGCAAAGAAAAGAACAAGATAAACACAACGCAATAATGGATAATTCTGTTCTCTGATTTGTTGAAAGCAATAGCGCAAACTGCGTAACCAGGACTGAACTGAACAGTGAACCAATTTGTTAATCTTCCAACCAGCAGATAAGATGCGAGAGAAAGCCATACGCAACTCAGCCAAATCTTAGACTTTCGCGGTGAAAAGATCTTGTTGTAGTGGTTGGTCTTGACAATCCGCATGTACCTGTTAAACGCCGTCAAGCCCATTGTTGCTGGGGTTATGTAGGTAACGAACGCATCAACGAAGCTCTGAATTTCGCATAATGTGGCCCCGAAATTCCATTTTCCAATAATCAATGCGCCTGATGCTAACGGCATCTCCACTGTCGCACACAACAGATCGCTGGCTGCTAAAGCGATGATATAAAGATTGATGGTTGACCGCAGTTTGGGGTTTTTGTAGACTGCTAAACAAACCAGAACATTTCCTAATACACTAATGACGTTCATCGATAGACAGACACTTGCTTCGATGATGATAATTGTTAAGCTTCGGTTTCCTAGTTCCAGCGAGGACATATCGGCTTCTTATCTTATCCCATTAAACTGCACTGTTTTATCAGTCTGCCTGTAGAAACGGAAAGAGACTTGTAGAATCTTTTGATTTCAAATTTAAGAGACAATATCTGTAAATATCGAGAATGCCGCATCAGTCATGAAATATCGAATTTCTTCATATTTTGCCCAAATAACCTCTATAGTTAGCAAATTTCCACCGGTTTTCCGTGGTGTGGACTCTTATTTACCACGGTTTACGTCATCACATGGTCAAAATGTTGTGGACTCACGAGGCGCAGCCGAGTGAGTACGTCAGCAACAGTGAGTGACCAATCAGATTGTGAGATTACTGGCAATTATTTTTTTTGTAATTTTTTTATTTTTTTACAGCATCCTGCTAGTAATCTACAACACTTTACACGTTTACGTTACATTACATTAAACTATTTTGCATTTCACTACATCACTAGTATAGTATAACCGAAAAATAATTTCATTTCATTGCTTATAATTATAACTATAGACTATACAATGCAATTTACACTTACAAGCACACACACCCACATTACATCACAAACACACGACTGACTCTGATGTCGTCAGACCTAATGCGCGTAGTTTATATATCATGTAGAGTATAGTATTTAAATGCACCAATTATAAGTCAACCGTTTCTATATATTTCCCCCATTTCGCAGTATGATTAGATAACTTATTTTTTGACTTTGCAATCTCTAGTTCAAGATTTTGAATCTTTTGTACTCTAGCCTTAAATACTTTAATTAAAGGAGAGGTGTGATTACAACGACATGAATACAAATATTGTTTAGCAATTAGTAGTACATGATTAACAAATAACTCGTCTTCACAATTTGACATTCCAAACATGATTTCTCTGTTATTAAGATTAAATATATTGACTTTTAGATTGCAGAGCCATTTTATAACCTCTTTCCAGAATTCATTGGTGTAATTGCAAGAGATTAAAAAGTGTTCGAGGGATTCGTTTTCTTTTCCACAAAAAGAACATACTGGGGAAGGCAAAACACCGATTTTATTTAAAAAGTCATTTGTCGCAAGGTACCTGTTTAATAGTTTGAACTGAAATTCACGCAATTTTGTATCGGAGGTGACACGATGTGGTAAACTATATATTTCTCTCCAATCAAGGGCATCATTTATAAAATAACTATTGTATTTCTTTTGAGCAGAGGGGGTAGTAATAACTCTATTTCGGAGTTCTTCGTAAATAGTTTTTGACACGGCTTTATTAATAGGAGTCTTTTGCCCGTTTAAACTTAAAACAATTTGCTCCTGTAAATGAAATACGTTTTTGTCAGAGTAAGAGGACTTTTTTAGCAAATCTCGCCACTCATTTGGCAAGGCGTTTATCACGGATACGAGTCTAAAAAGATCCAAGGGAGTAAGATTTAACTCTCTCACATTACATTTGGTTATAAACTCATGATTTTCAGAGATTAGGTCAGCTATTCTTAGAATCCCCTTTTCTGCTAATGTTTTAAAAAATACAGGTTTTCCATCAACACAAATAAATTTATTGTTCCAAAGAATAGTTTGGAGAGTTACGTCTTCGCATTGATTATTTGCCAATGAGCATTTTGCGAAGCTTTTTAAACAATCTTCGTAAAAAGGAGGAAGTTTTATCGGCAACATTTTAACATCGAAATTGCAACATAAGATAAGCTTACCTCCAACCGATTTTAAGTAATGCAGTAAAATAGTCTTCCAGCTACTCGGTTCGTCACTGGCTAATTTCTTACAACAAATAATCCTCTGTGTTTCAATCATGGAATTTAAATGTGGAGCCTTCAGCCCTCCGTCCTCAATATCGCCAACCAGAACAGAACGCTTAACCTTGTCTTTTCCTTTCCAAATGAAATCGAAAATAATTTTGTTCACCTCTTTAACAAACTCTTGATCAGAACAAATCATGCTTGCCCTAAATAGAAAAATAGGAATTATGAACGTTTTGACTATCTGAATTCTACCAATTATCGTAAGATCTCGCCATCTCCAAATATGTAATTTTTGTTTGATAGAGGTAACAATTTCATCAAAATTCAACTTTCGTTTAGCACGTAGATCGTAGGTAAAGTGAACTCCTAAGATTTTTACTGCGTGTTTAATTTTTAGGTTTCTTATTTCGGTATCGTTTCGCAAAGAATGATATCCACGATTACCTAATAACATTACCTCGGACTTTTCATGATTAATTCTAAGGCCAGAAATTTCCCCGAAATCTTCTACTAGTTCCATAAATATTTTAAGTGAGTGATCACTCTTTAAGAAGGCGGTCAAATCATCAGCAAACAACCCCAACTTTATCTCCTCAGTATCTACAACAATTCCTTGAATATCCTTGCTTCTACGTATACTTATACATAAAATTTCTAGCACCATAATAAACAAGTAAGCAGAGAGGGGGTCCCCCTGCCTTACTCCTCGTTCAACTAAAAAAGGTGCAGTAGAAAAACCATTGTTCAGGACACAACTTGATATATTTTTATAAAATGTTTGAATCCACTGAATAAATGATTGTCCAAATCCGAAGGCATAAAGGGTATTAAACAAGAAATCTCTACTCACAGTATCAAAAGCTTTCTTAAAATCAATGCAAATCATTTTTCCATTAATATTGTATCTTTCGGTAAACTCCATAATATCTTCTACTGTTCTTATTGCATCAAAAATTGTTCTGCCTTTCACATACGCGCATTGATTATAATGTATAATAAAAGGTAGAACTGTTTCCAATCTTTTGGCAATTGCTTTTGAGCCAATTTTAACATCTACATTAATGAGCGAGATCGGTCTCCAGTTGGATAGATTCCTTTTATCTTTATCTTTTTTCTTGATTAAAGTAATAATAGCTTCTTTCTGAGAATTTGATAATTCACCATAATCGTAAGAATAATTTAAACTATCTACCATAATTTCGCCTAAAACATGCCAGAAAGCTTTATAAAATTCTACAGTTAATCCATCATTACCTGGAGACTTATTATTTTGGAAAAGCTGAAGGCTTTTAAAACATTCAGAAATTGTTACTGGCAATTATGGTAAAATAAGTTATTTTCGAAAATTCTACTCAAAGGTTGAGAAGCGCTTTAGCTTAACGATATCGTGGGAAGTCTAAAATATTATAAAATTAACATATGACAAAACGTCACGAAATATATGTATGAAAAATAAACTAAAAATATAAATAGATAAAAATATATGTCGGACATCCCGCACGTTATTCTACTTCATAAGGTGACGTTGTTGATGTTTTTAAAGCTCTAAGTTGTACTCGACTTGCTCTAAATCACAAAAATAAGTTCCCTTTTGCAAAATTCTCCAAATCATCGCAAAACTTGCTGAATGGTGAAAAACTAGCCAATTCGCAAACTTAGACTCCTGCAAAACATTTCATTTTTAAGGATTTTAACGCTTTTTGGAACTTTCGAAGATGTAGTTTTAAACAACAAAATTAATACGGAGGAAATAGCCATTCGACCACAAGAAAACATCCTCTCTTGTGTTTTTACATTCAAATACGAACCAAAGAAACTAGTATATCATAACACCTGCTAATATGCGGTCCTGCAAGTTTTCGGAAGTTAGTTTTCTTTGATATCGATAACAGCTTGTTTTTATCTCTGCAGAAAACAATAAGATATATACAAAAATTGGCGGAAAAGAAAGAAGGCGGGCACCTTCATTGAATTACCTATTCACAAAACTATGTCATGAAGTTATACCGGCGATTCATGAACATAATTCTGCAAATTTTATTTAACTTTTCAAATTGCTTTCATCGTTGATCGTTATGTAAGTTTTCACCACCAGTGTTCTTTAACGAATGGCACAAGACTCAGTCGGACGTTTTCAAATATGGACTAAAGTGTGACGTCACAAAAACTAAAATTTGTGAAGTTATGGGATTTGATTAGATATTCGGAAAGGGCATGACGTAAAATGCCTGCTTGCCAAAAATCGGCATCTTATTGCAATTTGGGGGTGAGATATTGGCACCGTTATGCTCTGATGACTCCATACAAATCCTTCTAATTTTGGCCTCAGTTCATGACGTCATGAACTGAGGCCAAAATTAGAAGGATTTGTATGGAGTCATCAGAGCATAACGGTGCCAATATCTAACCTCAAAATTGCAATAAGATGCCGATTTTTGGCAAGCAGGCATTTTACGTCATGCTCTTTCCGAATATCTAATCAAATCCCACAATTTCACAAATTTAGTTTTTGTGACGTCATCACTTTAGGACTCTTAAGATTAAACTTACCGTAATTAGCACTGTAGACACTGCAGGTTTGCCCGTGAATCGGAGAAAACAACTCCAATGAAATCCACAAGATGCCAACAAAGAACATGTTGACAAAAGAGGAAATCCTTTCTCTGGAAATCGGTCTGCACCTTCGCCGACTCGTGAAGCATATCTACTAAACGATAAATAAATATGTATACTGCGCAGCGTTAATTGTAGTTACTTGAAAAAGTGTTAAGTTTAACGCTGTAAAAAGTGTTAAAAATGAAACTAGACGTTTCGGCAATGCTGCCTTCATCAGTAGTAAAAATGGAACACATTTTTACTACTTTCAAGTACTCTGAGTACTACGCGCTTTATGCGTCAGTTTTCAACCAATACAGATCCAACGGTTGCAAGTTACATTCATTAGTGATACAGTTAAAAAGACATCGATTATAAAACCGACAGTTTGTTTTCTTATTCAGATTTGTTCAATATTGATCGTGAACGTGAATGAATATTTACAATACTGAATTTTGCACCATGTCACCGACTATAGTATAACCACTGAGAAAACGCGAACCAACTACAGTGCAACTAGCAACCTGGCAAGGTTGCAACAAAACTACAAAAGTAAAAGTACTACTGATAAAATGCGACATTTGTACGTCTATAAGTTGCGAGCCGAGTCTAAAGTACATTACACTAACATAATAGTATAAAAATAGATGCCCCACGGGGCCAAGAGCATCACGCTCCATTAACTGCGTTTTACATTTATATTGTAAAACTTTCCTAATTATATTTAGTCTAAGTTGTATTCTTATTATTTTATCCTAATGTATGCTATTTTTCCGTGTTATTAACGTTTCTATGCAAGCTGGTAAGAATAAGTCTCTAATAATGAACATATCATCTTTCTTAAAACAAGTTACTACAAACTGAGCGAATATAATTACAATTTGCAACAGCTCGGTGATACAATCGTCAAGACAGAGTTTCTGTTTGTACTGAAAACGCGACGTTTTTCACAAAGATTAAAATCACGGCAACAGTGTTAGTTCCCTGAGCCTATGACTGTAATCCTAAACTTCTGTTTCATCTCGTCGTGTTTTCTCGTCACTGCATCCTTTTTGTTTTGCATCAGTATCGGCTTCAGGTGTTATATTTCTGACTCTCCACCAGCACAACATTTTGAAAAATTCCTTTCTAAAGGCATGATTTGTGGCCGTGTATATAAACGGATTTATTGTGCTGCTTAGAAACAAAAGAAGTATGGCCATTAATTGTACAATTCTTGGAGCTGTTTCTGGGGAAAAACGCTTCCAAAATATGAATGCCCACATTGGTATCCAGGAAAACAGAAATCCCACCACCACGTACGATAAGACTCGACTAACATTAATTTCTTGTAGTGAAATTCTCCCTGCAGTTGCTGTTGGACTCGTATTCTGCAAAGATGTGGCCATATCAAGTTTGTGCTGTCGGATTTTCAAGAACACTTTGTAATAACTGAAAAATGCGATCGCAAACGGCAAAGAAAAGAACAAGATAAACACAACGCAATAATGGATGATTCTGTTCTCTGATTTGTTGAAAGCAATAGCGCAAACTGCGTAACCAGGACTGAACTGAACAGTGAACCAATTTGTTAATCTTCCAACCAGCAGATAAGATGCGAGAGAAAGCCATACGCAACTCAGCCAAATCTTAGACTTTCGCGGTGAAAAGATCTTGTTGTAGTGGTTGGTCTTGACAATCCGCATGTACCTGTTAAACGCCGTCAAGCTTATTGTTGCTGGGGTTATGTAGGTAACGAACGCATCAACGAAGCTCTGAATTTCGCATAGTGCGTCCCCGAAATTCCATTTTCCAATAATCAATGCGCCTGATGCTAACGGCATCTCCACTGTCGCACACAACAGATCGCTGGCTGCTAAAGCGATGATATAAAGATTGATGGTTGACCGCAGTTTGGGGTTTTTGTAGACTGCTATACAAACCAGAACATTTCCTAAAACACTAATGACGTTCATCGATAGACAGACACTTGCTTCGATGATGATAATTGTTAAGCTTCGGTTTCCTAGTTCCAGCGAGGACATATCGGCTTCTTATCTTATCCCATTAAACTGCACTGTTTTATCAGTCTGCCTGTAGAAACGGAGTAGACTTGTAGTATCTTTTGATTTCAAATTTAAGACACAATATCTGTAAATATCGAGAACGCCGCATCAGTCATGAAATTTCGAATTTCTTCATATTTTGCCCAAATAAGCTCTATAGTTAGCAAATTTGCACCGGTTTTCCGTGGTGTGGACCCTTGTTTACCACGATTTACGTCATCACATGGTCAAAATATTGTGAACTCACAAGGCGCAGCCGAGTGAGTACGTCAGCAACAGTGAGTGACCAATCAGATTGCGAGATTACCGGCAATTATGGTAAAATAAGTTATTTTCGAAAATTCTACTCAAAGGTTGAGAAGCGCTTTAGCTTAACGATATCGTGGGAAGTCTAATTGTTAACATAAACTATCACTTTTCAACCTATGTAGTGAATGAACAAAACAATAAAAATGGACAACACAATCTTCTTTTGAAAAATTTTATTCAAATCTCCATAAGTTTATGTTTAAAAGCAAAACGCGAACCATTTATAGCTCATCGAGGCCGCGAGGTCTCCGATGAAAAAAATCAAAACAACTAATTTTGAGCGCGTTTTATAAACAATTCTCCAAAACTAGCGAGAACACAAAGAAAAAGTCAACGGCACAGATTGATATCAAAATAAATTCCCATCGAAAAATGTACTTTATTTTACCTTTAAGTCCCTCCACTGCTTGGAAATTCTTTAAATCTCGCTTCTTCAGTTCTGAAACCCGAATAGTCCATTTTACAGTTGTGTGCTTGGTGACCGTGCCTTTGAGTGGAAGCGAGGCTGGAGGTGACTTTGCTTTGATACAAACCTTTCTGCCTTTCATATGTTAATAAAATCAGAAAACGGCAAACTGATCCTTACGGTAAGGCGATGAAGGAGTAAATAAAAGAATAAAACAAAATTTAAATATAAATTTTGTTTTATTCTTTTATTTACTCCTTCATCGCCTTGCCGTAAGGATCAGTTTGCCATTTTCTGATTTTATACAAGTAATTATTGTACTGATCCAGGTCTACAACTGGGAGATCCGGCACCACTCAACGGTTTGTCGCTGTGGTCTTGCTGATATTTTATATGTTAATAATGCTGTTCTCATGCTAACTAGCTAAATTTACATCTGAAAAGCTCCAAAACAAGGTCAACTTCAGCCTCGCTTCCACTCAAAGGCCAGAACCTGTAAAATGGTCTATTGACAAACATCTCCCGCATTGATCCCATCCTCGAAGCAAGATTTTATCCCTGAAAGCTCTTCTTTTTCCACTATAGCGGCTTCTGAGTATCCCTTAATTAGTATCCCTGTCTTGAGTAGCAAACCGCGAAAAAATGCGGGAGAATAACGACTTTAATTTAAACGGTTTTCTCCGCTAAACACAGCAGTGTTTTCCCAGGTGACGGGAAATTGCAAGAATCCCGAATGTTGTGTGGCGTCATACGCGCATGTTTTACGACGGTATACGCGCCCGCGAGTTAGCCCTGCGCGTACACAAGTTATTAAGTACAAGTTAAGTACAAGTTAAGGTGGCTCCTAATAGTTTAAACATTCCCATCATAATACATCTATGATATTCAATCACAGGTACACCAGTAAAGTTAAGAGAAAACGTTTAGTACAGGTTTGTAAACACTTAACCAATGAACAAATTTAGGTGGCTACGACATCAAAATTTGTTACCATGGCAACGTCAAAAGAGGCCAAAAAGACCCCAATAATCAACCTTTTGAGGCTAATAACTTCAAAACTGCTCGGTGAAATTTTTTGATTTTTATACATGTTCGTCTTATAAACATGACAAACATTTGTGCCAATTTTGAAAAAAATCTGTACATAGGATTCAGAGATATGCCATTTTTACATAAATTTAAGGTAGCTCTGAACTCTATGTACAGAATTTTTAAAAAAAATTGTTAAAATGTTTCCCTTGCCAATTAAACAAAAATATATCGAAAACAAAAACTTTCACCGTATAGTTTATAAGTTATTAGCCTCAAATGGTCCAAAATCGCGTATTTTTGACTTCTTTCGCGTTGCCATGGCAACGAATGATGACGTCATTTGGATACCACATTGTTGACTGATAAAAGATTTACTGGTTCCAACTAACAGATTTTTAGCCACACCATCGGGCTAGCTGTAATAGACAAATTCGGCTAACGATTTGTTGTACCCAATTCAAACCTTCTGGGAATAAGATTCTTTGTTCACAATATTTCCATATAATTTCCATGACAATGCTTCATTGATATGGAAATATGACGAACAAAGAGTTCTAATCCCAAAAGGTTTGAATTGGGTACAACAATGCGTTAGCCGAATTTGTCTATGGAATGCAAAAGACGAGAGGGCTGAACAATATGGAGCCACCTTAAGTACGCGAGTTAACCCTGCCGGGCACACAACGTGCCCGCGAAACATTCCGCTAGTCATGACCATGAAAAATGACGAGCATGGTTCTATGGTTCTCTGGTTCTATGAGTATTGCGGATTTCATATCGTGAGGGACTGGGGCGAGTTCCGCGTCAGTCGAGCCGAGCAATGGCGACCTCCTCTTCTAAGAAGTCCAGGTGGCATTGGAATTGTGCCGGTGCACTATGCACTAATAATTGGAGAAACGAGGGACTGGAATATTACACCCTTACCTCAATAGATAAACGAAACGACGAACTTAAGACTTCTTACCGTGAAGTTCAGATTGTAAATGAAAACGTAAATTGGAAGAAGCAAGTCATTTGTTCGGCACACTGGTCGATCAAAAGGACGAAGAGAAAGCATTGATGATCCGCCAGATGTTATCTGTACGGAGGACTATATAAAGAAGCTTGAAAACTCAAAACCTCGGTGTTCGAATGGCAAGAAGAGAAAGGCAAGAAAACTCGCAGCGGTAAAACGCAGTTCGCAAAACACATCGAAGGCAAAGCGAAGGTTAATAGAAAGCTATCGTGATGCGGGTATTTCCTGTACAGAACAGGAGTTGTCAAGAAATGACCACGAAACGTGAACAAACATTCTGAGAATTTGAAATCTGAGAATGAAGACCTGAGAAAACAATGTGATGCAATTAAGAGGAAGTTGGAGGAAAAAGAACTTGAGATGGCCAATCTGATCGAAAAGACAACTAAATGATGTTATGGAAAGAGAGCAAAACCTGCAATTCCAACTGAGACAACTTAGGTGTCAACTTGGTCAAATTAAATTCACTTATGCCAACCTTATTCATTATCCACAGTAGTTTTTTTACATGACGGGGCTAACTACAACAGCGTTTGATTGTTTATTTGAGGCTATTGAGCCATTTGTACACCTCATAGTATATCCTGACTGTAAAGGAAGTGGAATGGTGAGGTAGTTTAATTTTTTTCAATCTGCAGACATGACTGGATGGCTGGAGCCAGTATTTCAACTGTATCTAGAAACTTTTTTGCTTGGGCAGTATTTCTTTCTTCATTGTTTGAATGCCTGGAACCTTTGCCAGGATTTGTGGAGGAATTCCTACTGAAGGAATTCATAGAAGCTGGGTATGCAGCCACCGAGGCACTTGGAGATGCCACTGAGACATGGATTGGTCAGTCAGAGAACTATGACGTCAATAATATAACATTCAGTTTGTACAAGAACCACACCACAGGAAAAATGTCCATCTGGATTTTTCCTCATGGGCAATTACTTCACTGCAGCGAAACATATCCTGAAACTATATCTGACAGTGACATAACTGATCAGTGCGGGGTTTTAAGCAAAATAAATAAGGGGAAAGTTATCTAAACCGATAAGGGTTTTAATATTTCAGACTTGTGCCACTCCAAAGGAATTCTTCATAACAGGCCCCCTCTAAAATTTTCAGATCAGTACGAAGAAACAGACATTTGCAAAAATTTTGACATTGCTATTTTGAGGATTTATAATGAGAACCATATTGGACGGATAAGGGATTGGACCATTTTAAATGCTTGCTGGCCTCTCAGTCGTATTGATATCCTTGGTCACTGTTTCAAAATATTTGCTCACATTGTGAACATGCTAAAGAGCCCAGTTGGTTCAAAGAACTCTTAAAAATAGTGTTGATAAGAAGGAGCAAATAACTGTTCACAATTAAAAAATCCAGTTGGGGGGGGGGGGGGGGGGGGGGAGCCCTTCATGTGGCCATTTCAAGGATGTGCCACTGGACAGGGTATGGTTTTTGGCCTCTCCGTCCTGAACACGGGATATAGTTTATGTGATTCTGTCCTAAACAGGAACTGACTTATCCCAATCAGGGTATGGTTGCATGATTGCAAAACCAAAGAGGGTGTATTTTGTCCTTTATCCTAAACATTGTCCTAAAGTAGAGGGTGTCATACAGGGTAGGCATTTTTTGTCCTATACCCAGACATAGGTCAACCACCCCCCCCCCCCCCCCCAGCCAATAACATCTGATCTCATTAAATCCACCATTGAAACACAGCTTTCAAGACATGTTATTATGCAACCTCATAAAATTGACTAAGGCAAACATTAAGCAGTTGAAATGCCATTGCCTATAATCCCAAGTGACTACATTGTAATATCAATAAAATTAAAAACAACTATAAAAGTGCAACAGACTCCATTTATATTAATTTTGTTCTCTGGGCTATTTTTATTTTCTAAATCCCCAAGGTGATCATAATTTGTATTTTATCCCCACAGTAGAAACATGTAAGCTTACACAAGCATTACAACTATGGTAAACGAGGAACGATCACAGATGTGGGGAGATTCACTTAAAAACGGTTGTCATTTGAAGAACAATTTGCATCAGTTGAATGTTGAAGTGAATTCCTCGGAACCTCATTAATTCAGAGTGATTATATGGCAGCAAACTCCACATCTTCCAATTGCACACGTGCAGTGACCTTTTATAGGTGCATTGTTTTCGAACAAAATAGTAGCTGGACGAGTGACTTCCTGTCCAAAGCTTTTCACAACAAACGCCTTGACAAAGACAGATGTACTGTTGTCCTCAACTTTAATTACTTTAACCGTTTTTATTTTCCTTGAAAAAGCATTGTCTTGGCTTTTCGGTACTGACCTTTGCGCCCCTGTCGTTTAAATGCTACGTAATGGGAAATAGTCTCCGCCGTTACCTTCGGGTAAAAAGAGCTGTCTGCGATCCACTCAGCAGAAGGTGGTGGTATTATTGTTTTACCCACACTCGTCTTGAACTTGAAACTCTTATTAATTTCCTTGACGTGTTTCTCAAGCAAACCGTCATCCTTTTGAAATGGCAGTAGTCGATGAACAAGCTCGTGCTTTGTTCCCGAAGCCTTCAATTTCAGCTTCGTAAGAAGCGATTTTAGCTCATCAGCGCTCCACTTTGCGAGATCTTCTGTCACCCACTCTGTGTGTTTTTTATCTTCGTCCATTCTCGATGAGTTTCAAAAGCTCTAGTGACGAGTTTCAAAAGCTCTACGTTAATTTCAAAGCTCTATGCCCGAGTCTCTATGCTCGCTGTAAATAAAACGCGGCTGCTCTTTCGGCTGCTCAGCCGTGCAAATGTCCGGCAGGCACCAAACTCGCCCCAGTTCCTCACGATATGAAATCCGGCACATCCGCCCGGGCCTTCGGCCCGAAGAGCTCCGCTACTAAACCGAAAGCTCTGAAGACTGTAAAGTTCCGCCTTGTCAAGTACTACGCGCTTTATGCGTCAGTTTGTCTGGCGTAAATAGGTATAACGGCTGTTGCTATGTTCTAAAGCCTCAGTCTAAAGCCCCGGTTGTTCAGCGCATGATCATTTCACTATCCAGCAGATAAAAGTGTACAAAGCCAGTTGTGTTATCCACTGGATATAGAGGCTATTGAGCAAAACGTTATGTCATATTTGCAGTCTAAGAATGCTATGTCGAAGTGATTGAAGAGATTTATTCAGTAGGATTATTGCGCTATCCACATTTTGAATAACCGGGGCCTGAATGCCCCATAGCCTGTGATCATGAACAGGCTCCAGGGAGAGAATGAAGGCCCCTGCTGCTTTCTCCTCCTTCATTCATTCATTCATTCATTCATACATTTTATTTTTTCCATTAACCACATTAAAAAATATATATAATAATAATAATACAATACACTATAAATTTATAATAACTTATTTAAAAGACACTAGACTACAAAATGTTTAAGGTGGTAGTGACAAGGAAGCCTATATAGAAGCTGGTGGCTTATGAACTATAGGCTTCCTGACAATATAGGATACATCATACGAATTATGGGGACAGCTTCACCTCCCCAGACCGTGCTTGCAGAGCGGAGAAACTTAAGACCGCGCTACTAACTCACCGATTCTTTGTACTCAAGTCCCTCTACAAGGAGCCCGTTCACAAGCTAATTCCCTTGGCGCGAAACCGGTTTCGTTTTGTAGGCTTTTGCAGGCCGAATGAGGACGCGAAAATCCTGGGAACTAGGGGAAATGCCCATATTTGGCTGAACGGGTAAACAACTTCAGAAATTGTTGGTCAATCGATCTCGAAGGAAATGTGTTATTTTACACTATTTTAGCCTTGATTCATTGCTGATGTACTTGTAATTTGTTTGCCAAGACTTGTGTTTAGAAATGGAAAACGCTGGCAGCCCACCACCGAGATGTCCTTGTGGATTTTGGGGGTAAGATACTTGTGCTGCCATCTTGGCTATACCGCGAGGAATTTAGACAATTTTAAACGACCTCTGTTCTTGATTAACCTGAAGAAAATGTGTTTTATTCCTCATGCCTAGCTCTCCACAGACCTTAAATTTGTGTTCAAAGTGTTACAAGGACGGTAAGTTTGCCAACATTGTGCTATATATTTCTTTACATTGAAGTTTATGAAGGTTTTGTGAGTGTCGAAAGTACCCTCTTGTGTAAAATGTCAGCTTTGTCTTTTTTAAAGCTTTAGTTGTTTTTATCCTTTGTATTCAGAATTGCAAAAAGAGGGCAAATCAGAGGACAAGACATCGGTTTCAGTAAATAAAGTGGAGACTTCCAGTCGAACTGAATCGAAACAAGACCTTGGAAAGGAGACCTCGAGTGAGCAAGTAGACAACTGTGAAATCCAATGTGACACGAACAGTTCAAAGTGTATGAAAACAGAAATTGAATCAGCAGCTCAGGGCAATAGTTCTCAAGATTTAGAAAGAAACAAGCAAGAAATGGAATCAAGTAATGCAGCAGGAAAAGAAATACCTGCACAGAAGAAACGAAAGCGTTGCTGGACCTGTAAGGCGAAACTTGAACTTGCTCAGCGAGAACTGGGCAATTGTCGATGTAGTAAGTATATTGGCATATATATAAGCTTAAGCTTATATGATGTCATTACCTTTTTGAAAGGAAAAATCCCTAAACATAGGAACTGAAAAATAATGATAGTGTCAGCAGTTTGTCCTCTTTGGAGATGATTTCGGGAATTTTTCCAAGGGGTGGGGGTGGGGGATATATGCCATCCTATGTCCTTAGGCAACTACAAGCTATTTTAAAGAGTAATCTCTGGCTGGATTACTGTAATAGATGAGATGTGGGCTAAGACTTCTGGTTTGTGTTTGTGAAAGAAAACACAAAATGTATGGATTTATTCAGCTCGTTCTTTTCAAAGATAAAATTAAAACCAGTAGTAATCGCAGATTAATGGATAATTGTTTTTGTTGACTTTGATATTCTGATAAGTGGCTTTAGTTATATTTGCTAGTGATAGTTCGAATAAATCAACACAATTTCACTTACCTTGGGGAAAATTGCGGAAAAGCTGGCTTTGATTACTTTCAGATGTGCCGAGCTATGTAGCGAAAAACAACTATATTAGCGCGCGCTAAAATTGTGAATTTATGTCATCACATTGCGTCAACAAAGTACAAATTTAAGTTCAAAAATGAAAACATTCAAATTTGATAAGTTATAAAAGAATGAAATGTCACTCGAAAATTGCTTAAACACAAAATTTCACATTCTGTACATGTGTAGTTGCTCTTTGTCAGTTTTTTCTTTAAACCATGCGATTGCTGTCTCGAGAGAAATTACTGTGTTTAGAAACTCGACAATATTCATCGTTTTCTCTCAAAATGACAATTTTATTTGCCATATGATCGCGAAGTTAATTCACTATCACGACATTAATTTGCTATTTTAGCGCGCGCTAATACAGTTGTTTTCACAATATAGCGCGGTGACTATAGACTCAAGTAATTCCACTCCACTTGTTTTTTTTTTTGTGTAAACGAGGCCGAGAAAAATTATCAAATGAGATCGAGGCTATCTGTGCCAGTCCAAAAACCCTGAAAATCGAATGGCATCACGATCAATACCCACATGAGATCAAGGCGCGATCAATACTCACATGAGATCAAGGCTATCTGTGCCAGTCCAAAAACCCTGAAATCGAATGGCATCAACGCGAATAGTATGCATTCTCCTATACGTCGAACGCAATCACATAGAATGTGCTAAAACTAAGCAAATATCTCATGACTAGAGGTTTTTATTTATATTAAATGTCGGCAAATACCAGAATTCTCCAAGTACAACAATATTTTAAAATCTCTTGTGAGGCGTTGAAAAGGCGTCATGCCTTACCAATGTTATCACACCTCTCTGAACCTAACGATCACAGCATGAAACTGACAATTAACCTGCGTAGCTGGTGGTTTTATTATTGGTGCACATGATACTGAATTCACGAGCGGCAAAGCCATGAGATGCGAGTTGGGAAGCGCCGCTTCGCCTCTCACAAATTTCAGCATCGCACATGCCATCAAAACAGCCGCTATGCTGGCTAACTGACAATGTGTTTTCTGGGCTTGGATTCCTGTTAAACACTAAAAACAGAACTCAGATACTTAAAGTTACTGAGTACCTTTAGATCAACCATTTTCTCGAAATTTGTTTTTGGGGGTCAAAAATAATAAAATATACATATAATATAAAAGAAGAGTGTAAATTGATGGTATGATGTTTTGACCGGAAGTTTGTTTATGACACACAATATTTTCTCAAAGTAAAGTTTTGGTTTGTAGGGGACACTTTACAGGTGTAAAGAGCTACATGGTCTGTATGCTCACTATTTCTAACATTGTCAGATGTTGCCCTCAGCTGATACCTTTTACCATGCTTGAATTTTCAGCTTGAATTAATTCTTACAATAATACAACTTCATTTGTTACTCTTTCAGATTATGTCTTCTGTCAATTGCATCGATTACCAGAGCAACACAACTGTGTCTTTGATCACAAAGAAAGTGGCCGACAAGAAGCAAGAAAAAAGATGGTCATTCCAGGACCAAAGAAAGTAGGAAGATCTTTTCAAAGAATAGATGAGTGAATTGTAAACAAATAATATTATCCCTGTGGTTGAACATTCATAAGCAGCAACCTTCAACTACGCATCTAATCGTATCAATTACAAAATTCTGGATTGCGATTGGTCATCTACGCGCTTATTTCTCATGTTATTGGTGCAAGGTTATGTCGATGTCCAATTACAGCTATTGTAATTGGATAGCTGTAATTGGACACCTTAGTTGCGCACACATCAATCAGTTGCACTTAAATCTTAATGAGTTCTTTTCTGCTGTTTTCCTTCTACTTTCAAACCAAGTCCACATAAACTTTTTGATCTTAAATTTTGTTATTGATGCGATTAATTAGTAATTGAAGTCCATGTCATACAATTCCGGGGTAATCATGCTCATAATTTCAAATCGTCCTCGCACTATGAGCAGGGCCGATTTAAAATTACTTGCCCAATTACTCCCTGAATTGTACTCCACTCAGTCCAATTACTATTACTATTGAATTATACTTCTTGATATACCGTAACATGCTGAAAGTAACGTCAAAACTTTGTGGCAGCTAATAAATCCCAACAGTAATGAGCCCTCGAAAGTAGTGACTCCCCTAAACAGGCAAGCCCTACAAAAGTAATGAGACCAAGTTTTTTATTATACACAACACAGTCTAGACATGTGAATCCCACCCATGTGGCAGTGACAGGAATTTCGTCTCATTTTTGTTGTTACAAATTAATTTTCGTCTTTTAGAGCTTGCACCAGCTTTTTTTAACAGTTTTTGTTCCCCAATAGTAACAACCCCCTTAAAGTAACGACACCCCAAATTAATGACCACTCGAAAATAAGGAACCCCAAAGGCTGCCTATTCCGAAAGTAATGAGGGACGTTGCTTTCAGAACTTTACAGTATGATGTCAGCGTAAAGTGCTTAAAGAATTGTGGATCATGAGTAATCAGTGTAGGGTATTGTAGGTTAAAAATATGTTATTATTCATTTGCACCTTTATCAGTCTTGATATCATAATGATTTTGATTTAGTGCGTAAAATCAAGAATGCTAGGATATGCTTACGGATTTTTTTATCAACCCTTGTATAAAGTCCCTGCCAAAATCTTTCTACCCAAAAATATTTGCCAGAAAAGTTCTAATAGCTAATTTTAAACCCCAAAAAAGCCCTTGCACATCCTAGACATTAATATAACCAAGTACCGCCTATAAGGTCCCTCTCTTGAGCTCCCAAAATAAATAAGCACCCAGTGCTAAATCTAACAAGAGGCTCCTAGCAGCCTATACTCATGCGCATGCGTAAGTAGGCTGTACCACAATGAAGGGAATGATTCTTCTAAGACTTATATATACCAAACATGAACATTGCTAATGTAAGTAGGGTTGTAGGAGACGCTGTCGTGACACTTGAGTAACGCTCTTTTACCGGAAGTGAGAGTAGCCGGAAGTCACTAAACAGGAAGTGTAGTGGAAAAGCTATGAACCGGAAGTGTACAATTTAAAATATGCGTGCATAAATTTGCATGCAAAATCGTGACACAAAAAATAAAAATAATAATAATAATAATAATAAAAATAACAAGAAAAACGGAGCCGAAACCTTACCTCATGCCGCTACGCGCATGAGTAATAATTATATTATTGTACATTCATAAAGATGTGAGTGAAGTGAAGTATAAAGTATTCTAGATCATGATGTTGAATACTCAAGGGAAACAAGAAATTGTTCAAGAAAGTAGGAATTTAACCCTTTAACACTCAAATTCGAGAAAAATCCCAAATTTCATTTTGTAAAGTATTGAAAAACAAATGATACCTTGCAAAAGAAGTGCTGAAGAAGTTTCATTTGAATGGTCACACCATAGGATTTGATTGGGCGACTCTCAAAAGTTAGAACTACATAACATGTCTCCATAATTGACTCTGGAGTGAAACGGTTATAATGGCTATGATCAGCAGTAAATTGCTGGGAAAAACCCTTTGGGAAACAGCTTTCTGTTTAGGATGTTGCAAGGTTTTACAATAACTAATATTGCTGGAGCTGGACAGAGTAAACTACATACATTTTAGACTGTTTGTAAATTAATTTCTTTTCTCAATATGATCATTTGCAATTTATTTTTTCATGACACACCATTTTGCTGAAAGTGTGCCCACTTTATAATTCTTGTCGGACGTATTCCCTTCTTTCCTTGTGACTAATGCACTCCAGGGAATCTGTAACTATGGGTGTGGATAGATAATGAAGTTTTGTGAACCATCTTTAAATTAACTGAAATTTCCAATGCTTTAAATAATGATCAGTTTTAAACTATTACATTAGATTAGAAGTTTATTATAATAAGTATGGTTATTGTTGAGATTGAAGAGAAATACATGTGTACACTGTATGAAACAAGCCTCCCACGGCTTGTAAAGTGTTCTTGAGACCAAGAGATATGACTGTATAAATCCTTATGTAACTTTATCTGCCAGTTCTCACTTGAGTGTCAAAAATAATTTTGTCATTGCTTTGGTTTTCAAATGATATTGCTACCCTTTTCATTTGGCTAAAAAATCTTATGCCACCTTCTCATCCAATCACAAGTAAATCCAAAAAACTGTTCCCACACTTGGTGCCAGCTATACATATTGTGCGGTTCCACAAAATATCCATACCCACCCCAAGGAAGGTCATTGAAATTCCATATGGAAGGGGTGTCTCAAAAGCCAAACTTTTAAACAGAAAGCATGAAGCTAAATTGAAATTTTATAAAGGGTTGGGGCGGGGGAGGGAGGGGGGGGGGGGGGGGGGGTGGACACCAAAAAACCTTCATGGGAGAGGTATGGATGTTTTCTGGAACAATGCATTTTGTTTTAAGTTATGATTAGTTCACTGAATTGTCTGTCTGTTTTGTGACAGTAATAGAGCAGTTTTCAATTGAGCGTCGAAAGTAATTACACAATTGCTTTGGTTTTACATTGCTCCACTTTGTGATTGGCTAAAAAATCTTGCGCCACTTTCTTGACCAATCAGAAAACTAAAACCAATCGTGACTTGCTCGCACGCATTTTCCCGCGCTTGGCACCGCAGACATGTAATTGCTTCGAACTCTGATTGGTTCATTGGATTGTTTAAGACTGCTGTGATCCATCAGAATAATTACTTTGGTTTTGGTTTTACGAGACTCAATTGAAAACTGCTCTATTATCAGTACTTTGGTTTTGGTTTTAAAGCACTCAGTTGAAAACTGGCCCATCCATATAATTATTGAAAGGTTCTGCACAGTAAAATCCTGTACATTATTAATAATAAATATTATTATTGTAAGCATAATTTTTCCCTCCTAATATTAAATAAAAGGTTTGATGAATCTGGCATGTTTTGAATTATATTAATACCGGTACCTGGGGGGGAGGGGGCAGGGGTTGGGTGGAGGATAGTCATAGAAATGTTCGACTGTCTGAATGAAAGCTTTTCTGTAGTACTGTTCTTAAGCTTATCATGTGATTAGCTTCTGTTATAATAAAACCCCGCCTTTCAACCACCCAGTTAGACTTTTCAGTTATCTTTGTTAGCACAAACATGTATTAATGTTCCTTTGGTGGTTGTATTAACAGGGTTACGAGTTGCACTCTGGGTACCGGTATCTTACAAGCATCTGGGTAATGTTATAAAGTGATTTGCCAGCTTGTTCAGTATCTGCGTTCAAAGAACGCAATTCTGATTTGGTTCGTGTTGGTTGTCCTGTGGTTTACATGCAGTAAAATTTGAGATTTTTTGGTAGACGGTCTTCCAAATGGCCGCCCCTATTGCTTTTTTCAGGGGCTCATTTCCGCCGGAAGTTCCTTCGAACATGCCTCCATAATCTCCGATTACTGCTAGTTTTAAGGCTGGTTCTCACCACAATGGAGTCTGAGTCATAATCAGAAGCGCAGAGCATTACGATCTGGTGAAAATCAAACAACGGAGTCATAAGGAGAGTTTCCATTGTGCTTATGATTACATCATCTATGATCCAATGAAAACTAAATTATCTGAGCCAGTCGGGGGGGGGGGGGGGGGGGAGGGGTTGGAAATGCACATTGTTATTGGTTTGTTCTTCCGATTCTACTTGCAACTCTGACAATCTTAGTTTTCACTGGATTCTAAGCAACAGAGTCATAATTATGCGCAATCAAAAGCAAATGGAAACCCGATTCTTGCTATGATGATTGCTATCTGCTGTCATGTCTGCAAGAGCTGTGGCTGTGTTCAGTGAATTATACAATTCAGTTATGCTCTTTAACATCCTCTGAGACCCAGAGGCAGTTAGTAAAATGGGACAGAACAAGGACAGTAAAAGCCAATTTTTGCCTCATTCTGTCCCGACTTACTGTTTCCAAGAATGGCTTTGAAAGTTATGTCAGGATGACATTGAATCACCCTATATTTTCGCTAAGTTTATTCTTTAACGTTTAACCAAAACCACCCCAATTACAAATAAATGTGTATACTAATTTCATGCAATAAATTTATTTTTCTCATGGGTTCAAGGGCAAGTGGTGTATAGAAATTATTGTGTTATATATTACACTGTATATTTGTGTCGTTCATTATGTTAAACTTAAATGCACAAACTTGACTAAAAATTTTTTTTTTCAGTAGTAAGGTCACACCGATGTTATTAAAAAACATGTACTGCCCCTTTCACAATCATGACCTGGTTTGGACCTGAGAAGGAAAAACTTAGTTGACTTTTTACATTTAATGGCATAATTATTACTTTTATTATAAATTCTTCATAAATTATGCCATATTATTGATTAAACAACTTCTCATTTCTATCCTTCTTGAAAACACACTGTATTGGACAGTCAAATATGAAATTAATGCTTCTCCATTTGTTCAGTGTATTCAGTTATTTTGGCCAGTAAAATATGTTACTTAGTCTCAAACCCTGCATGCAGACAATAGCAATTTACCAAATACTGAAGTCTGAATTGTACATTACATGTATGTAGATGGTGCGACAGTGCCATTCATAAGACAGCATGAACAGAAGCCAGACTAAAACAAACTTACATTTTATTGCTCAACTTCAAGGCACATAGTAAAACAGAGTGACATTCGACCGTGATCTTTCTTAATTCCTAAATAAGTAATCCTAATTCGGCTGATTCTAATGTCTAGCATGGATGGCCGAAGGCAGTCTTCTAGCCTCCACAAGTACCTGACAAATACAGGCGCACAAAATCCGCGGATTAAATGGTGAGGGGTGCAGGCAGCAAACAAGATGTCCCATATAAATGTATGAATACACAAAACAAAGATGTTTAAAGCATTTAAATCAACTTTTAATGTTCAAAAGTTCAGTTCAATTACAAAAGACATTTTCCACTTCACGTTTTGACTACACAAGGCAAAATATAAAAGAATACACGAAAATCATCCTGCTGCTAGCAGACTGAGATGACCTGCCTGAGAGAATTACAAATATGTAAAAGACTAGTGGACTACTGCATGTTGTACCCGTATAATCGCTGCAAATTACAATTCAGATTTTCTTTCTATTTTCAGCAGTTCAACTTCAAAAATCAGGGTGGCTCCACCTGAAAAGGAAATCACAGTGAGTTTACAACATGTGCTGTAAGCATCTTGTGAAAATATGCCACCAAACTGCCCCCTGCAAGTAAACGCTTTATCCAACGAAAATTTCCCCCATCGCATAACTACAGGCCTGTCAGGACTCAAATTTTTTCTTTGTCCCACGCCCGTGACATGAACATAACATCTTCCTCATTTCATTACCAAGCTTAACATTTACCATCTGGTAATCTGTCGTTTTGCACCTTATGTATACAAATAAAAATAGCAGATTTATAATAGAAAAAGAGGTTGGGCCATTGCACTCATTCTAGGACTTCTGCCGATACCATGTCGTTGGGCAAGTTATAAATAAGTCTCCAGCCCTACAATAAAGCCATTCCAGGGACTGGAATATGTCGGAGTTGCTACAAGAACCCCACAGTATAAGTCTGTAGCTCTTTTGATCCCAAATCACAACCAGGCCAGCCCTTGAATGTCACCGAAAATACTTATACAGAGTATTTTCAATTTTAATATTGAGATAGAAAGATCATGGTTAACTAATATCCTGAGTAACTGTTGATATATTTTTGAAGTGGCGCATTTAAGATCCAATCTCAACTTAAAAATCCTAATATCAACTGCTGAACTTCAACTGTTTCATAATTTACAATTAACTTACCAGGAATCTTAGGAGGGGCTCCTCTTTCACCATAACCTGGAAAATGATAATAATAATGTGAACAGAGATAATTGAAGGGGTGAGTGGAATAAAGCCCTAGCTTCTCCTTTCAGTTTGTCTTGTATATGCTCATATAACAAAAGGAGAATTTGGCTATAGATCATGAGTCACTTAGGGCCTTATCCCAAAACTGGAATAAGGCCTTCAGTGACTCCTGATCTGAAACCAAATTCTCCCTTTGTTACATGAGCATATACAAGACAAACTGGAAGGAGAATCTAGCAGTTGATCACAAGTCACTTAGGGCTTTATTCCACTCACCCCTTCAATTACTATGGGGAGATATGAATAAGGCGAAGTTGTAAGACCCAAAAATGTCCCATTAGGCTAAAACCAGTACAAGAATCTAAGATATAAAAGTCCTTTAGTTACTAAAATCTTTCACCCAAAAAATCATCCTCAGATCTCTAATTTCAAACCCAAAAAAGGTCTTCACACCTCCCCATCATGAATATACCTGAGTACCCTCCTTAAGTGGAGGTTTTTCAAATGTGATTTCCTGGCTATGATTCGTTTGTCATGGTCCGCCCATGATAAGACAATTAGAAACAAATTCACACATAAACTGAGTTGATAGTCGAGTAAAAATTGACTTCCTGAAATATAAAAAAAAAACATCTCAGTGCAGTGTGCAGAACTGTTTTTTTTTTCAAACATGATTCACCAGTCATGATTCACCAGTCATGATTTGCCCACTGTCAGAACATATTTATAAAGGATAATATTCACAGATCTTATTCTTTGTGAATGCTTCTATTTCAGGAAGTAGGTACATTGTATTTTTATTAATTATTTTAGTTTTGAGCTCATTTTATAGGCAAATTTCTTCATCATTGTCTCATCTGGTGATTGATAGCCAGCAAATGATGTTTAAAAAACCCAACTCTGCACACTGCAGTGAAATCAGCCGAAACACTAACAAACAAACAATTGACAAAACTCACTTAGTAACAAATTTGACTAACAATTAATCAAGGAACATATGCAAGTGTGCATGCTCATGGCACAAGTCAAATACTGCACAGAAAATAATGGCTATAAAAAAAGTTGCTAAGAAAAAGGTACTTAAAAATTGGAAAATTAAGCACAGATAATATTTTTTGCTCATTGCTTGCAATACTATGCAACTCATAAATGTCAAACCATTGAATCACTCACCAAGATCTGATGGGATAACAAGTTTCCTCTTCTCTCCCTCACACATGCTAACAATAACAAGCAAAGTGAATCTCAAGTAATTGTCATTTCACCATGTACATGTTACAGTTCAAATTATTCTTTGGTTTGAAAATTTTTAAAACAGTTTCATTTTAATTTTTCTTTGTCTCAGATCAAGAGATTATAATTGGCCAATTATTTTCTCTTGCTCAGATTCATTACCAACTGAGACAAGGAAAAAAAATTAAACCAAAGAAAAATTTGAACCACAACATATACACTGGGTTAAAAAATGAATGTACAATAAAATTTTCACAATCATTGAAGACTGCAGACTGCAGTAAACTGAAGTTAACCTGAAGACCGGATTAGCTAGGCCTACCAGTTACATAATTTAAATAATAAAATCATCATTCAAGGGTTTTGAAAATAATTTTATAATAACAATAATAAGAGTATGTAGCCTGTCAAGCATACAGTCATGTGATCGTCCAGGCACCGAAGTGTGTAGTTCTGAACATCTTCTGAGTCATGTGAATTGTAAACTGTCAGTTGATGGTATCAATATTTGGTTGTTGTCATGTTATTGGACAGTTTTGCCATGATATTCTTGCCTGAAAATGGCTTCAACAACAACAGTTGTTTTCAAAACTACACAAACCCAGACAATTGACTTGGAACAGACGACTTTTACTTCTGGGTTCAAACCATTTACTATAAAATATGATTATATAGCAATCTTAAATTATCTAACCTACAAATTGTATTCTTAAAATGAAAATCATGGCTTCCTAGATATTGTTACACTGTACATGAACTTACTTTAGAAGACCTTGATCCCAACCTACACAGCACAAAACATCAAACAAACAAAACGTTATTTATCAGTTAATGGCATAAACAAGGAACTGTTATTAAAATGAATTATGCATTAGCACAGGACTGTGATTGGTTTTAGTACCATAAATATTCATAAATATACCATAAATATTCAAAAAAGCAAACTTCCACCTACAAGTGACTGTAACCATAGATCTATGGATTGAAACACAGAAAGCCAGTTTTCTTATAAAACAACAATCAAAGTTACATGTATCTACAAGTCCAGGGCCAGACTGCAGAATGAGATTAACACACCCTTAATCACTTGTCCAACACCCAGCGTAAATACAAATGCTTCTCCACGAGGAATGCTGCTATCAAACTCTGTTCCATCATCTAAGGTTCCCTGATAATGAACAAGCCATTGATACAAATAAGTATTATTTAAGGTATTTTGGTCTTAAAATTAAATCTGATTTCCATAGCATGAATGAAGCAGGTGAGATACATGTATTACTACTCAATACAAGGAGGGATGCGATTCCATCATAAATTACAGTACATGTGTACAGAATTCATTTTTTTCTTCTCCTGCTAAGAGTAGATGTGCTGAATAATATTTATTAGATCATATTTTTAGTGGTTTTGCTAGCTTTCGTAGCGATTTTTAGATTTTAGCCATACTTGTAAATAATGTACATTAACTTTGATCATTATGCCATGGAAAGTGCCCACTATAAATTCTTAAATTATTATTCACATCTGGGTACAGAGAGGACAGAGAGACAAGATGAAGCAATGTTTCTTGTCTCTGGAAACAAGGCACATAACAGGATGACTGAAAATAGGACTTGAACTAAAGAACTTCAGCCCACCATGTCTCCTGCACACTACATGAAATAATATTCTATTTTGTGAATATTGATCATTACTGAATAAAAAAACAAGCCCTTTGTCAAATCGACATATGAATGACATACACATACACTATAAATTTCCAGGCCCGTGATGGACAAGAACCCCATCCAGTAAGTAAATGGATGTGTCCCCAGTAAGTAGTAATTGAATCCTGATTGCTGTGAACATGCTAATACACCCCCACCCCCCCCCCCCCCCCCGCCCCCTTTGGCTACTGGGGCGAGTTGCATTAAACTTAACAAAAGGGTTTAAAATAAAGAGTTTGACTGGGATGAACACCTGACATGAGCAGTTACACTTGCCATTTACCAAAGGGTCACTGTCCCGCTGAAAAAGCAAAATTTCGCTTAGCTTATTTCCATATTATTATAACTGCCAAATGCCACCAAATATACAACTAAGTTGGATAAAAAGATTCTATACAGCAAAACAAAAGCAGTAGTTTGGAGATAAAGTGGATTACAGTTCATGAAATTTGATTTACATGTATTGCCAGGCGGTCAAGAAATCAAACTTGCCATTCTTGTCAAACTTTCTAGCCATTATTTCATCTGTTTAGTTCATATTTCTTTGCTTCTATTACTTTTGAATGAAAACACATTCTCCGGGACAGCTGTGTCCCTTTAAGTTTTGTGCAACTAACTCCTATACCCCCCCCCCCCAGGATGGATTGGGCATGCATTTCAGGTGCCAATCACTCCTCCCTATTTAAAAGAATTATTTAATATAATTTACAGAAACTGCCTGGTGCCTTGTGTACTAAAAGCAGTGAGGAGGACTGAGTTAGTAATCACTTCCTGATGACGCTACGATAAAAGAGATGTTAGACATAAACCGTAATGGGCCATTCCATTTTCTAACCGAACCCGCCCCCCCCCCCCCCACCCTCCCCTATTGAGGGGTTGGATATCCTGGGGGATTTTTATGGATTTTCAGGGGGTCATTTTTCAAAATCCCAAGGGAGAGTAAGGAATTTTTCTGAAATCTGAGGGGTATTTTCTTACAACTGCCATCCGAAAGGGGATCTAAAGGTTTTTTACGAAGTGTTTTACAGGAAACCCCTTGATATGGGTAGTGCAAAAAAAAATTGCCCAATTTGAATAGACCAGGCAATGTTAGCTTAAAAAATCACTGTTATGTACCACTACCGCATGGCTATCAAACCAAAACAAAGTGTTACTTTGTAAATAAAATATGAAAATAATGCAAGTTTATATTCTCACTCACAGTATAGTGCATGTGCAAAGTATCTCCACTCTTGGATCGCCTCAAGCAGTTTTCAACTCTTTTCTTTACGCCGATCTGTAGCTTCTTCGTGTTCTTTTTGTCCGCGGCCAACACATGGTTCGCCAAGGTTACAAGCGTGAAAGCTGCTAAAATTCCACACAACGGACGCATTTTACCGCCGACGAATAAAGCAACGAGTTTTTATGATTAAGATGGGGAGCAGGAGGAAATTAGAGATAATTTCCGAGAGGAATACTCACGGACAAAACGTGGAACAAAAATCAGCAACCGCGAGAGTCGATTAACGTGGTAGCCTGGGTACTAATATACCGGTAACTTTTTTCACAGGGGAGGAGAGAGTTGAAACTGTAAAAGTCGTAAAAAGAAGTTCTAGTCAGAATTTGTTTTTCCAGGGAAACTTTCTCTTATTTACTGCTAAAAGAAAACGCTTTATTTACATTTTAATTTTATTACAAGAAATTTTATCCCAGAATCGAAAGCAAAATGGTTGAGAAACTTGCCTTTCCAGCAGGGAACGGGATCAGACCATAGAAAACTCATGTTGAAAAGGAGTTGCCTTATAGATGGTTTTCGCGGCGGCCAATGATGTTGGTGGTCAGAACAATGAAATTTCCATCCTTTGGGATTAAAACTCTGTGTTGCTTCAGACCACCAACATGGCCAGCATGTAAACCATTTATTGCGGGTGTTCAAATAGTAGGGAGTGGCATGAAGACACAATGTTGACACACAATCAATACAAAATGCAAGGTCAGACTTCTATTATTACTTTAATTAGGAGTTTCTTGTTCTAATACCCTGGATCCAGAGACATGCAGTTGCCATAAAAAAAAAACTTCAAGAAAGGTTAACATGTCTGCAACCTCTGTCACAAGGTACTTATATCAGTCATATTACTAGGAGCTAATGTTAATTTTTGTTTTTATTTTTGACAACCTGCCTTGATTAGCTATGCTTACTGCTGGTTGTCATTGTTGAAAATATTGTTATATTTATAATGAAATAAAATTGTTGTTGTTGTTGTTATTATGTTTTATTCATCAGGTACAAGTTAGAGGAGATAAGTCATTTATACAATGTTGAGGGAAATAAGTCATGTTATCATATGACCCGTACGGCCCTGCGAACCTTTTCTTTGCAAAACCATTGATGAAAGTCCCGTATGAGGGCCGTACGCATTTGCGCGAGCGGGGCCGGAAAAAGCCGTACGGCCCTACTACAAAAGCGGACGTCCGCGCGCATTAAAATTTCAAGTAATTTTGTCTCCAAATTGGTCATATGATAAAATGCTTATTGACTAAGATAGGTCGGGCCGGATGGGAAAATATTTGGCTCTCGGTCATGGCGCACGGACCTCGCTGCGCTCGGTCCGTACGCCATGACCTCGAGCCAAATATTTTCCCATCCGGCCCTCCCACTTAGTCAATAAGTACATAATAGTCAGAATAAGTAAGTGTTTAAAACCCTTTAACTCCCAAGAGTGCTAAAAATCAAAATTGAAGAAAAAAACCCAAATTTTTATTTTGTAAAATATATATTAAAAAAACATTGTACCATGCAAAAGTACTGCCTAAGAGATTTCATTTGAATGGTCACATCATAGTATTTGTCCACAGAATCAAAAGTTAGAACTACACCACATGTCTCCATTTTTGACTCTGGGAGTGAAAGGGTTTAGACAAACATGGAAACTAATTAAAAATGGAACTTTCATGGTCTGGCTGCCATCAGATTCACCTGTGATGCAAACTCACATGGGGAGAGCTTCATCTTGAATTGGATTTAAATAGGAACTCATTCCCCAGTAAAATAACAACTGAAATGAAATACAGTTTATAAACATTATAACATCCATAACATAATGCACGACTGTACATCTCTGACATCAGTCTACACCACAGAACAAGTGGATTACAATGCTTAGTGGCAGCAAGCATGAGTTATGAGTCTCGAGTTTAATCATGACTTGTATGTACAGAAGAAAAAAATTCTTAGTCTTGTCATTTGCACTCCACAGTGCTCAACTCCACTCTGACATCAAAACCAACAGGACCAAAATCATTGTTTCTTGACTTTGAGGAAGCCTGCAGTACTTGAGAAATATTTGGCATTTTCTACTTTCTGTTCCACTGCTTGAGGGCTGACAATTTCGAGACCTTGCAGAGGAGTAAAGGCTACACTAGATGCTGTTCCTGAAACAGCTCGGCGAACTGTCGTCTGACCTCCCATCACTTGGGACTGCTGAAGACTCCGCTACAATAACAATGTAACATTTATCTTCAGTTAGGAAAAAAGTTTTTAAAAACAAACCAGTTACCAGTTACTGAAAACCTAATGACAGCCTTGAGTACATGCATATACTTACTTGCAGACGCTTTGAGATGGAAATTTGCGTCTTCTTGTCAACAGCAGGTGTTCTTACACGGCCTGTGTTCTCCTTCCTGCCCATTGTACCAACAGAGAAACCCAAGTCAGTCTGATACACATCTTCACCAATTTGCCCAAACTCGAGTCTGTTTGCCTGCCTCCTCATCTCAGTCACAGCAAACTTCTCTTTCATTTTCCGCACCCTACGGCCACCTCGCTTCTTACGAGGAGCATCGTCTGGCCTTGGCAGTGCTTTGGCTTCTTTCAATGGTGGGGGTTCCATCAACTTGTCAAATTTGCCTTCAATATTTTCTCGGAGCTGCTGTCCCACGGATCCGTCTGAACTTTCATGGAAACTGTCAACTCTTGCTGCAAGTGAACATTTTGCTGCGACTATTCTGGAAGCCTTCTTTCTCAGATCAGCAGGCATGTTCTACATGTAAAACAAAATAGGAAATCAAAGATAGCAAATGTTTTGCCCACTTTGGGAATAGTACATTTAGAGTCATTGTTGTTTCCTTCATGCAATCTACATGTTAGGGTTAGGGTTAGAGTTAAAAAAACCTTCATGTACTTGACAAGTTAGGATAAACTATGCGACATTTGTGTGAATCAATGCACTGTCACAGTGGGCAACACATATGGTAAGAACATTACTGAAGAGCACCTGCAATTATTACAAAAAACAACAAGATTCTACTTTTCGTAAAAATTGTAGCAGTGCTTCCTCCACCTAGTGTAATACCACTTTAATTTTCACAAACCTGTAAAAAATCACTGAAATAGATGTGCCCAGTATGAGGCAAAATTGCTGCACTGGAAAATCCTGACAAAGTTTTCTTCTGGGATCCCAGCAACAACACATTGCAGGCAGGCATTTTGGATAAGCTTGTTAGCCCACCAGCTGAACCCATAAGCTTCGCAGCAGTTGATGCTCCAACAATGACTGATAAATTGGGTGCAATAAATGTCATTCTTGATTCAACATATTCAAAAATTTTAAACTTGGCTTCCAGTAAATCGCTCACAGTTTTGCAAGCCTCCATGAGGCGCTCTACATCATCTTCTTCAAGCTTTTCTCCTTGAGTAGTTGAAGCAGTCACACTAACCACCATCTTTGTAGCTGGAGGTAACACATCCGTTAAGTCCACCTTAATGGCTTCCAGATCATTTCCTAACAGTTCAACAGTACGAATATAATCCAATGCATTTGGAACCAAAGATTCTAACTCCGGAAAGCGTTTCGAGTACAAGTCTCGGAGATATTTGTGAATGATATTGATTTCATTGTCGATTTCCGCCGTCAAGTTGTTTGCTTCCACAATCAGCTGATATTCCGGATCGACTTCCACGGGACCGAACACTTGATCGCGCGGTTGATTGCTGAATCTTTCGATCCCAGCGAGAACATAATTTAACTGTTTACTGTCTTTTAGTTTTGCAACACTTTTGACAGATTTAGAATCTGCGTCTAAACTGTCTGTTGTCTCCATTGCTTCCTCGATTCCATCGTCATTGTCTTTGAAATCCACATCTCCTTCTTCGGCGGCTTCTTCTAAATCCGCCAAGAGCTCGTCTGCAAGAGACATTCTGCACTAGTAAAGTAGTACAACTATTAAGGAACACTTCTGACTTCGTTAAAGGATAAATTAACCCAGCAGAAAAGATAAAAAGGCTGTTTTTTTCAAATAACTTTTTTTTCTCGGTTTGTTTGAGAACGTGGTGGCAACGCTGAAGGAGCGGTTACGAAGCAGAAACTACAGCGCATGGGTCGTAGGAAAGACGCGCCAGCGATCCTGGAAACATAAACGCTTCGAAACGTTTCCTTCGCTTTTGAAAAAGTTAAGTTTGCAATCGTTCAAAAATCAAGAAAAGAAAATGACATCCTTGTAAGAATAGCCTCATTTTGTTTAATCTGATACTATTTGCTTTGTGTCCTCAGTTATTTTTGCAATCTCTCTAAGCGATGCTGCAAAAACTCAAGTTGAACTTCAAGTTATCATACAGCAGTTTTCCCTGTCATATTTTTTACTTTCTTTTTTTCCGTCTTCGCAGACTGGGCAAACCTAAGAGTGAGATGACGCCAGAAGAGCTCGCACAAAGGGAACAAGAAGAGTTTAACACGGGTCCTTTATCCGTCTTGACCCAATCGGTGAAGAACAACACTCAAGTTCTAATCAACTGTCGTAACAACAAAAAGTTACTCGCCAGAGTGAAGGCGTTCGATAGGCACTGCAACATGGTTCTAGAAAACGTGAAAGAAATGTGGACTGAAACACCCAAGTCTGGAAAAGGGAAGAAGGCCAAACCAGTTAACAAGGACAGATATATAGCCAAGATGTTTCTCAGGGGCGATTCTGTTATCCTTGTGCTAAGAAATCCATTAGCAGCAACTGGAAAGTAACTGACAACTCTGTAATATTGAAGACAATGGAGTCCTACTTTTTTGTACGTTTTGACGTACTGTTTCGTTCCATTTCAGTTGGAGCAACCTCTCATACATGTAGACTTTACTGCTAGCATTTACTGACATTTGTTTATATAAAAATAATTATTAGTGTACGTGTATCAGGTCAAACTTTTAAGAATACAGAGCCACTTTTTGCATCTCACTTCCTAATGATAGCATCTGTTGTGATGTGTCATTTTACAAAGAGACACATATGTGAAAGTGGCCCTGCATTTTGTAATCACTTCATGTATAGAAAACATCACAAGTGAGCATGATAGAATGCCTTTGTATCCTAAGAAAGCAGACAACATTTAACACTTGACTGTGTTCTCTACAAACAATGTTGTCTGCAGAATTGGTATTCCCAATCACATGGTGACCTTACAATCTGCCGATAGCTGTTGCACTGAGGATCATCCCTGGCCACTGTCATTTTTAATTAATGGTAACTAAGAATCTCCGAGAGATTTGGAGTTTTTAAAGTGACACCTTGTTCTGCCATTTGCCATACTGTTGACATAGTGGTACCAATATTTTTGTAGTTCCACAGGTTGTTCAGAATAATTTTATTTGGAACCAATCAGAAGCATATCTGACCATTGTTTTTATATTGGAGAACTGACACCAATGACTTTTATTTGTGAAGGCTACATGGCTGTGCTCTATAGTGTCTGTGTGCAATACATTTAGGCGACTGACTGTTGCATTCAGGTGATAAGAAAAACTATGTGTAAACTTGACAGTTGGGCTCCCTATGATAACTTTGGCTAAATTCCTTCATGACCAAGAAATTAATATCCACACAGCCCCTTATGATGGACCTCTCATCTATGTCAATCTTTTTTCAAAGTGTAACTGTACAGAATGCAATTAAACTGAAAGTACATAAACATTAAGCTTATCATTACTGGTGACTGGCAGGACAGATAATCAGGTTGGGAGGGAGATAAAATAGGTGTAACTGGTGTGAGCAAAAGTTTAATGAACAGGCCAAGGATCCCTGGGAGGGGGGAGGGGGGTACTCCTATATAATTATAACGTATACAGGGATGTGCTGCCCAATAACTATCACCTAAATTCATGAATGTGTCATGTATATGTGTTTGACTTGACACTATCATACACAGGGTACATAGGTGCCCCTCAGTTATCAGGAAATGTTTTCCCCAACATTTTCTGCATTTGACAAAAATTATATAACTGCCAAGAATGAAATGCTTGATGACTTGGGTCATAAATAGGATAGGGGTAAGTGCCAGTATTTGACAACCAAGGCAACACATCCCTGTACAAATTAGGTTGATGTTATGTAAAACCTTTATTTAAACATGATGAGTAGTTAAAGCTGTACAGCTTCTGGGGTCGTGAGACCCCCCTTAAAAAGGTTCTTGATGAAGTCCATTACAATAATATTGCGTTTCAAAATTTATGAAACTAGGGACCACAAGTGCCCTGTGTATGGAATAACAAATGAAAAGGACATTTTGTAATGGTTTTAGATTGTTCCGCTTTGATCGAGTAAACTTTTTCTAGTTATTTTACAATAGCTTTCGAAGATGTATTGGCAGAAGGTTCTTTATCTGGTCTGCCTTGTCCCAGTCCTGTCCCCATGCCAGTCTAGCACGGGAAAACAGGGTGTGCGGGGCATTGTGGGAAGGATGAAAAATGCAAACAATGAAAATGTTGTGCAAGAATTTTTATCAGGATTGTTCCATACCTTTTTCATCGCGTTATTGCCGTCGTGCCATGATGTCTGTCCGGCTGTCCGGCTGTCCGGATTACACCCAACTAGCCTTGGAGGATAAGATAGTCACGTGACCACCTCGTCCCAGAGAGTTTGCTTTGTAACGCCATTTTGTTTTGAGGTGTGGAGGTCGAGAAAAGGTTTGTTTGTTTTCATTTTACACCGCCGTGCTTCATTTATCGTGAATATATTTGCGCTCACTTGCAAACAAACAGACATGAAGTGATATACATACATCAGAAGTACATACTCGCTCTCGCGATAGGCAAAAGGTCTACACTAACTTATCGAGTCTGGGTGCTGTTTTGCCTGTCTCAGAAAGAACTTGCCAGAACTGAAGGCCAGAAATAGCACTGAAATAGCATTGATTTACTGAAGCTGACTTATAACTGAGTATCCTACGAGAGCTGTTACTTGAAAACGAAGTGTGCGGTGGTTCACGATCAGCAACTTCATTGTATCGAAGGAAGAGAAGGAAATTAAACAGTTTATCTCGGATTCAAGCTATTAATAAAGGTGAGCCATCATTACCAGCATATTGTGTATACAATTATGGTATCTTTAATGCAATATAGAGCCGCTGTGGGGTTGTATAATGCTCATCTCAAAGCCAGAGAATGTTTAAATCGTGTCAAAGGAAAATTCTGATCTATGTTGTTATTTCTGTTTTATCTAGAAGCTATAAGCTTATACACTAAGCTTTGGTTCACACAAATCTGCATGTATCGTTGTTATATTCCACTTTTGATTCGACTTGCTAACGATGTACTGTAGAAATGAATCCTGGTCCTTGCTATTTTGTAGATACCTCAGAGGTAGTTACAGCTGATTTTCATCAGGGCAATGTCTTGCCGTTTGGAAGTAATTCTGGTAAACAGTGTGTAGCCATCACCCCCTGTGCTTGACGGCCGTTGTTTACAATTTTAGAATGAATGCATCGACTTGGATTAGAAACAATTTCAATGAAATATTGTTGCTTGGTAATTCACTTTATTACCATTGATGTAACCATTACAACCTGCTTTCGATATGTTGATGACACAGTATAATGCTTTTCTGTTGACCATTGAAATAAACACAGTTGCTGTTATTATTGACAACCATGGTCATTACAAATTATTTGATTCCCATTCACGAGATAGTCATGGAAATGTTGCTACAAATGGATAGGGGAAGTGGTGCAATATCTTCAGAATTTCTATTGTGACAAGGAGGTAGTCCCATTTGAAGTATTGGGTGTCAAATAATTATGTCACTTATTTTCCAGATGACCAGAGTTCCATGCACAACTTATTTTGTAATCTGACATTTACTGAAAAAGAACGTACACCCGATAGTACAAAGTCATGTGATAATAATATTACGTATAAAATATGTGACCCTTCGTCAGATGGAAATGAAAATCAGAAAGCTATATTAGACTCGGAAATGGGGCTGGTGGCTGTGCAAGCTCTACCTAGGAAAACAAGAATTTTCCTTCTGTCTAAGTTCACCGGTTATTTCTTTCCTTTGGCTCTTTGTGCATGAATGTTTTTTGCTACTTTTGCCGGGTAGGAATTTTTTTTTGGTGGTCCATCCCTAAATGTGACTCAGTAGCCACATGTAATAGTTTTTTCAATACATAAAATAAAATCTCTCAGCTCCCAAATTGAATTCTTCACCATCCATTGTATCTCTAAATGAAGCACTTTAATTCCTCTTTTAAGTCCCCATAAAGCCATTTTGGTTTTAAACTTTAGTATGACAAAACACTTAAAAAAATGAATTGAATCTCAAGGTAATTTATTTATTTTCTTTTTTAAGGTACTTAATCACCTCCAGTCAATGCATCTGCAAACATTTAGCACATCAACTAATGCTGGTAACAATGACAAAAAGTCTCAAGTGTTGAAGAAACTGGTGACCTGCTGTTCGTGCTTTAATGAAACCACAAGATGTCAAACTACAAATAATCTCTGAAAACATGTTCAGAGCTGCTGAAGTCTTTTCACTGAATTTCTGAAGCACAAACATGGAAACAATTTCCAGTTGTTGTCATTTAGTAATTGTAACAGTTTTAACCATGTACATTGTACAGTTTGAATTGTGCTTCCCGTATTAACACTTTATAGTAAGACTGTAAGGAATCAGAAAAATGCACAAAGAATGCATGTTAGCCCACATAATACTCCTGTAAGTTAAACATTAACTTACAGGAGATAAAAACAGCTATCTGGACAACAATGAACTGATTATCAATTCATTGTAACTTGCAAAATGTACAAATATTGAATTGCACACAAGTGAAACTAACTCAGATGTAATTTTAATCTGAAATAATTTGAAAATGAAAATCTTACTTCTGCTTAACGGGTGTGTGACATATATTAAGCCTGATCAGCATAAAATTATACCAACCAAGTATGACAAAATAAATTCGAATCCATATTTGTCACATTTGTTTTCAAATATGAAGGAAAAACGATGAATTGTTTTGATTTTGCGCACAACTTTGTACAACATGGTTTGAATAAAATGAACAATTACCAATGCAGCAACCACAGTTGTATAATACAGTGTATATCTTCTCATGCATATCACGAGTATCAGTGTCAGCCAGGACCTTAAAGACCCAGTAATGACCATTACGCTCCGAGCGCCACTGTTATTGTTATTTATTTGAACACGGGATCGAGACTTCTTCAACAGGAAGTTCTGGTATAAAAAGGGTTTAGCCCGGGGCTTGACCTGGTCATTCTCGCCTTCGGTTTTCAATCAAACACAAAATAATCAACAACTGACAAACATACGTTATTCCTTCAACCATAACATAAGTACAAAAATTGAAAATGTTTGGAAAGTTCTATCACAAGTCCTTGGCTACTTCTGGTATTATATTATTTGCTGGGGCGATATTCTGGTTTGATGAGCTTTTTTAAGCAAATTTCATTTATAGGACGCTCTGGTCAATAGCATACACCGACTGAAAGACGCCAAAATTTGCATTTCACACTGACCCGTTTCTAGTGGAACTTCGGATTGAAGTCGAGTGATCCACTGATTTTATCAGAGCACCCCAGACCTATTGATTTAACGCCAAGTTCAAATTCGTCATCGCTTCTGTACGCATTGCGTACCTATTTTTTTTCCTTTGGCTCGCTGTGCATTATTTTTTTTCTTTACTTTTGCTGTGCGGGAATTTTTTTTTTAATAATTGCCCAAACCCCCACCCCCCCCACCCCCCCTTCCCTTTAACACTAAAATGGAAAATGGTCCGTCCCTAAGAAGTGCTTGAAGCGGGCTGTGGAATGTAAATGTAAATGTGGACTGGACTGTGCATATTGATAGATTCTTGATTGTATATTGTGAATTGCTAATATGCATGTAAAACTCTAAAATGAAAACAGGGTGAAAACTGAGACCAAACGAGCCAGTTTCGAAGCCCATCGGGCTCCTTGTAGGGTGCGTCAGGCGAGGAAACAACAGCGTCTCTCCCCAGTCTCACTCTGCGTATCCACACTCGCTCCAGATCTTTTCGGTTGCGCACCTTTTTCGGACTCTCGCAAAAATAAGGACTGTTTTGCAGTCTTCCTCACGGCCGACATGAAAACTGAAATATATGATTGATTTTCTCGACTTTCTCGGGTAGCGCGGTCAAAGACAAGAAACCACCGAAGTAAAAAAGTTCATAAATTCCCAAAAGACCATTGAAGTAGATCGCCTCTGAACTATCTAAAATGGTCGCCGCTTGAGAAGACACACAACTCTCGCATATAGGGGCTGGCTCGGTGTTACGGAACACTCGACGTAAATTATTCTCTTAATATTCAATTGTACTTTTTCATTAGATGCAAGGGCTCCCTGTACCTTTTGATCGAGACACCTTTCAACGATCCGCAAGGTGTAAACAAGCCATAAGTCCTGGCCAGTTAGTTTAGAACATTTTGCGGGGCTTACCAATAGAAAAAACGCACTCTTTTTTAACCTTCATTTAATAACGGTTATGCAATGCTGATCGGTAAAGGCTTAGCAATTGGGGACCTTAACCATCAGGAATGTTGACGCCACAAATGACAACCGTTACAACCTCAGTGCATGTTTTGACGTTATTACGACAACAGAGAGGTGAAAAAAAAACTCAAAACTCTTCCTCTTGGCTTCTTCTGCTTTCAACATGGCGAACGTAGTAGCCTGTTCCAGGCGTTAAGTTTGTGGCGCGCGAAAGAAAAATTGGGCGCAAGAGAAAAACGCCTGGAAGAGGCTACGAACGTAGAAACTCCTAAATACACCTTAGTCCAAACTAGCAGCCATTTTATTATTCTTTTAGACCCATGCAACATCGTTCTCTTTGCCTCATCAGCATATGTAAAATACAAAATAAGAATAAATTGGCCGCCATCTTGGATTTTGTCACGTGACAGACAATGAAATGGCGTTTTCGAAGGTTATTTCCAGTGATATGCAATCTGTTTGTTTTCTGATCATCTAAATCCGTTGTTCAAACGAAACAAGGAAATTCATCATGTTTTAGGCGACAACATTCTCCAAGATTTGTTTGGAGTACGGCCCTGTCGAGGGGTTTTCCCCGCCCGCCATTTTGAACGTGGAGCCAAGAAGGCCCTGGGGCCGAGGTATGAAGCAGTTTGTTATAAATGCAAACTATCGACTCCTGTTTGCTTTTCTCAACTTTCGTGACAGATCCCACGCAGCTCTTAACAACCTCTAATTTCATTGGACCTGGATATCACGCAGCTCTATCGTTTTCAGGGCTAGGCTCCATCGTTGTGTTTTTTGTTCTATTGTTTTCTCAGCAAATCAGAGAAGACCTTGTAACAGCTTTGTACTGCCCCTTTTGTGACGCCAAACTAACCCTAACTCCTAAGGGGCGGACCATTAGAAATCTTGGGAGGGGGGGTGACAATTACCAAAAAAAAAATCCTGCAAAGGAAAATTGCCTCAAAAAAAATTCCTGCAAGCAGTTGACCATAAAAAAATAAAATCCTGCAAGCTAACTGGCTATATATACATATATTTATTTATTTATTTATTTATTTATTTATTTTAAACTGGAACATATGAGAGTATGACATGCTCTCTGTTAGTAAAATTCATCAAAAAGCAACTTCAGGGTGAGTCAAATGCTATCAAAAATTACCTGCCTCAGAGGTCTATCTGCAGGGGCGGATCCAGGATTTTTCTTTGGAGGGGGTGCATTTCTTAGGAGGGGGTGCACCTCTAAGGAATGACGTAACTGAAGGGTGACGTAAACAAATTTTAAAAGCGAACAACGCATAGGTCATCTCAGTGGGGGAGGGGGGTGTGCGTACCCCCTGCACCCCTCCCCTAGATCCACCCCTGATCTGGTACATGTACCAATATCTTAATATAACCAAAACCTTGTTTATGTAAACATCATAAAATATGTAACCTGCTCTACTACACGCAAGTATTTTTTTAAAAACATTAGTTTACAGATTGTCCAACCGTCCCGATTTCGTCGAGATTACCCCGATTTTGCTTGAAAATTCCGAATCCCGACCAATGTGATCGGCATAGGAAAAATCCAGATTTTGACATCCGGTTCTGTCACTTTCGTCAAATTCTCATAATACTTACTATACAAAAAGACGAAATTGCGTATACTTAACTCTGATATCCAGATAAACTAAAGAAACAGCAAGAAATAAAAAATGAAATCGAGTACTTGTATGTGGAGCCACACAAAGAGACGCAAAGCGACGCGAAGCCACATCAATTTGCCAAACATTTTTGACAGAAATTGTTGTCTCAGAACACTAGAAATGGAGTTTCAGAGCATCAAGTTTTCAAAATTTTCTGGTGGGGCATGCCCTCAGACCCCCCTAGCGGCTCGCGCCTTCGGCGCTCGACCACTCCATCTCAATTCTTATTTCTCTCCATTTTTTATGCAAAGGTTCGACAGTCTGACTTAAATCGACTGTCCAGCGTTTAATAACAAAAATGGATTGGGCCAAGTATAAAAAAAATTGTAGCTTGCACACATTTATAAAGAAGATCTCAGAAAAAAAAAAACCTGCAGGCTTGCACCTCCCAGAAAAAAAATCCTGCAGGAAACTCAGGCCGAAAAAAAAATTCATACACTGATAAATTTTTGACCCCCCTCCCAGGATTTCTAATGGTCCACCCCTAACCATAACCCAACCTCGTTGCTAAACGTGCCTATCATTGTTTATTTGAACTTACATTCAAAATACACCTTTTATAAATACACATAGAGTATTGGTGAATTACCTGTATGTTTTGGTATTTAATTACATTCAAAATAATATATACCTAGAATTTAACTTGTAGTGCTATAAATCAGTTTTCAATTGAGTGTCGAAAGTAATTTAGCGATTGCTTTGGTTTTGTTTTGCTGTGCTTTGTAATTGGCTAAACAAAATTTTCGTGTCACTTTCTCGACTGAAGTAAAACCAAACGAAGCTAAACCAGAAGTAAGACCAAAACCAATAGTGACTTGGTCGCACGCGTTTTCCCGCGCTTGGTGTCGGTTATACAGATTTGCTAAGAGTTCTGATTGCTTCCTTAGATTGTCTGTGTATGTTGAGTTTGACCAGTGTTTGGGTCTAACGACACTAAATTGAAAACTGCTACAATAAAAATTATTCTGCACCTAATTTGACAAGAACAACATTGTATTGAAGTTGTTTTTCATCGAATAAAATAAAAAGTATAAAAATATTAACAATTAGCAGTTATTTATAAACCGCAAGTTAATTTTTTTATAACATATAGAGCGTATGCACTCACGTGGCAAGCAGCTATGCAAATTTATTGGAACAAAAGAAAGTGTTAACATAAGAAAAGCGTTCAAATCCCACAGGATTGTTTTGGTACACCAACATGGCCGCCGTTCTATTGTTTTGGTACACCAATATGGCCGCCGTGATGTCATGTGCATACGCTCTATAAAATACGCTAACAGCCTTTAACGTGTAAAAAACACAGCTGCGGATCAAAAGTATTGAAAGCAAAATAAATTATTGTCTACAGCTGATGCATACAGACCCTTTTACAACTAATTGCAACTGTGGTTTTTGACAAAAACTAAAATTATCTCAAATACAAAAAATGCTATGACAAAAAAAAATCAACCAAATTGCATTAAAGACCTGATATAACTTATATAAAAGTGAATAGACTAGTCTGATTTCCCTGATACATAGAGTCTGTTTTTTATCTTCCTGTTGTGCGCAGCAGAATGCAGTGGTACAAAGTGATCAGAAAAGGGTCTTATACAATGAACTTGACTCTGTTGTATTACTTTTGAAATATAGCTTGGACCTTCCCCATTACCACCCTGTGGCATTATCCCATTCAAATTTGCATGAAAATGGGTAACGTTTACTTTTAAATTTTCTGAATTCGCTACTACATGTATCGCTCACTGCGGCGTCAGTCTACATAACAGGTCTTAAGGGTTTGATCGTTTGTACGAAGATCAATGTACACGTTATATGTTAATGTAATTTAAATGTATGTAAATGTATATAATGAAATATATGCCCTAACCACTGAGCTTCTGAGAACTCAAGTGATGAACAACGGTCAAATGTGGGCTATGTATGCGGAAGGTCGTGGGTTCAAATCCCATCTGGAACTCGGAATTTTTTTTCTGAAATCCTTTCTCTCCACACTCATGAATGATCATATTCATATATAATTCATTGTTTACGTGGCTGCGTGATGCAGTTATTCATATATTTCATTAAATGTATATAACAATTTATGCCATGTGAAATTTTCACATTCCCACTGGTCTTGCTAAATACCGCACCCACCCACCCACCCCTCCCTCAGGCTGTGTTATAGTTTTTGTTTGCCGTCAAAGGTGACGACACCTTCATCTCCAACAGTGCTGTATGCTGGATTGGTGTACATCATTTCACCGCCGGCATAGTTCACATTCTCAACGCCATCAAATCCAAATCCTAAAACAAGAAACAGAAACAAATTGTAGTTATTAACATGCTTCAACGCTTAGCGGGAGTTATATTTTGATGATTGATGAGGTGGGAAGGGGGAGAGATGCAGGATCACATTTTAGATAATTAGGAAGACTCAATTTTTCCGTGGGAGTTATAGTGTTGGCGATTAAAGTTGGTCGGGGCATGGTCGGGGCATGGACGGGGCATGGCGGGGCATGGACGGGGCATGGCGGGGCATGGTCGGGGCAAAAGTTGGCTTAAAGCAAGAGTGTGGGCTTGGTAATTATTAACAACCATTTCCATTCTTATTTCTATAAAGAAAATGTTTGCGGCAAATTTCAAGCCAGCCACAAAATCAGTATCTCAAGGAGCACAAACTTCTAGTCTGGCTATCTATTGCCAGTGTAAGGAGAAAGGGCTTTAACATGCAAGGCTGATCAGACAGCAAATTCGTTCGATATCTTTTAATAAGATTTGCCCTGTTTTGTGATTTTAAAATAAAATAACATCCCAAGCAGTAAATCTAATCGAGACATACCTATTTTGGAAAAGAAAATCAAATCGCCAGGGTTTTGTGAAATTCACAATATAAATTAATTAAACGTTCGGATATTCCCATCTTCCAGACATTTTGCTTCACCTCCCCCACCCCCCCCCCCCCCCACCCCACCATTTGCGTCCTACCTCCACCCTCCCTTCTACAAGACGTTTTGCTCCCCCCCCCCCCCCCACCATGCGCGTCCTACCCTTCTACCCTCCCTTTGTATTTATCCACCATCACAGCCTTTTTCCGAGTTACCTTTAGCCTCTCTATCAAAGCGAGGCTAGGTGCGAAACCTTTCAAATAAAAATGAGTTTTCATTCACATGCAAATAAGTTTTATTTGCATGTGAATGAAAACTCATTTTCATATGAAAGGTTTCGCACCTAGCCTCGCTTTGATAGAGAGGCTAAAGGCAACTCGGAAATGTCCTATCAGACGCTAGGCTTCTGCGTCCTACCCCCACCCTACCCTCTTCAGGACGTTTTGCCACCCACCCCCCACCATCTGCGTCCTACTCCCCACCCTCCCCTCTCTCAGGCAGGTGACCATTACATATCGCGGGCTCAATGTTAACAGCCGATCGAGTGAAATGTTGTCCCACTGCTGTAACTCGTTCAACGCATTCACGAGTTAAAAGTAGAAGAACATACTTTGCGCCTTAGGCTTTCCTGACTTCCTTTTCATATAAAGCCACATGGCCGCAGCTCCTGCGACTACGCCCAGGACAGAAAATGCCACTGCAATCCCAATATTTCTGTTCTTTTTGGCTGCATTGATAAAATATTAATAGGAATATTAGTAAGTAAATAGTATGAACTGAGTGAGTGTCGAAAGTAATTTTACGATTGCTTTTGGTTTTGCATTGATACGCTTTGTGATTGGCTCTTAAATCTTGCGCCACTTTTTTTTCCCGTGCGCCACTACATGTATTTGCTTTGAGTTCTGATTGGTTCATTGGATTGTCTGCCTGTGCTGTGATTGGCCAGAGTAATTACTTTGGTTTTAGTTTTACGACACTCGAGTGAAAATCGCTGTACGTTGAAAACATAAAAAAATTCTACAATCTTAAAGAAGAGCAATAGCTTACGACTTTTAACCGTGACACACAGCCAATCACAATGCATAGTTATTGTCCATTCTCTATAGACTAGCTAGCACTCAAAGCATAGATCTGACTACATAGAAACGAATCAAGAAAAAAAAAATTATGAGAAACAATGTCCAGCTCACCTTTTTCTTTTTCTCTCTCCTCTTTTTCTCGCTCCAACGCTTCAGCTAAAGAAAGTAAAGTTGTGACAGAAATGATCACATGAAAAAAAAAAATTTGGTTTTTGGGCAAAAGGATGTTGACAAATCACCCTGATAACAATTTTCTCTGTGAGGATTATGGAGCCAACTTTACCTTGTATAAAAACGTTTAGCCTAAGATCTACACCCATATCCAGTGGTGGAAAGTTTGGAACCAAAAAAGCAGAAAAGTAACATTTCTCAAAAAGCTTCACTGAACACCTAAGACTTGTAGCTAAGACCGCTCAGGTTGACAAAACTTAAGATAACAAAAATAAGATTAGCAAGACCCCCAGAGTCAGGTTTTAAACATTAGATATTCAAAGATAATCCCTTTAATTCTGTTAAATTTCAAGACATAGATAATTTTTTTCAAGGTGCTTTACTTATGAAAAACCATTCTACACTCTGTTTTATCCAATAACAAATTTGCTGAATCAACTACCTGCTCTTCTCTGTATTTCCGCGACTGTGGAATTTACTTCACATTTGTCACCTTTCAGAAGAAAACATATCAACGATTAATAGAAATTTATTGCAAAAACGGACCAGGATCTGCGATGAACGAACGTGTGGAGTGAAGCACTGTGATTTGCCCCTCCAGAAGCTTTTGTTTAGGATGAGCACCAGCTATTGGCACTGAGAGTTCTGGGATTGTTGGGGTGACCAATACGAGATATGATTGGTTAATGGTTGCCTCTGGAAACCATCAACCTATATCGTAGCAAACGCTAGTTAGCCGAACGATCCCAGAAAGCCTAGTTGTATGTTTGACTAAATCTCTGTAATAAGTGTTAACGAAATCACCTTCAAATCCTTTAAAACAGACACAAAAGCTTCTCTGTGTTTTCTTGTTGCAGTCACATGTTCCCTGATCACAGCCGCAAACGTCATTTTCCGGGTTAACTGAAAGAAAAACATAACTTAATGGAAGATGTTTCCAAACCAGATGGTGGCCTTTGATACCATTTGATACCGTTTGATACCATTTCAAACAACAAAGAACTGTTCGAAGTAATTTCTTTTTTATGTCATTAGTACACACAGCATGGACTACTTTGTCGGATACAATTCAACATAACCCTTCTCAAAACATCTGTATACATCTGGGTGGAGAGACAGAGTGAAGAAACAGTCCCCGCGAAAGGAATCAACATAACCCTTCTCAAAACATCTGTACACATCTGGGTGGAGAGACAGAGTTAAGGAACAGTCCCCGTGTAAGGAATCAACGTGATGGTGACCAGAGAGAGTAACCAGTCTATTGGCTGATGATTATGGCCACAAGATTGCTTTAAGTTTACTTTAGAGCTGTTTTCAATTGAGTGTCGAAAGTAATTTCGTGATTGCTTTGGTTTGGCATTGCTGCACTTTGTGATTGGCTACAAAATCTCGCGCCACTTTCTCGACCAATCAGAAGTGAAACCAAAACCAATCGTGACTTGCTCGCACGCGTTTTCCCGCGCTTGGCGCCGGTTACATGTAATTGCTTCGAGCCCTGATTGGTTCATTGGATTGTTTACGACTTCTCTGATTGGTCAGAGTAATTACTTTGGTTTGGGTTTTACGACACTCAATTGAAAACTGCTCTATGGCCACAAGATTGCTTTAAGCTGACTTTATTATCTTGAAATAGGAGAAATAACCGCCAAAAGTGATGAAAACAAAAAAGTTCAACTGAAGAGAAAAAGTAACGGCTAATAGTCATTTGTGGATCTCCTGTCACAAAATCAAATTTGAATTGTAATCCACTTCCATCTTTGTTATCCTACAATTTATCCCCAAAATAGTTGTAGTTTTGTTCTGCAGGACCTTTTTATCCAAGTTAGTTGTATACTAAATGACATTTAGCAATATAGCATTGCAATATAGCATTGCATTGCATTTGGCAATATAGCATTGCAATATAACATTGCATTGCAATGATAGCATTGCATTGCATTTGACAATACAGCATGGAAACTAGCACTTTCGATATTTCAGCGGGAAACTGGTAGTCCTTTGAGACCTTCAACCTTCAGACTTACAACCAACATGACAATTATTTGACCACCAAGTCGACACCATCTACTGATAACAACAAACTCCTAGGTAGAGATAAGGTTGACAATACATAATTATATGTTGACAATCGACCAGGTTAATAAAACTTACACTGACTACAGTCCTTAATGCCATTCCATCCAGGACAACAGCTGCACTCGTAATCATTAATTTTGTCAATACAAACTCCTCCATGCTGACACGGTGATGAAGTGCAGTCATCTATGTCTAACAAACAAAATATAGCGTCAGCTGCAGCAACAGGTAATCCTTGTGACCTTAAGAATCTCACTTTTTGGGTGTGATAATTTTTCGACACCACTGTAGAAGAGGTACCAATTGTTTGGAACAAAATGTGCCTGTACCCCTCACTCAAAGGTATGCCGATCACTCCTGTCACTTAAATATGGGAGTCCTCTCCCATTTTTTCATCACTTACTTATGGCACACTCAGGTCCCGTAGTTCCTTTTGGACATACACAAGTGTAGCTGCCGAGAGTGTTCACACACACTTCTCCTGCTCCGCAAATGAACTGGTTTGTCTTACATTCGTTGAAATCTGAAACAAACAAAAAAATTGTTAGAGCCTCAAAAGACTGGAACAATTATTTATTGATAACTGCTCAGTTATCATAAAAAGTTGTTGATAAGAAAAAAAAAATTCTGTAAAGCAAGTTATCGATAAAAAAGACTTTAAACAGCTGAATAGTTAACGACAACCAAACAGTTTTCTTTTCAAAAGGAAAACAACTTTTAGTTCTTGATACCAAATGCGGCAGTTTTATCATCGAGAACTCGTTTTTCCTAGTCTATAAGACAGTTGTCAAGTTGCCAAACAAATTAGCACATGTGTAGCCACGCGGCTAGCACTGGAAACGAAATTGACTTGCACAGTAAACGTAAGCTCTCGCTATTTGTCAATAATTTTGGCCTCTAGTGTGTAGAAAGGCTTTATCGAACAGTTAATAGTGGTCAACTCATTTCAGTTGTGGAATATACTGTCAATAACTATATATCATTCTAGTCTGTCGAGGCTCCTAGTCATTCTTCATAATGGGATAATTTTTTTTCTTTTCCCTTTCATTTCTTTGTAGAATATTAAATTCAGCAACAGAGGAGCAGTGGCCCACCACCTTTCCTGAACAAAGGTATATATGTAGGTACTTCACAAGCCTTTCAGCCCACCGAAAAACTGTTATTTCAAGTAGCGGGGAGGGAACTTTTTTAAAATGTATGCTCTGTCGATATATTGAATGAATAATAAAATCAATCAAAGGATTTCAACATAAGCCGAATACAAATTTTAATGCAGTAATGACATTTTGGGAGAACAGTTTAGAGAAATTTTAGCAACCAAATGTTGCTAATACTGAATTTATTAAATAACAATAAGTTAGTGAGATACTGTTCATATACTATGAAAGCTCGTTAAAAAAAATAAAAGCAATACTGTGATATCAATATGAATAAGGTGTACACGAACAGAAACCAACCTTGGCCTTCTTCGCATCTGTCACCAAAAAATCCTGGATGGCAGTTGCAAGTGTACGACCTGTCTCCATCCACACAGGTACCTCCATTCAGACTACAAATAAAAAGAAAACAGGTGTTTATCATCACGATATAAACGTGCAAAGAACTTTTGTATGAAAACTAAAAGGCTTTCCCCCACGAATTCAAAATCATAAACAGTAATTTCACTCTTAAAGTAGAATGTATAAGCTACAATCCCCGACACATTTGTTGGGACAGTCATCCCTCCCTCCCCTTCAACGTTGAAACAAAACAAAATCAAAAAAAGAAGGAAAAACAGGAAAAAAAACCATGACTCCTTGATTGCCAGTGCAATAAGAACTATTTTTAACGCAACATTGAAAGGGGGGGAGGGAGAACACATGCATGATTGAACAGCTTAAGTTGTCCTTAAGTGTCCCAACTATTTATGACGTGAATATTTTTGTAGCCGGCACTATTAGTTACATTATTTTGCTACTCCTTGATTTGGCAGTGCTGGCACCAAGTTATGAGGTAGCTGAGGAAATTGAAAAGGTTATGCCGAGGTAAAAACAGTGTTTTCTTTCAGTATAGCCCTGGCCCTGAGGAAGACTGGTTCGATTAGTCGAAATATTGGCCATTAATAAATCTGCCCTTTGCCGTAGTGCCAGCCTTGCATTCAGTTTTGTATTTTAAAAACAGTTGTATTATATGGTAGCAATACTCTTGTTTGTGTATCAAAGAAACTGAGACTCAGAATTGTACTAGTTGTGGGAAATCTCAAGCCCAGAGTTTTCTCTAAACCAAAGTTATAAAATGAGAGTTAAAATTTACATACCACGAGTTTGCATCACAGTCATTGATTTCTGCATTGAAAATAGAAGAGCACAGAAATTAATGATTAACTTTATGTTTTTTAAATCTTTTTTTTTTTTCATTACAAGCATCATGCTAGGAGTCACCATCAAACAGTTAACAGTGATTAAATGTGTGTGTAAAAAAAAAAACAGAAAAGTCTCTCCAAGCCAAGCACCCGACAATTGCAGGAGCTTAGCCCGGTATCTGAAGTGTGAAGCGACTGAGAGTTTTACTCCCACAGTTCGATGGAGGTCGAAAATTGTAGAGAATTCAAGCAGAAAAAGAACTCACTTTCCCTTATTGTGTGAAAGCAAACTTTGTATAACTTGTACTACAGGAAGTTAAATACCAATTCGCGGATAATAAAAGGTATGCGAAAATTTGATGGTAGTAGCGCCATAAATGTGTGTGTAGTGTTCCTGAAAACGTTTCAACTTAACTCACGTTCATTACAGTGTACACCAGTGAAATCACCATCACATTTACACACATATCCTCCAGGTAAATTAATACAAACTGAATTGTCACCACAAGATGAGTTCAGACATTCGTCTATATCTATTAAAGAAAAAAACTTTGGTTCAGATTCAGAGACAACAATTTCATGAGTTAGGAATTATAAATAAATCTTGGTTAAGGGTGATTATTCATCATTTCAAACCTTTGATTACCAGAGTTTGTTCAATAATTGCAAAAATTATTTTTGACAGTTATTTCTTTCAAATATTATTTTCTTAAAGATACTAGCACTTTTTTTACTCCAAAATCCAAGTTTAAATTTATGCAAGGGGCCAAAGGGTCTTTAAGAAAATAAGGGTCTTGCAAAATTTTCGTCAAATTTCACAGTTCTAGCCGATCTCGCAGGATCGTCTGTTTAGCAGTTCTCTACATCTCAGAGTCTCAGAGTCTTGAAAGTCAAAAAATCTTGGGCTTGCAGAGGAAAGTGCTGTTCATGCCATTTCATAAAGTTTCCAATTTACCATTTACCGACCCTTATGTGTGCATATATCTTCCCACCCTCCGTCCCTGGCCCACCCCCTTAAAACTATAAAACAGGAAAACCTGACAAACTAAACCAGAAGCTAGCCATGGTTTTTAGTTTCATTGTCACAACAGATAAATAGTTAACTGTTACCATGTTTTTGCTTCCTTGTTCTCACCTATTTCACACCTTTCTCCAGTAAAACCCTGTTCACACGAGCATGTGTAGTTATCAGCTACATCTGTGCAGTTACCATTAAAACAAGGATTGGGATTTTCACACCATGATGAGTCTAAAAGAGAAAGAATAACACAAACGATTCCTTTTAGCCAACGTTAATACAGATTTACAGAATTTTCTTGTTAAATTAAAGCTGAATTACAGTCCGTACTGCACAATCTCAGGGTTTGTTTTCATTTTTTGTTTTGAATTTGTTGATGTTACACTTCGGTAATAGCATACATGGAGTAAATGGGAGAAACCACTGAGTAAACCGAGTCCGCCATTACGGCTGTTGTGTTTATGAATGCTCGATGAGCTGAAACATCGGTTTGGAAAAACTTTGGGGTTCTTTTACTTGCTATTATTGGGGTTCTTTTACTTGTTATTATTGTATTATTGTTATTATTGTTTGGCAAGGATATCTGACGTTAATAATGAAGGAAAAGGTAAGTTTGTCCCATAATTTTCATTTTCGCTAGTAAACGTTCCTTGTTTGTGAGTCTCACAAACATTGCTGAGCTGAGATTGCGCAGTACATACTGTAATTCATCTTTAACGCTGAAAAACCTTTGCCCTAAAGGCCAAACCAATGTTAGATTGTAATCTGAACTTAATCTGCTTCCTTGGAACCCCAAGTTGCCCTCCAACATGCCGCCATTTTAGGTGCCATGGCAACCTGATTAAAAAAGATTTGCCAACTTGAAAGCTAAATCTGAAGAGTCGGTTGCCAAATTGGCTCTAAAGAAAAAAATGACTTGCAGGTTTTCCAGAGGTGCAATAACTGGATTAGTACCAGAATCTGGTTTTGAATTGTTGCGTCAATCACCAGATTTATAGCACACAATCAGGTATAGCGGGTGGTTATGCCACAAAATATAATAATCGCTGTAAACATCAATGAGTTCTGGATGGTGGTTTTCGAAATGTTTTATTTTAGTGTTATTAGATTTTACGTCATTATTTGCCTTGATTATTGTAACAAGGGCAAACAAAAAGAGCTAAAAAGCGTAGTAACTGTGGCACGAATCAATCCTTTTTTTCAGAGTATACTGGAATCTTTCCAAGCCGGAAACACCAGGACCACTCACTTGACTGGCAATATATTCCTTTCAGACCAGGGGGACATATGCACTCATATCCATTGAGCTTGTCAACACAAGTGGAACCAGACTGGCACGAATTATTCTGACATTCATTAATTTCTAAAGAGAGAGAACAGTGTGAATCAGGTAATTAAGTGTGAACAATAGTCCAAGAATTATGGAAAGAATGAATCAGATGCTCAACATAACATATCCAGGTGGTTTCATCTTCCATCTGATTGGTCGTGGTACAGTTATCATGCGAATCAAACAAAAAGTGAATACTGTGTAGAATAGAATCATCTGTGTGAACTACAGGCTAAAGACAGACAGTCATTTCTTTAGCAGCTTCAGCTGTTGCAAAGAGAGCCCAAAAAAAATTGGGCTTGAGCTTACGACCTTGTATTTTGAGAGTGTAAGCTTATGGGAGGCTTTGCTTTTGAATGTACTTCTCCAGGATAATCACATAGCCCCAGCATGCCACCCTTCAACCTCAGACCCTTCTCTGTTTTCAAAATGCAAGACTGCCAAAATACTCCAACAACATGCATGATGAAATGTCCGTGTTCCGCTTGAAACAGGACTTCAGATTGCAGCAAAACAATTTTGACAGTCATTTTGGCTGAGAATAGGAAGCTTAAGCAACGACGACCGCAACACCAACGAAAACGTCAATTGAAAAAAAAAGGATTCACACTATTTTAAACTACTTTGCAGTTGTTCCAATTTGTTTAGTTTGTCTAATGTGACTGGATTGTCCAGGAGCTGAATTTGAAGAGATGGCTTTCCGGTTCAAATGGAGGAAAAAATTAACCGTCGTGTGATCGTCGTGATCATTTGACGTTGTTGTTTTGCAGGGAACGGCAAAGAAATGTACCAAAATTTAAAAGGCACGTGCACAGGCATTGTTTTTGCTCATTAAACCTAATGTTTTGTGCCATTCTCGCTGTCATCGCCGTCGTGGTTGCTAAAGCTCCCTGATATCTTCAAAAGACGGCATTATATCACTGTCATGTGGCTAAATACTCCATGATTCATTGTAGCCATGTTCAGGGGGTTCTCAGCCCACCTCAATATTTTGAAAGAAAAGAACACCCTGAGGATGCAGTTGGCCCTACTTGTCATGCCCTCTGTTTATGGCTGAGTGTTGTGGGTAAAGTTACGCAGATAATACACTGAAAGAACTACCATCCGAGCAGTTAACTCCAGTGTAGCCAGCAGCACAGCCACACAGATAACTGGCATTGAAAGTCTGCGCACATTGGCCATCATGTTGACATGGGTTCGGAGAGCACTCATCGATGTCTGAAAAAATGTAAATATTTTAAATGAGTTTCAGTTTGATGTAGGAAAAATTGTGAGATCGTGATATAGAAAACTTCTGTACATGTCATATATGTCATAGCTGCCTAGAATATCAATTAACAAAATGATCATATCACATCTTGTAGTATTGTTTACTTTGGTAAGCATTCCCTTCATTCACATGAATTGCATGTTTTATTATGCATGAAGTTATATGCTGATCACTGTTGCATGGACATAAAGGGCTCGCTATTTTATACATTGTTAGAATGCTTTTATTAAGTGTCAAATTAAAGTTATTCAAGTTGCATTTAATTGGCTTTCCATTAAAACACTTTTAAAGTGGGTAAGAAAATTCATATCACTTTTTCCGATCAAAACGGAAGGCAAAAACAGTCATTATTTAATTTGCTCAAATTTGATGTTTTCTCCTGCACTTTGGTGCCAGCTGCATATATTAATTTTTGTAGAGTTGTAATGGCCTACTGCATTGCCTGTGTTTGTAGTGATTAGCCAGATTGACTACTCCTGTTTTGATTAGAAACGATTCTACCGACATACCAATACTACACTTAGCTCCAGTCCACCCTCTGTCACACTGACACGAGTATGTGGTGAGCCCATCAACACAGGTGCCGTGTGGGCCACAACCAAACGTAATTTGACCTTCTTGGTAAAAGAAGATGTTCCTGGGATTACAGTAGTCTATATCTGAAGAAAAAAACAAGAGTAATGAAAATTAATTATTTTAAGCTTAATTAATTTTAAAACTACCGTAAGTACATTTTGTAACCTACCTATATATAAGTGATGTTATTCATGCTGCACAAAAATTATAATTGTAACCATCTAGACAGAATCTTCTTATAAGGACTTTCCTGTGATATTGTTTACAATATTGAGCACTTAATTCAAGGTGATTCTAACTTTTGAGTCTGTTGATAAAAAAAATGAAAGCTATTGAGCAGTACTTCCCTGTGGTACTGTTTGTACTGTGTTACAAAATAAAGTTGTCTTTTGTTGAATTTGTGGCTTCCTTTTGGAGGTAAAAGGGTTATAATGATTTCCTTACCAGTCTCACAGTGCATTCCAGTGAAGCCTCGGTTACAGCTGCACTTGTATCTAAGATCAGCTAGCATACTGCAAGTGCCATTGTTACAAGGCTCCATCATACATGGCGTAATTTCACAACTAGAACCATTGAACCCTGGTGGGCAAAGACAGCGCCGGTATCCACGCTCATTCACACATGTACCACTGTTGTTACAGCCCTGTTGAGCACAGTAGTCTATGGGATGCTCACAGTGAAGGCCTGAAAGTGAAGATGTATAGTATAAGAATGAGTAACTGAATGGACAATGAAGACTTTTAAATACTAATCTTGCAATTATGTGCTACAGAACAAAAACTTTTCAACCTAAATTTACATTTTATATTCTTCATCTCCATGTATAGAGTTTTGTAAACTTTCTTTGGGCAGTTCCAAAGGTTCCTTCTCGTAAGACCTGAAAATGGTCTGTTTGTTCTTAAAAATAAAGGCTCCAGGAACATAAGGACCATCATTGCATGTAACTGCTTATGAGAAGAGTTAACTAATACTAAAGTTGTCCACTGCATCGTGTTGTTTTCTTAAGATTACAAACTCAACTTTGTATCGTCTCTCTTCACCCAGGTGCTAATATGAGTACTAGCAAACCATTCAGAAAGTGTAACAAAATTTTTCTGTGGTGTAATCCTCTGATGGACTAGAATCATATATATTCAAGCTTGCTTTGGTGAGGTATCTGCTTAGGAGATATCAGGTGTCTAATTAAGGGAGGTGTCTGCTTTCTTTGAGGCCCAGGTGTTTGTGTAGGTATGGCGTCTCCTTAAGAGATATAAGGTGTCTACTTACTAGGAGTGTATGTAGGGAGATTGTTTTATCATGGGCTTACTGACTTACCTGTGAAACCTAGACTGCAGTTGCAGGTGTAATTAGCTATCTGATCCACACATGTTGCATTGTTAAGGCATACAGCTGATACACAGTCATCAGTGTTAATACTGCATAAAGGTCCCTCAAAACCTGTACTGCAGTTACATGTATACTGGGCAATGCCATCAATGCATGTCGCTCCATTCTGACACTGATGGCCTGGAAAAGGTCAGTAGTACTATCAATACTGGGATAACCTAAATGCAAGGTAATTGACATAACACAGGAAGGAAAAGATTAGACTATCATTTACGAGTATGACGCTGAGCCCACACTGTTCCAAACCTGCAAATAATGTTCTTCTTAAAGCAAGTCATTTGTCAGTCCAGGGGCAATATTGAACTGACAAGAAGTTAGTCTGGTTGAACAATTTTGTTCTGCATGGTTTGTCTTTACTGAAACGTTTTTTTTTTTTTTATTATTATTTTTTTTTTATTTATTTATTTATTTTTTTTTTTTTGAAAAGTGCCTGGTATTCAAAGCCAGCTATGGAAAGTTATCCATGTTTCACATAGAGTAAAGATTTTCTGTCTTAATTGAATGGTATCAGTTTTTCATCAAGCTAGGTTGAGCTTTTACAATTCAAAATGCAGATGACAGGCTGTTATCGGCAGCCTTGCAGGTATATCAAACCTGGCATCCACTGATTACCAGGTTGTACCAGGGATAGCTTATGTACTTCCAGACTTTAACAGACATCTTGCAAACTTGGCTGGTCAATTCTGCCATGTTGAATAATTATTGAAGTGTAACAATGCTACATACAATCATTAATAAGTACCTACCCACACAATCATCAATATTTGAATCACAGAGCTTTCCTGTGAATCCATTGTGACAGATGCAGGTAAAGTTGTTGACACCATCTTCACAGACACCACTGTTACACAGTGACGGTGATGTACAGTCATTAATGTTAGTTTCACAGTCCTTACCAGTGTAACCAACAGGACAAGAACACTAAACAAGTAAAATATTCCAATGTAATCCAACTGCTAGTAAATGAAGCAAATCAGTAAAAACTGATCGCTAACATAAATGCAAGAACTTTCAATTTCTCAAGTTTTAATTATATAAAGAGAATTTCAGTAATCATCTTACATTGTAGTCCTGATGCAAATCATGGCAGACCCCTCCATTCTTACAAGGGTTAGTTGCACACTCATTTGTTGCATTGCTGCAAGTCTTCCCAAGATATCCTGGGGGACAGTCACAGTGAAAGTTGTTCACTTCATCATGGCAAGTGCCTAAAATGACAGAAGAAAACAAGATAAATTATTGTATTTAGCACTATTGAGCCTCTGGAAAATAGCGCTTTAATAGCACTATATAATGTTTAGCTTTTGAAACCCCCTTATTCCCCTAAGAATTTCCAATGATCTAGCTTCCATGCATGGGGGGAGGGTACATAGATACCGGTAATTATTTCCTGGTACAACACAATAAAGGCTATTGCAAAGAAGTTTTCAAGGGACCAGTGCTGTCTGTTTTCAAGGTTTACCTCCATTGCTACATGAGCTTGGTGTACAGTCCTCAATGTTAGTTGAACAATTGAAGTCACTGAATCCCTGAACACATATGCACCTGTACCCATTGATTTGGTCAATACAGGTTCCATTGTTCTCACATGGCGCTGTTTGACAGTCATCAATGTCCACTTCACAGTTGTGACCTGTGTACCCCGCTACACAGTCACAATAATAATCATTGATCATATCCTATGATGGAAAAAAAAACTGATGAAGGGTGCCATATCAAAAAAAGGGTGCTTGTCTGTCACAAGGTCATATACAAGCATTTTTGAAATACTATTCTTTTTTTTGTAAACAGTCACTACATTCATCCTTGGTAATTTACAGTCAGTTATTAACTAACCATTATACCTCTACTTTTAGTTAGTAACAGAAAGCATTATAAATTATATATTTTTGTTGTTTATACCATGCATGTTGCTCCATTCCTGCACTTGTCTTGCTTACATTCATCAATGTCTGAGAAGAGAAAAATAGAACCATGTTAATTGTTTTAAGTGTTGTGATGCTCAGAGAAACGTTTCTTTGAAAAAGTTTTGAAAAAGGTTGAAAAGTGAATGTGAACTGCTTGTTGTATTAATCATTGAAATAATCAAGAGAAAACAAATTATAAAAAGTCTCACATGAAATTTTGGCATTGACATGGTATAAACACTTACTTATATTACTGGTTAACAGATGTGTTCTCTTATGAAAGCTGCACATTCACTTAAAAAGGTTCAACAGTATGGAGTTTGTCAGCCTGTTAGTTGTCATACATTATTGCTGCGGAACGAGTGCAGCGAGTGAGCAGCAACATAATCAGGATTTAAGAGAAATATATGAGAAAAAAATATAAGCTAGGAAAAATCTCGATTTGATCGCTTTTTACCAGAATTCACTGCGCCACGAACACATTTTGGGCCAGAATGCACTGCGCCACGAACAATGGCCTCGCTTGCTGCTTCAAGCTCACTGTTCGCTGCGAGATTTGTAATACAGTATTTTGGTCCAACATGTCCCAGTCGAAATCGGAACTGAAGTGTCGAAGACTACTACGAGTTGAGCGGGGACTGCGAGGCATGGTGATAGGACCGTTGAATGGCAAAGATTTTCGAAGATTGTACGGAATAAACGACAAATTTATTTTGAAATCACTCCGACAGGGGTCGATGAGACTGAGCTGAGCTGAGCGCTTGGGGACGCGAAACCTGAGCTGAGCTTGGGAGACGCGAACACACAGTAATTAACCTAAATTTTCACACCTTCCTCGTGGTGAACGCGTCCTTTACTCAACAATATTCTACAGACATTGCAGGAACTTGATGCGTGAATTACAAACCAAAATTAGTCTTATTAGCTGGAATTTTCGTCGATTCATCCCGGTTACATTTGCTTTGCTTCCCCTCAAAAAACGAAAGAGAAAATTCTGTAATACCAGCGAGACGATAGAGTGATTTTACTTCATCTGTCAAATAGTTAGTAGAATAGTACGCACTATTAGACTATAATTCCATTGTTTCCTTTTGTTTAATTTGGACTATCACACTAATTGTTAGCTGGTGTTTCACAGATGAAGTAAAATCACTCTAAAACAGCATTGTTACAACAAATTTACCGCAGCAATTACTATCTTTTGGATACACTAGTCTTACTTATAAACCATCCTCGCTACACAAAGAAAACAAGAAAAGATGATTGTGTTCTCACTTGTTTGACAGTTGATTCCTTCAAACCCAGCAGCACAGTTGCAAGTGTAGTACGTTCTAAAGTTGTCACACGTGCCACTGTTTTGACAGGGATCAGCAGTGCAAAGGTCTATTTCTGAGAATAAAAACATGATCTTGGTATCATAGTACTGGCGAAATAAACATAAATAACATAATGACAAACTAAAATAGCTCCATGCCATTATTTTTATGCTTTGATGCAACTGGATTACCAATTCCACAGTCAGCACCAGTGAATCCAGGTAAACAGTCACAGCGGAAATCGTTAGGACCAGTGTTAATACAAGTACCCCCATTTTGGCACTGCGGAGTGCGGCACATATTCAAGTCTGAAAATAAGCAACAAATGAAAATTGGTAAATGAATACAGTCAACTCATCATTATTTTATGTACAAGCTTGAAACTAAAATTGAAAAAGAAACTAAACAAGGTGTCCATCTTGGAGGTGTCCATAGAGAAGAGTTGTCCACCTTGGAGGTCTCAGTCTTACAGAGATGTCCACCTTGGAGGTGTCTATCTTACAGAGATGTCCAACTTGAAAGTGTCCATCTTACGGAAATGTCCACCTTGAAGGTGTCCATCTTACAGAGGTGTCCACCTTAGAGGTAACTGTCTTACAGGGATGTCCATCTTGGAGGTGTCTGTCTTACAGGGATGTCCACCTTGGAGGTGTCTGTCTTACAGGGATGTCCACCTTGGAGGTGTCTGTCTTACAGGGATGTCTACCTTGAAAGTGTCCATCCTACAGAAGTGTCCACCTTGGAGGTAACTGTCTTACAGGGATGTCCATCTTGGAGGTGTCTGTCTTATATAGATAGCCACCATGGAGGAGTCCATCTTACAGGCATGACCAACTTGGAGATGTCCATGGTACAGGATGTCCACCTTGGAGGTGTCCATCTTACAGAGATGTCCATCTTGGAGATGTCTGTCTTACAGGATGTCCACTTTGGAGGTGTCCATCTTACAGAGATGTCCATCTTGGAGGTGTCTGTCTTACACAGATAACCACCATGGAGGAGTCCATCTTACAGAGATGTCCGTTTTGGAGATGTCCAAATTACAGAGATGGCCAACTTGGACCTGCATGTCTGTCTTACAGGGATGACCAATTTGGAAGTGTCTGTCCTACAGAAGTTTCCATCGTGCAGTTGTCTGTCTTACAGAGATGTCCATCTTGGAGGTGTCCATCTTACTGAGATGTCCACCTTGGAGGTGTCCATCTTACTGAGATGTCCACCTTAGAGGAGTCCATCTTACAGAGGTGACCACTTTGGCGATGGCTGTCTTACAGAGATGTCCACCTCGGAGGTGTCCATCTTACAAAGTTAACCAACATGGAAGTGTCTGTCTTAACAGAAGTTTCCATCTTGGATGTGTCTGTCTTTACAGGTGTCCATCTTGAGGTATCTGTCTTTTAGAGCTGTCCACCTTGGAGGTGTCCATCTTACAGAGATGTCTACCTTGGAGGTGTCTGTACTACAGGGATGTCCACCTTGGAGGTGTCTGTCCTACAGGGATGTCCACCTTGGAGGTGTCTGTCCTACAGAGATGTCCACCTTGGAGGTGTCTGTCTTACAGGGATGTCCACCTCAGAGGTGTCTATCTTACAATGATGTTTGTAGAGATGTCCACCTTGGAGGTGTCTGTCTTACAGAGATGTCTGCTTTCGAGTTGTCTGTCCTACAGAGATGTCCACCTTGGAGGTTTCTGTCTTACAGGGATGTCCACCTCGGAGGTGTCTATCTTACAAGGGTGTTTGTAGAGATGTCCACCTTGGAGGTGTCTGTCTTACAGAGATGTCTGCTTTCGAGGTGTCTGTCTTACAGAGATGTCCGCCTTGGAAGTATCTGTCTGTCTAACTTGGAGGAGTCGATCTTACAGAGATGTCCACCTTGGAGGTGTCTCTACAGGTGTCCATCTTGGAGAAGTCCATCTTACTGAGGTGTCCATCTTACAGAGATTTCTTCCTTGGATGTGTCTGTCTCACAGAGATGTCCATCTTAGAAATCTTATAAAGTTGTCTATCTTGGAGAATAAAGTATAGGACTGAAGGATGACAATGAACAACTGCATACATGTAACCTTCCATCTTCAGAAAGTGTCTTTTTTAAGAGGGTTATGCAATATTTAAAGTTTAATACAAAATGTCTGTCTTTTACAGACCCAAGCTTCAAATACATGTAACATAAAGAATGTCTTTCCATCACGCAAAGTAGTCATGTTTTGCTAGGACAACTGAATTGTAGGCAAATTACATGTATGACAGTGAATCACAGCTGGTGAATATACAAACATAAGCAAAACTGATTCAACTACTTTCCTGTGTGATATTGAATAATCTAATATTGTTAATTACCATGTCCTTATACTGACATTGTAAGGAGAAAATGGATGGTGGTCACTGCCAGTACAACTTAACTGAGTTTAACCCTTTAAGCCCTAATATCAAAATTTAAATTCTCATTTCTTGTCCCTATACATTTCCTATAGAAGTGGGGGGGAGAAAATGTTTGGATATCAAGAGAATTCATCTTGTGTGATCGTGTCCTAAATTCTCATGACCTTTTTGATTTATAAGGCATTGATATTACAAGGAGAAATTTCATGCTGATCAGATCTTAGGGCTTAAAGGGTTAATTTTACCTTGATCACAGTTAGAACCGGTCCATTCTGGACGACAAACACAATCATTTCCTTGCACACAGTAGCCATTATCTGTCACAAAAATAGCAAGCATAAATTCGCTTTTTTTTCTGCTTAGACCAACTGACAGTAAACCTTCACTGCTACATATATTTGAGCCAACTGTACACTGTATGACATTTGTGTTATACTGAGAGCAGACGATTACAATGAGTGTGAAGATGCTATACATTGCACAAAATTGACATAAAAATATACATGCAGCATGTGTGGAACTAATAACTACATGTGAACTAATTAATGCATGCAAAATTTACACACAGAGGTTTGGCTCAAGCTCATTACAACAATGTACCTGTACATCCTGATTTTCTTATACAGCGATCGCAATCAGATCCCTGCCAACCATTTTCACATCTGTAGTAAAATTATATAATCAAATACAGAGCCATCTCAAAATAAAATAAATAGCCAGTTTTCCTACAGAGGCTTATTAAATTAAAAAAAATTGTTTTATGTTAACAGGCATTTGAATAACTTTTCTATTTGCTGAAAGCTAATTAAAAGTAATCAATATCATTATTGATATAGATTTAGCCTGCAAACCAATAACTGTTGTTAAAATATTGCATGACAAACTGCAGGTCCATTGCTGTTGGCAATTTTGAAATTTAGCTTCACACCAGAAAGAAGCATCCATCTTAAAAAATTGTATTTTTCCTTGTTTCAATCTTTTCCACTTTTAGGAAACCAATCCAAGAATTCCATTTCGTCCAGTGTTTTGTTCAAGGGTTGGAAATTAGTGCTTGCCCAGTCAAAAATGAGTATAAATCCTACAAATTGTACATCTTTCGTCCAGTTTGGAGGGTAGGATTTTCACATAAATTAAAAGTTAATTAGTAAAAACTAATCTGGGTGAGTGAATCATGCAACTCACTAACCTGCAGCAGGCTGACAGGTGATCTAAGAAGGAAGATATCAAACACGAGGTGGAGTGTTTCATCGATCAGGATATCCAAACACCAAGAAGTGAATTGAAAAAGACATGGTGCAGCAGAGTTTTTTAACCCACTTCGAGGTGTTTGGATACCTGATAAACACTGTTACCACTGTGTTTGATATAGCTTCTCAGACTGATAATTAAATGCAGAGAAAACGAAGGAATAAAATCGCCAAAATCTATGCAAATTAAGACCAGGTATACAAACCTCTTTCATGGTAGGGATTTCCTTTGTTTTCTCCTCATGAATTATTAATGAGTTTTAGAATTATTTAGTTTCCAACCAGTTTCAAACTTTTTTCCTGACATTTTTTAAAAAGGTGAACATTACATTGGGATGAGGCATAACACTGAACTTACACACATGTGTTTGGCGTTGTACAAGAACCATGGTTTGGATTACAACCACTCCTGCAGATTGCTTAAAATAAAATTGAGTGAAAACACTATAATTAACATTGTTTATTATTGGCAGTCCTCGAATCAGGAAAAATCTACTTCTTGCAGAGAATGGTCTAAAGAAAGAGATTCTAAATACAGTGTGTTGAACCTCCTGTATAGCAAGTGAGCACCCAAAATGCAAGGCCAAGGTGATTGTTTACAAGAGGTGGTCACTTATAAGAAGTCAGACCACAGAGGGTCTTTACCTTGAACAGAGATGCCAACCTCTGGAGATTGAAAATAGGGAGATTTTTTCTGAGGGTGAATTCTGAGGGTGACATGTTTTAGCATGACCTTTGACCTTTGGATTTTGGGAAAATTTAGGTTAAAATCTCAGCCTATTGTAGAGAAAAGATCCAAAGTCGCTTTTATCCGGGAGATTTAGTAACCCGTACAGGAGACCCGGGAGATTCATTCTGTATCCGGGAGACTCTCGGATTATTCGGGAGAGTTGGCATCTCTGCTTGAATCATAACCTTATAGCAATTTCAATGTACAAAGCACCTATCAACACAACATATTGTATCATGTTGAAGTTTTGATACAAAGGACAAAATTTTCATATCTTTATTTGACTTCTGTACTGTAAACACATCATTCAATTTGCATCTGCATGCATCACTGCAAATATAGGCAAGTGGTCTTTTACCAAAGGTTTGAAACAATAGAAAAATTAAAATCAGCATTGTTGAAAGTGATTGTGGTGGCTTATGAGAGGTTTCAACTATAGTAATTTGACTGGAAGAAATTTGGTATCTTGGATACAAAATACAAAAGTCATGCTAACAAATGCTAACAAATTAGTTACGATTCGTTCTGGTGAAGGGCCAGCACTCAAAATGTCAGCTTCTTTAACCTTTTTATGGTCGTGGTCAATAACTTATTTACCTTATCAACTCAATGACAATAATTTGATAAAACCAAACTTTCACGTCTCGATCACTCCCCAATGGATGCAGCACCACGACCCTTTTACTTACGATTAAGGCAGTCTTGTCCAGTCCAGCCTGATAAACAGACTTTATTTCCTGTGCTGTCATCGCACCTGTAGTGTCCACCACTGTCATCCCTTCCAACACAGTATGTATTGCAGTCTGCACCATAGTAATTAGTATCACAATAAACACGAACACGAATTCTGGTGCTGGATCGCTTGCCTGTCAACTAAAAGAAAAGAAAAACAGATTTAAAGGCCTCATGCAATTAACTTGTTTTCTGTCAGAAGCGTGCAGAAATTGGGAACATAACCATTTTGAATTTCAAACCATGTCCACAATTTGACAAATATAAAAAATATGATCATTTGACTCCTCAAATGCTCGGGGGTGTGGTGGGGTGTGGTGGGGTGTGGTGGGGTGGGGTGGGGGGGGGGGCTCCCATATAAAATTGACAGGAGTGATTGTTGGAAATTTTGAAAGCAAAACCCCTGAAAGGGTACCAGAAACCCTACTATTTTATGGGTGTGGCTCACATTAAGCTGACACCAATTCTTTCTGAAAGGTTGATCCTGTCAGTCTTCCCCCAGTCTCCCTTGTTTCCCCTCAGCTCACTTCACTGCAGCCTTTCTTTTTGCCTCATCATCAACCAGGAGGATGGAGTGAAAACATTTGGGTTGTTATGGGTTGTTATGGGTTGTTATGCCAGAAAAAAACCTGTATGCTGACAGGAACACTTTTTAAAAAGAATCCATTTGGTACCGCGTCAAGGTAAAAATTAACGTTAGCCATGACAACAAAACACTGGTTTCTGGTACATGTACCTTTTAGGGATCTAAACTAAATTCCTTTCAAAATTTCTGATGATCACCTGCATCAATGATATAAGTGAGTGCCACCAGAAGTTTCCTCAACCTTATTAATACCCATTTCACATCAAGCCCCTCAATCCTGTCCCTGCCAAAAAGAAACTTTGTACATCATATGTCCCTAAATTATAATTACATCAAGTTTGTATGCAAAACATTTTACAGCCTTCTCACCGTTATAGTCGTAGCAGTAGCACTCTGAAAATCCTTTTGTGCCGGCATGTTAGCGACATTATGCTGAATGAAGTCAACAAGATCATCAGCAGTCCCAATACCTAGAAAGTTTCCACTGTCATCATCGTAAACTGACAACACAATACCAAACGCTCCCTGAAAAAACAACACAATACCAAACGTTCCCTGAAAAAACAACACAATAACAAACACTCCCTGAAAAAACAACACAATACCAAACACTCCCTGAAAAAACAACACAATAACAAACACTCCCTGAAAAAACAACACAATACCAAACACTCCCGAAAAAAGTTTCATACATCAGTCAGGTGATGTACTGATTCCACTATACACTTCATATAAGATGAGTTTTAAGGTTGCTGAGGTTTCTCTGAAAGGTTGCACTACATGAAGTACATCATGAATGTTTGTGAATTGCCAAATTAGTGTTGTATGTCACAAATGTCAATATCAATCAGTTCAAAAGTGCCACATGAAATTTAGCAACAATTATATTTAGAGATGTACATGTACGTATGTGTTAACATTATTCTCTGAATACTAAAAGCTGTAAAGAAGGTCCAGAATTAATGCACCACACTTGAGAATTACCTACACTGTACCAGTTGAGAATAAACTAAACATATGAACATGCATGACTTTCGGGTTGACACGTGCATCGCCAACATTTTTTTTTAATTACTCAGAGTAGTGGTCTTTCAAATATCATTGGTCTCACAAAATTTTAGTAGAATTTCACCGGTCTCGCAGGCTCAATTTTTGGTTGTTCTCCGTGAATGGGAGTCTCGATGTTTCCATGAAGTCATTGCAAATCTTGGTCTCTGTCTCACATTTTATATGAAGTCAAGAAGTCTTGGGCTAGAAGAAAAAATGCTTGTCTTGCTGTCTCACAAAGTCTCAACTTTACCATTCACCACCTATATTATTAGTGGGTAAAATTTTGTGATGTAACCATTCAAATGAAAGCTCTTTAGCTGCAGTATTTCACCTAGTAGTCATATTTGTTTTTTTCAGTATTAGTATTTTTTCAGAATATTAAAGCTTATACACTGTATGCCCTTCAAAGTGAATTACTTCAAGGGTTAACAATAATAATAATCTTTATTAATCTTGTTCAAAATTTTATTTATGATAAAAACAGAAGAAAATCTTACCGGCCAACGTCCATCAAAATGGTATGTCAACGGGTTTCTAAGATTATTAGCACCAACTGTTTGACCATATCCAGGGAAAGAGAAGCTGTCATCTCCTAAAATGTAGGTCTCCCAATGTTTCCAAGCATAAAAGAAACTAAAAAGTGACAATGGATACGGTGCAACATAAAATTTGAAGAAGTTTTCACAATCATTTGGGCACCATCCAAATGCCCCACAACAATCACAGCAAGCTCCGTCGTAATCTTTACCGCTGGGATTATTGAAATCCAACAACTGAATAGACAAGGTTCCCTTGGCACTGACAGGCTGAAAATAAATTATATATAAAACATTAATACTTTTAAAAATGGCTACAGTAAGCTGTGCATGTTACAAGGATTTTTTGGAAGGATCAAAGTTGGACAGGAGAAAGAAACCCTAAATATACATACATATTAACAGGGACGGGAACTTCATGTAGAAACAGAAACTGTTGTGTGGGAACAGACAGAAAAGGGGGCAGAATTTCTGAATTAAAGATAATTTTGATGTATGCTGATATAATATCATGCTGCACACCTACCCAATAAAACTGTTCTTAAAATTTCATGGGTTGGAAATTTTAAAACTTATTAAACATACAGATAATAGGAGATTATATAAATAATATTATTGTTTGTGGACAGAAATTCTGCTGTTGTATATTAATAAATACAAATGCAAGCTTATCTAAAACCAGGGATCTAAAAACAGAAAGCATAAAATTCTGGATTGATATGGATCACAAAGTATACTTCAAACACTCCAATACTTTTTATGTCAAACTCAAACACTCACCAATAGCTAACGACTCTTATCACATTTTTTCCCTAACAAAAAGAAAAATGCATTCGATTTTCTTTTTTAAATGAAAATTGGCTACAAAACTTCTAGAAATTACACATCTGTATTTGGATCACAACGGTCAGCAGTATCTACACTGTACTTCATGTAATCTTCCATGACATGTATGCCTAATGACATTTTCATGTACATGTACATTAGTTCATGGAATTTCATTTTTGGGCAGGTATGCAACATAATATCCCCATTTAATTTTATAAAGGTTCAGGTCAGCTAAAAAACGTTAAGGTCAATTTTATATTTTTAAAAGTTTAAAAGGGTATCATATTTAAAGAAATTTAATATTGATATTGAAGCATCTATAAATTGGTCAGCATTTTTGCATTTTGTAATCATCACAACAGATGCCAAATTAATCTTGCACTAGTACTATGATACCTTATTAAGTAGGTATATCACAGTTGTAATAATATTATTATATAATGCAGAGCTGCCCACAGGGCCCAATGCTTCAATTAGGGTTGGAGTTGGCCCACTCACAAATGAGCTTTGTAAGTAAATGTATTTTTACAGTGCATAAATTAGTTAGCTTACATCTGTATGATGCATAAGATCTGTACAGGACTGCAAATGATCACCCACCGGAAATGACCCCCACACCACAAATTATCCCCCAAATGGACCACACATTGTCCCTGAGAGACCCTAACTTACTGATCCCATAAGTGAGGTCAAATCTGGTTGCTGTATCAATTTTTATTCTCATTACAGTTTAAATGACTATTGTGCATTTCCAAGAAACATGATGGGGGGGGGGGTGTGGACTAATGCAATGGTTATGTCTACGATTATAACAGTTTATTACTATTTAACAAAAACTGAGAAGCAAGCTGGACGTAAAAATATAATTTCCATGATAAATAATTCATTGGAAAAATCAGGTCAATGAAATTCAAACCACATCAATGGAATTCAAATCACGTCAATGAAATTCAAATCACATTGGCTCAGTCCAGGTCAATAGCTGGGTTCCAATGTTCTCAGATAATCATTCCATGCAAAAACTTAATCCACTCCATAATCTCCTTGTTTTCATGAAGGGTCTCAGTAGCTGAGGATCATTTTGCGGTCTGGAGATCATAATTTTTCAGGCCAGGGAGCATTTAAAGTGCTGTGCTAGGCCATATTTTTGGAATAATTTTTGTCAAACTGCAGCCAAAAAAAATCCCAATATATGTGCCTGTTAATTTATGTAAATCTTTCATAAAAAAGCAAAGATATTCTGTACTGTAAAATAAAGCGTGCATGCTTTCTTATAGATATAAATGTGCCGATGATATGCCTTAATAAGACTCTGTTTAATACATTGTGTAATAATCTGTTATCAAAGGTTTCAATCTCAAGCGTCTTCTAAAATTACACATCTCCCTGTCTCGCACGCTTTCGAAATCTTGGCTGCGCTTTTGCATGTACTCAAGTGCTAAACGAAACCGAAGTCTAAATTGAACCGTAATATATACGCTGGAGTCATGTAAACTCAATTTAGTTCCCAATTTTTAATAAATAAAATAATGCTCGAACTCAACTCGAAATAGAACTCCCTGTCTCAAGACTCAATGACGTCTCGTTCTTTAGCAATTTGAGGGCAGTGAAGAAAGGAAATAAAATAAAACTTAATAATAAAACCACCAGGAATATTACATTATGTTTTATTAAGTTAATTGCAAGCAGGAAAACCAAAGGTCAAAACAATATTATGTCTTCAATCAGTGTATGGGTTATATCTTCAGTGTGTTTATTTTGATGCAGCATTAATTGTTGCAACAGGAGAAGCCGCAATTATCACAGGAAATCACGTTCAGATTTTAAAGCTGTAAAAATTGAGTTATAGGTCTTGCGAACTTCATGTGACTCGTAATATAACCAAATCTTTTTTTTTTTTTTTTTTTTCATTTTCGTGGAATATTAAAAGCCTCTGCGTTTACATGTTATCGGAATAAAATAAAACGATAAAATAATAGTGGTAAATCACATAGCAAATCTAATTGAAGCACTGTCCTTTAGCAAGAGTTGTTCTGATAAAATTCCATCTGCATCACAAATGGCAAATCAAATTAATGTGAAGCAAAATAAGTCAACAGTCAATGATGCAAAATTGCAAGTGGACACAAGAGGCAAAACTATTAAAACCAAGAGCTTGACAAAAAAGATAAACTTACCTCGAAAAACGTCAAAATCGTTACCAGAAGAACAACCGAGAAAGTCCAGCAGGTAGGCTTCATGGCTAAAATTGAGCGGTTGAAAGTTTCACGATTTACGAACAACAACAACTTTCAATCAACGCACGCCGGCGAATGAATGAAGCGTAAAACAATTTAGAGAGCTTTCAATACGAGCCTATTTTGCACGCTCTGTTATTTGTGTTACCATGAAATAAATATGAACTGAAAAGGAAGGATTATAAGTTCGTGACCAAAGCTATGTTAGCTTAGCGGAAAGTGATCAGTACCAAAACCCACTCACACTCCACAGGTGGTACAATCGGAAATACACCTGATTGATGGAACAGAAGTGTTTTCTTCCAGTTCCCTTGGGAGCAGCTCATTAGCCAATCACATGAGTGAGTTGACGTAGTTGGCCTTATAAAGGAAAATTAAAAATTTGGAAAATTGTTCATTAAAATGTGTTAATCAGGAGTGTAGGCGTGATGGTCGAGTGCTTGACGGGGGGAAAAGGTGCCTGACGACTCACCAGTTATGCGTACGACGCAAACTGCATGAGCAAATCGTTACCAACGCTTTATAAAGAGTCTACAAATCTATACAGATGTTATAGTTAGCTGGCAGAATTAGCCAGGCCCAGAAACGAACGTACCGACCACCCTACTGTGCACCTGAAAAGCCTTCATTTCCCGGCCTACAGTACTCCTAAAAGCCCCCAACAAAGCCCTCGTCTCCTCCCTGACCCTCAGCAAAGCCCTTGTCCCATCCCTGCCCCTACAAAGCCCTCGTACCATCCCTTCCTCTATAAAGCCCTCGTCCTATCTATGCTCCGACTCTGGCTCCGACCGTAGCATGGTACACTGATGGTAGCGTTTCCACTGATGACCTTATCGTCTCAACATCCGGGATCCGATATTAGATATTTAGTTTCCATTTTTATAGTTATATTTTATTTGTTTTATTTCACTACTGTCAATCTGTGTCATCAGTCTTACGTATTTCCGTTATTGCACAAAATATATATAACTCTATAACTCACGTATCTGACGTATTCCAATGTAAATTTTCCTCATTATTCCCAGTGAAGAAGAGTAGTTTGGCCAGCCAAAATATAGTACTCAAAAAAACTCAAAAAATATGTTATATCGGTCACTGCTTCTGCAGTGTCTTCATTATAGGGGGTCGTTATATTGGGGTTCTGGACACCGCGTACATCTTCAAGACAAGCGTTGAAATGAAGAGGATAAACGAGTCTTGTGCGGACCAAAAGCCAAGGAAAACAAGTCGAGGCAGCTAACGACCTTGATGATCGACAACAGTCAATTGAAACATCCAAAGAGAAATATTTAGGAAAACACTCGGAATGGCGTTGTACTGTTTTCCCATATCATTTTAGTGCCTTTAAGGAAAGTATGTGAAAGGTAACACCGTTTGATCTCAGTCTTTTAGCTGAATATTTCAGCGGCAGAAAGTTTTAGGGAAGGGAATCTTATCTCTCAAATTTACCAGCAGCTTTGTCCTTCCGAAAATCCTAGCCGACATTATTTCGTTCCCAAAACGACATTTTCCAAAGTGCGAGGCAACATTGTACTAGACAAAACACTTCAATTCATTACGATTTTTTAAGATGACAACTGAGGCCTTAGGAAAGATTTTCCACCGAAACGATTCGTTGGGTGTGCTTGGGTGCTGCCTAAATCACGAAAAAATTAAGAGACAATTAAGAAACCACTGCATTGGAGAGTTCAGTAAATAATCAATCTCATACAAATACTTACATAATGTACTCGAGTATCCCGCTGCTGTGAGCTCCATTGTGCCGGCCTAATCGCGGGTTAGTCAAGGAGTGCCGGCTTTATTACTTCTCAAACTCATTAATAATTCATGACGAGAACACAAAGGAAATCACTACCGTGAAGGAGGTTTTGAAATCGTTTCTTAATTTGCATAGATTTTGGCGATTTTATTCCTTCGTTTTCTCCGCATTTAACGATCAGTTTGAGAAGCTATATCAAACACTCGAAACAGTGTTTCATCAGATTTCCAAACACCTTGAAGTGGTTTAAAAAAACTCGGCTGCGCCTCGTTTTTCCAATCCACTTCTCGGTGTTTGGAAATCTGATGAAACACTGTTCCTCGTGTTTGATATATTACATCAAGTTGTGGATGGCAACAATGGAACTGCTTTGCAACTTCAAAATGATCGGTGAACTTTTTCAAGTTCCACCCTCCCATCTTTAAAAGTCGTTCAAAAAGGTAGACACCCCAAGGTTGGTACAGTGTAATGAGAGATGAAGGTATTGGGTATTTTCGCACTTCACCGACGAACTGATTGCAATTCTCTCACGTCAGAGGTATTATTTACAACACTACGCTTCACATATACTCACTAGAAACACTGCCATTGCCAACTAACAAACAATGCCTATACTATTTACACTGAGTTTATTTCAAACATTGCCCTGACGTCAATAAAGTTTGCGCAGTTACATCCATTAAGGTCGCGGGGGACAGGTTCCGCTCATCAGTATGCATTTATGAAAAGAGTATGCACGAAGTGCGACGGCTGATACCGAAAATGCGCGAAATGTTCACGAACAGGCTCTGTAATGTTTCTGCATCAATAATTGCACGTGCAAAGCGCTGTCTGGTTAAATACACTACTTTTTAACGCATTGTTCTTTCCGCATGAAGTGGACAATAGCCCGTGGATTAAAATTAGCAAAATTACCATAAATTTATATTTTTTGCATTCGTGTTTGCTCGGGAAGCCTTCGGAAGCGTAAAAACAAGAAATTTTGTGTCCAAGAATTCAGCGCGGATAGAGAATTTCATGAGTTGACACTGCAGGGAGGTAAACTAGGTGTATTGTAGATTGTCATATCTGACTCAAAATTTCTAAATAGGCTTTCAAAGAGAAGATATGAGCTTTCAAATTCTAACATGGACAATTTTACTCCTTTAAAAGCTAATAACTTTTAATTAAGGTTGAAATAAAAAAATCGGAGTCAGATATGACACAATAGACGTTTTGACGAATCAGTGAGTGGGGAAATCAACTTGCTTTGTGTTCTTCTCGAGGAGCAAACTTGGACACAAAACCACGTTTTAAGAAAAGATAACTTTAGTGGCTTACAGCATTGCCGCAAAGCGCGATCCCTTCAATAAAAAACAATCCTTACGCACTTCCATTATTCGCCAATGTCTCTGTTAAATTTTAGCGAAATTGGCTTTCAAACCTTCACGATATAACGTTTTTCAAAGTGACACCCCTGCCAAAATTTTCCCTTATGAATTTATTCATGGCCAGGTATCCCCCGCGACCTTAAGTACTTTCTTTCTCTCTCGTGATTGGATAATCAGCATCGCTATATACACTTCACTGCACACTCTTGACTCTTTCGCTATGAAATTCTGCATAGTTTGGGCTTAATGTTGAGTCAGCTGAGTTGCAGTTTCGAATGAATTCAGGAAACATATTTTGTGCGTTAGCGAGGTTTGACCGGAAAAGTTAAGCTATGAGGTTTATCTACTTGGCTATCTCGACCGTTAGTTTTTTTGCGATTTTGTCGTTTTTCGAGGTAAGTTTAACATATTTAAAAGAAATTCTAGCTTTAACAGTACTCGTTTTGTCTCGTTCTCTGTTTACCAAGTTTATACAGTTTGTTGCCGATTTGCCGTATTTGCTATGGCTGACGTCTATTACTGAATAAAAGTCCGCTTCAGTAGAACATAGATCGCTTTTATTGAAATGATTGAAGTGAAGTTTGCAAGAATCTGACGATATCTTTTATCTTGAGTTTCGATTTTCGTAGCCGTCTCAGTGAATTTCAGTAGAAAAATATGCATTCACGAAGTCGTTCTTTAATGTTAATGACTGCCCGATCAATTTTGTTTTCAATTTCGTTCACTAAGGAGTGGTTTACACACTGAAATGGGTCGGCATCAGTTACCCAACATGCCTTGTCAATATTAGTCTTTTACCTGTTCCTTCTAATGAAGTAATGATCATGATAAGTGACAAAACCAGCCTACTAGTAAACATAACCGCCGTTTTTCCATTAATGACGTATAGTTTTTTAAGACAGGTATACCGCATAACGGTCAGTTCGGTCCGTTTAAAGGAGAGGTACAGACCGGTACAGCTCATTATAATTTTAAAAGATAGGTGCTATACTTCTGGGACGAACTTGGACGTCGTTTGCGTTTCTGTATCTCGCTAAGTTCATCAGTATAAAGACGGGTACAACAAGGATTATATGTCAATCAGTTAAAGTATAGCGACTTTCAAGACACGCTAAAAATTCAGATAAACTTGTGAGTGCATGCCCGCGTCTTGTGTCGCTGTCTTACACCAATAAAAAGATGCATGAATCAAGCGCACTGGAAAGACCCTGTATATTAGAGCTGTCAGTTTGTGGCCCAAGACCGTGGGACTGCAGAGTCATCTCGTTTGTGGTGCATGCAATATGGATTATTCCGTCGTTTGCGCGCATGAATAATGACTGTACTACACTGAACCCACAGTGTTCGGGTCGAATCTGTGTCTGTCTTTATACGGAAGACGTCAGTCGAAAGTAAAAGTCGAAACACTAACTTCATTAACAACTTTAAGCTAATGAAATGTTTTGTTCCTCATTTTGAGCTGCTTATTTTCCATCGTATGCATCCGGTTCAGTAGTTACTCAATAAAATAAATTAATCAAAAGAAAACAAAAAAGAAAATACAGCCCTAATGATCAAAGAAGTTTACAAACTTGTGATTTCAAAGTTTCTTGCTATCACCTGACATAAATGTTTTCTTGTCTTATAATTAATTATTGCACGTTATTCAATTGGGTTATTTTACTTAATTGTTATTCAAATTTGTGTATTCAGTATACAATTGAGTGTTGGATGGTGCTTTAAACTTGTGAATCGAAGCGGGGCAATTTCATCATCGCGGTTGATGGGGTCAGTGATTTTCTTTATTATGAAAATGAGGTGTTGCGCTATCCACACGAAAACCGCAGGGTGTCAATTTATTATGTACCTAATTCTTAGTAAAGTTCGCGCGTACTAAATTTCGCGATTTTCGTATCTTGGAAAAAATCGCGAAAATTAATACCCGCGAAAAAAAGAGAGCGCGAAAATTAAAATCGCGAAATTTAATACCATCTGATTAAAAAAAAAAACAATACATAAATCATAAAGGTTGTAAGTCACAGCCTTGTCGGTAATAATGTTTGTCGGTAATAAGCTATTTTCGTATTTAAAATTACCGCTGAATCCAAACACCAATAACACATTGATACAGGGTTAGACTCGACCTGATGTAAAATATTCACAAATACCGGCAGAAGGTGCGTGAAATTTGAAAATTAAACAATAGACAGAGCTCTGAACAGGTCATTTGTGAATTTATCACTTCAGATTGAGGCTAACCCTGTAAAACTGCGCCTTCAATGCTTTCATTCAGCGACCATAGCGAATTCGAAACTGGTCTATTGTCCTGAATAGACCATTTGCACGATGACGTCATTTGACTACTAAGTGCAAATTAGGGCTATTGTTATTTAAACCGCACTGGGATTACAAAGGAAAAACGAAATGAATTCTGGTAGTAGTAGTCAAATGACGTCATCGTGCAAATGGCCTATTAAAACTGTCCTTCTGTCGTTAAAATTCTTAAAAATCATTTCTTTCTGGTCTTGATTTCGTTTAGCACTCTTCCTATCATCAGCCGCCTGTAGATCAGCCAAAACCTCTTTGGTACAGTCATCAAATGTTCCATTTGTAGGCGCCTTGTAGTTAGATTTAATTTCCAGAAGCTACCACCCTTCAAAATTTAATTTCTTCTTATTCTACATAGCTACTTTGTAAACATTCTTTTAGGGCTTGGGAGATTAAAGAAATGGAAAAATCGCGAAATTAAATACACTTCTGGTCACTTTTTCCTGGAATCGCGAAAATTAATACTCGCGAAATACAGCTCCCGAATTTTCGCGAAATTAAGTACGCGCGAAAATTAGTAAGAATAAGGTATGTCTACTTCGCACAACAGTATGTAAAGGATTTACCAATTGACTGACCGAACCCATGTGTTTTTGGTAATTCGACAGCACAAAAATTGCAGGAAATGCATGTATGGCATAACAAAAACTCATGAAAAGTATGTTAGATTTTGAATGGAGAAAGTCACAAAAACAGACACGAAATTGGTAAAAGAGATTCAAAAAACTGATAAAACTGGTCAGCTTTTGAAAATAAAAGTGAAATCTGCAAAGTACCGCAAACGATAATGCTGCTAACAATATACGTGGGATCTGCGAGAGACCTGACCAGCCAAAAAATGAACAAACATATAATAAACTGCAGGGCTGATCTGACTACGTAAAAAAAAAGACTTTGCGAGACACCATCACGACAGAAACCAATAAAGTAGGATCGCAACCGTGGACAGCCGTTTCGTTGTTTCGTTTTTTGTTGTTTCAGCTTTTGAATCTCCGTTTACCTTTCATCTCAGTTGAGAAAACCATATTTTCGTGTTTCAATCCCCCACTGAGGCAGCAACACAGTTTCTTTAGAAACTAACTCCTTCATACAAAAATATACGTTCGACTATACGGTATACAGTCAACTCCCGTTATAGCGGACACCCTCGGGACCGCGATTTGGTGTCCGTAATAGCGGGATGCGAGAATTTTTTTATTTTAAACCATATTTACAGTAGGGGGTTACTTGTGTGTTCATTTTCATTAACTCCAGTACTTTTTTCAGACCCGTTGTCGCACGTAAAGAGCGTCGGAACTTTATTTACAAACAGAACAGAAGTTACGTACCCTTTGTGTACAGTAGTTCTTCTAAGTACGTAAACAACAATCATCGTATGTTGCAGCAATGTCCACACATGCATCGTTATGGTTTCTTACTGTGCTAAAGTACAGTAATTTGCATTTCTAAAAAAAATTATTTTCGAGGAAAAACTTGAACATCAGCTACAGTATTGATTGCATCAGCTATCGCATTTCCTTAAAATATCGTTCCAGCCGGCTCTGTGCATTTCTCCTTTGAATTGCAACTAACCCCACTTTGTCGCCAAGGAGACTAAATTCATAAGCAACCTTAAACTCCCCTCTATGAATCAAAAAAGCAGAAGGAAAGGAAGGAAATGTTTGGACAGACTGGACGAACTTATTCGTGGCAGCGAGACTGCAAAGACGGCCTTAAGAGAAAAAGATGAAGGAATTTTGATTGATGGGCAGAAGAAGCGGAAATCGACCAAAAAAGACAAAGACAATCTCAAAAAGCAGAAAAAATGGACTTGATGTATGTGTACAAATATTCCAAGATGCTGCTCGGTGTCCGCTATAACGAGAGAGAAAACAATAAAATTGTGACGTTGGGACCGAATAAAGTGTCCGCAAGTCCGTAATAGCGAGAGTCCGTAATAGCGGGAGTTTGTTTCAGTCAAACGTCTGTAACTTTCGCCGGGGATTTAGCTGCTGTCCGTAATAGCGGGGTGTCCGTAATAGCGAGGTGTCCGCAAGGCGGGAGTTGACTGTATAGGCTTTCCATCACCCTTATATTTTCCATTTACCCATAATGCACCATTACCCATGATGCACTCACTACCGTGAAGAGGTCTGCTGGTAGAAAGTAGAAGGAAGCAACCGGGTGGGCAAAATAATTCTGGAATTTTACAAATGATATAGAATGAGTATAGATGTTAAGAAATACTTAATACATAATTATAAACGGTAAAATAAAATAAAATTAATTAAATGAAATAGTAGTAGAATAAACTAACAAAAAGGGTAGGTGAAAAATATTTCATCTTAGTTCGACAAATAATACAAATAATTCAAACACAGTTCTGCATTTTGACGACTGATCGACAATTGTGGACTGAGCATGTAAGGAACTAGGGTTTGAAAGCATCAGCTTCGTATGCAACAATCATAAATATGTTACTAAAAATGTGGTTGTTGTTCATCGTGGTGTGTAAGATAGGTAAACGATTTTTCGTTTGTCTCACGATGGAGTCACTTTAAGATGTTGATCGCGACGTTTCGACTGCTATTACTGCTAGTCTTCATCAGGCGATGAGGTCGATTGGTTACGTGTCGCTTATGTAGCACGTTGGCTTGTTGCTATTGGTGCATTTCGATCCTCATTATTATTCCGAAAAGATGAAATGCACCAATAGCAACAAGCCAACGTGCTACATAAGCGACACGTAACCAATCGACCTCATCGCCTGATGAAGACTAGCAGTAATAGCAGTCGAAACGTCGCGATCAACATCTTAAAGTGACTCCATCGTGAGACAAACGAAAAATCGTTTACCTAATCATAAATATGTTTCCCATGAGGTTCCAAGGTTCTGGCCTCGTCAATAAGAATAGCTCCTATTGCCTTGCGCAATGATGGGTAATTTAGATATAGAGTTTAGTGTGTACTCAGTAGTATATGTCTCTACTGAGGTTATTGAGGAGACGAAAGAAGAAGACCGACTTGCCGACTGATCAAAATATTGGAATAATAACTGAAGTTTCTCCTGTAAAACTGGCACATAGTGTAATTTCGATCATCGTATGATAAAATACCCATGAATGAGTCCGGCCTAACTAACAGACAGACAGACAGAAAGACTAACGGAGACATTCATACATCAGTATCGTAGATATATCACTGGCAGATAGACCGAAAGACTGACCAACTGTTTGTATGTCTGTCTGACTGTTACTGAGCCAGTGTGGTCGAATTAACGGGCGTTTAAACTACAGAAAATGACTATATGAACAGTTTTTCAGGCCAAACAACAGCGAAATGTTTATGAGAAAGCAAAAGTTTCGGGTTTCTTCTTTCGAATTTTGTGCGTTCGTGGTATATTTTAGGTAATTTTCAGCAATTCTGTTTTTCTTCACAGACTGTCAGTGCCAAAGGAACCTTGTCTATTCAGTTGTTGGATTTTAACAATCCTACTAGTGAAGATTATGACGGAGATTGCTGTGATTGCTGCGGAGCATTTGGTTGGTGCCCAAATGATTGTGACAATTTCTTCAGATTTTACGTCGCATCATATCCTCTTAACATTTTTCAACTTAATGCTTGGAAACACTGGGAGACACACATTTTAGGAGGTGATAGTTTCTCTTTCCCTGGTTATGGTCAAGTAGTTGGTGCTGATGGTCTAACAAATCCTTTAACGTATCATTTTGATGGAAGTTGGCCGGTAAGAGTTGTATGCTTAACCTGTTTCCGTAATTCTAATTGTTTTATTTGTTATCAGATATTATGTAAGGACATGTATCAAGTGAAAAGTAATTTTACTTAGCACATGATGGCATCAAAGATCATCAGTTTATCATGGTGTGTGTCTGCCTAAATCTCAGAAAACTTCAGTGGGAATATATCATTCTGAAATTTCATAAGGACCACTATCTGAATTAACTCGCCCAAAAGGGATTTGTACTTGTATTGCTAATGCCAGAATAAAGTTGGCTGAGGCTTTGCTGCATTATTGATTTAACCGGTTCAGTGGCATGTAACAAAGCCATAGGCATGAAGAGATTTGTTAGGCCTTATAAGGAAAATATATTGTGAAGAAACTAAGCTTGTTTACAATTTTTTTAGGGAGCATTTGCAATTCTGTTGTCAGTTTACGATGATGACAATGGAAACTTATTCGGTATTGGATCTGCAGATGATCTTGTTGACTCCATTATCCATAATGTCGCTAGCATGCCAGCACAAAAGGATTTTCAGAGTGCCAACCCTACGACTATAACGGTAAGAAGGTGTAACATGTTTTGCATGCAACCACCACCAAGTGGTTAACAGTTTTCACTGACACCATACAAGCACTGTAACCAAGTGGCGACTGAGGTGATAAAGCCAAGATTATCCTTGTTTTTCAGTGCAATAATAAGGTTGAGATGTTATTCCATTTTTTTCCATTCACACGCTATTGTTAAGAATCGAAGTTCTTTTGTATGCAACCATAAGACAACCGTAACACGTCATAAATATTCAAAATGGCAGCGCGCGGGAAATTTGAAAGCGAAAATAGGCGATATTCATATCCATTTTTTTGTACACTAAAATTATATTTGCACCTACTTTTAAAAAATTTTTAATTTAGACTTTATTTCCAACAATTTAACGTCAATTTGTTATAACAATGGAGGTTCCCTTTAACTAATAGAGTGGTTCTCGGATCTAAACAATGGACTGACAACTTCTGACGATCCACTTGATACGGTTTGGAATTCAGAGGGACAATGTGATTTCCATTGTCGGCAAAAAATCTTAATTTGAGACCTTGTTTTTGTTTTCTTTCAGTTGACAGGCACACGATCCAGCATTACAATTAAGGTTCGTGTTTACTGCGATGCTAATTACTATGGTGCAGACTGCAATATATACTGTGTTGGAAGGGATGACAGTGGCGCGCACTACACGTGCGATGAAATTACAGGAAATAAAGTATGTTTAGCTGGTTGGACTGGACCAGACTGCTCTACAGGTAAGTAGTTATTAAAAATAGAAACTACCGTGCAGATGGTTTGGATGGTTTTTTGAAAAAAAAGGGAATTCTGTATTTCGCGCGCGAGCTTGGAGCTGAAAGGAATTTGTGTGTGGAAGGGAGAAGGTGTCATTGGTTCAATGGTTATTTATTATAAGTACATAAGAATTTTGATCTTTACGGACTGGAGCTTTTCTATATTCTCTGTCGCCACCCCGGTTTATAAAATGAATAAACTGAAGCCTACGATGAACTGCGAACTTTTCACACAATGTCTTTTATCCGTAACGTTTTGCCAACTGATTCGGGCTTTATAGTAAGGTGGATTACAGTTATCAATACTTAGAACGGAACAGCTAGAATGACACTTCATGAATGATTCATTGAACATAAACAAACGGGTGTAGAAAGTCTATCAAAAATGATAAGTATCGGCACATTTCACATGAAGCTTGAAATATCGACGATTAAAAAACGCCTCTCGGAACCTCGGGCTGTTCAAAATAGGACTGTCGCAGAGATTCAGCGAGACTGGTGAAATCCTACCATATACAGCAGCCAGAGTTGTTTACACACTCAGTGTATTAAGGCTATTAACTGGTTGTTCTTTTCAGACATTAATGAATGTGAACAGAACAAGTGCAGTAATGGAGCAACATGCAAGGTAGATCTAGGAACAAACGTTCTACTAAGCTAGAAATCCATATAATTCTACTTATAAAACTATAGTATGTCTCTTTAACGCGGCCTTCTTCACAATAATAGATCATATACAAGATGTTTCCTTATGTGTACATGGAACAGACTAAGGACCCATGCCAGAATGCTAGTGTTCTTAAAAACACTTTTTAGCAAATTCTAACTGGTGACACAGTTGTCCTGTATTATTTTATTCTTTGCACATCCTTTATAATAATTAAATCCGATTCTCAGCATGTATATGTTATACACTGTATACAAAAGATCAGAGCCGCTCATTTACTAGTAATACGTAATGTTCTAACTGATGTGTCTAGGTTTAAAGTTTAAAAACTACAATGTTTGATTTTTTTTCATCTGTAGGATATGATCAATGCCTATCAGTGTGACTGTGTAGCAGGGTTCACTGGTCGCAATTGTGAAGTGGACATTGATGACTGTCAATCAGCGCCATGTGAGAACGATGGAACCTGTATTGATCAAATCAATGGGTACAGGTGTAGTTGCCTACAAGGATTCAGTGGAATGGATTGTTCAACTAACATTGATGACTGCCAATCAGCTCCCTGTGATAACAATGGAACATGTATTGACCAAATTAATGGCTACAGATGCATTTGTGTCCAGGGATTCAGTGGCGTCAGATGTTCAACTAACATTGATGACTGCCGATCAGCTCCGTGTGAGAACAATGGAAGCTGTATTGACCAAATCGATGGTTACAAGTGCATCTGTCTGCAGGGATTCAGTGGCGTCAATTGTTCAACTAACATTGACGACTGCCGATCAGTTCCGTGTGAGAACAATGGAAGCTGTATTGACCAAATCGATGGTTACAAGTGCATCTGTCTGCAGGGATTCAGTGGCGTCAATTGTTCAACTAACATTGACGACTGCCGATCAGCTCCGTGTGAGAACAATGGAAGCTGTATTGACCGAATCGATGGTTATAAGTGCATCTGTCTGCAGGGATTTAGTGGTGTCAATTGTTCAACTAACATTGACGACTGCCGATCAGCTCCGTGTGAGAACAATGGAACTTGCATTGACCAAATCGATGGTTACAGATGCAGTTGTGTCCAGGGATTCAGTGGTGTCAGATGTTCAACCAACGTTGATGACTGCCGATCAGCTCCCTGTAATAACAATGGAACCTGCATTGACCAAATTAATGGTTACAAGTGCATTTGTCGGCAGGGATTCAGTGGCATAAATTGTTCAACTAATATTGACGACTGCAGATCAGCTCCGTGTGAGAACGATGGAACTTGCATTGACCAAATTAATGGCTACAGATGTAGTTGTGTTCAGGGATTCAGCGGCGTCAGATGCTCGACTAACATTGATGACTGCCGATCAGTTCCGTGTGAGAACAATGGAACCTGCATTGACCAAATTAATGGTTACAGATGCAGTTGTCTGCAGGGATTCAGTGACATTAACTGTTCAACTAATATTGATGACTGCACACCAAGCTCTTGTAGTAACGGAGGTAAGCCTTGGCCATGGGCCTATCTCAACATAAATATCTGTACATTGGTAATTACATCGTGAGAAACACTCATTACAAGATTATCAAGGTTGGCCCAATGGTGAGAGTACTCGCCTGTTATCATTGTGGCCCAGGTTTAAATCCCAGATGGGTTGAGTTGCTGCCGGCTCTCATCCTTGATCCTGTATTTTTGCTGAGGTTTTTCTCCTGGTACGCCAAATTCCCACCGCAAAAAATAACACTCCTAAATTCTTATTTGCATTACGTGCAGTGGATAATAAAGCAACTGTGGATTTCCACTACAATCCCAATTAATTTATTCCGATCCATATATTGTAAAGGGTTAATAGACAAGTTATATAATATTAATATTATATAAATTATACATGTATCAAGACTTCTCACTTGAGTCCTCACAAGTGCTGTTTGCATTCTAAAACAGAAGTGCAAAAACGGTCCTGACCAAAACGTTTTTCTGTAGTGGACACTTTCTTGCATTCAATGGAGGCAGTTACCTCTGTCTGTTTGTTCTTGCTTTTCTTCTAGGGACCTGCCATGATGAAGTGAACAACTTTCGCTGTGACTGTCCTCCAGGATATCTTGGGAAGACTTGCAGCAACGCAACAAATGAGTGTTCAACTAACCCTTGTAAGAATGGAGGGGTCTGCCATGATTTGCATCAGGACTACAATGTAAGATGATTACTGAAATTCTCTTTATATAATTAAAACTTGAGTAATTAAAAGTTCTTGCATTTATGTTAGCGATCAGTTTTTACTGATTTGCTTCATTTACTAGCAGTTACACTACATAATTTGAATGTTTTACTTGTTTAGTGTTCTTGTCCTGTTGGTTACACTGGTAAGGACTGTGAAACTAACATCAATGACTGTACATCACCGTCACTGTGTAACAGTGGTGTCTGTGAAGATGGCGTCAACAACTTTACCTGCATCTGTCACAATGGATTCACAGGAAAGCTCTGTGATTCAAATATTGATGACTGCCAGGGTAAGTTTAATCAACTGAACCCTTTGACTCCCAAGAGTACCAAAGATCAAAATTCAAGAATTCCAAATTTCATTTTGTAAAATATTGAAAAACAAATGGTACCATGCAAACGTACTGCTGAGGAGGTTTCATTTGAATGGTCACACCACAGAATTTCTTCCACAGAATCAAAAGTTTGAACTACACTATATGTCTTCATAATTGACTCTGGGAGTGAAAGGGTTAAGATCAGTATACAACTATCATTCAGCCTGATTCCATGACTAGTGATGTATTGAGTATATAGGTGACTGGAATACGAAGAAGTCACGATTGGAACCATAAAACTGCTATAAATGAAAACAACATGTCTTCCATGATGGAGAAAAAGCCCTGAAGGGGGTACCAATTTCATTTGCCAGCCCAGATGGTTTCCAAAGGCCATTTCTCAGCGTTCAAATCTCATTCCCAATGCTAGAATTTAAAGAAAACCCCATTGTTGTACATACCAGCTCTTTCTTCTTCACATCTGCATTATTTCCCAAACTGAAGCTGGTCACTACTTCCGAAAATGACCCAACGAAGTCCCGAAAACTCGGAAAGATTTTCAAACATGTTCTCAAGACAATCGGAACCTTTTGAAAAGTACCAAACCTGTGGAAGTAAAAAATGCAATTTGACTTTAATTAAGCTCCAAATGGGTTCAGAATGGTACAAAATGATATGAGGATGTAACGTAAGCTCTTTCGTGCATTTCATCGCTTTTACAGCGATTAAAAAAAAAACAGCATCGTGTCATTAAACAGTCTTGTGAACCCAGCAGCGCTGCTTCATCCAAAATCTGTAATTTCCATTAATCCCCAAGTCTACACTGGCCTGCAGTCGCATTAGCAAACTAATCGTACCACATTACCCTTGCAGGCTTTTTAAAAATGATACAAAAGCCAAGCTTTGACAACATATAAAGACTATTAAAGCCAATCCTCGTATCATAATGTCAACAATGAAATGACTGTTTTCCAGGTCATCAGTGTCAAAATGGAGCGACATGCATTGATGGCATTGCTCAGTATACATGTGACTGCAGTACAGGTTTTGAGGGACCTTTATGCAGTATTAACACTGATGACTGTGTATCAGCTGTGTGCCTTAACAATGCAAAGTGTGTGGATCAGATAGCTAATTACACCTGCAACTGCAGTCTAGGTTTTACAGGTGAGCAAAATTATTCATGCTGTTAGGAAGACATTTTTACTCCATTTCCAGTAAGTGCGACACCTCCAATAACTGGACAATTTCACTGAAGTGAAACTTCGATTCTGTTTAACAGTCCACTTGCTAATATTCTTAGAATTTCAACTAATGATTATTATTGAGTTTGAGTTCATTTTGTGCTAAGCAAAGAATCATCGCCTAGCATCTTCACTTTCAGGCCATCACTGTGAGAGTCCCATAGACTACTGTGCTCGACAGGGCTGCAGCAACAGTGGTACATGTGTGAATGAACGCGGATACCGGCGCTGTCTTTGCCCACCAGGATTCAGTGGTCCTAGGTGCGAAATAACGCCTTGTGCGATGGAGCCTTGTAACTTTGGCACATGTCTCTTGTCACCTGATCTAACATATCAGTGCATCTGTAACAAAGGCTTCACTGGAAGGAAATGTGATCTTGGTAATGATTCAATTCTTACTTCTCGGGCTACATGTACAGAGGTTTGAGCAGATGTTTTAAACTTGTAAGGTTTGCCTCTTTAACCTCTTTTAAAATGTTTCCTTTAGTAGATTGTATTTAATTTTCATGTTTTCGTTATTTTTACTAGCCTGGCCAATTGCCATTAAGCAGCTGCCTCAGGTGTAAATTTTCGTTAAACAGGCTAACTTGTTCTTTTTTTTTTAATCCTGCAATCTAGAAATCGAGGACTGTGCCATTGGACCATGGTATGTAATTATGGATTTGATTTGATTTTAATTCAGGCAACATAAAAGTACAAACACTGTTAAACCTTAGTGGTTCTGCCCAATAGGCACTGGAAGAAGGTTTGATGTGACAACAATGTTTGTTTACAGGAGCACGGGGGAATTTTTAATCATTTTGGGATTGTTGAACAGTTTCACGATTTCGACATCATGGTCATTGCAGAAAAGCAATGGTATTACATATCTACCCTTTGTATTCCGATTAAGTGATAACTGGGGACATTTTGAATCTTAACACCCTTTAAGGTATCGACAGTCTCTATATGGGAGTTCCAGGAGTAAGTATAAGACACAAAAAGGGTGTGCAATAAACATTTCCTGAGCCCAGGGTTGGTATGCTATTTCTAAATTAGTTAATGTTTGAATTGTTGTTTACACCAATCTGATGTTACTGAAGCATCTATTTTTTTTTCTCTTTTTGAAGTCTTAATGGCGGCACCTGTGTGAATGGAGATGAGTCTTACACTTGTAACTGTCGTCCAGGATTTACTGGTGACATTTGCCAAGAAATCATAGATGGTCCAAACAACGGAGGCAACGGTAAGAGATAGAAAAAGTGGATAAAATTGTAAACGGTAAGGTTATTCTGTTGGTTGAAGAAAGGCCTTTAAAAGTCGGCTTGGACTTCCATGGAACCCAAAATGTTCAGTCTTGGCACGAGCTTACAGCATCCTTAAAAAAACCCACACAAACTGTGAAGTTCAATCCCCAACTAGTGTTTGCGTTGTACACTGCCATTAATAGACCGCTGAAAATAAAAGCTGACGAAATGGATCGAAATCCACTTAGCAAAACCTTCAAATGAGTTATGCCTCAGGCGTTAGTTGAATTGTGAACTTCAGAGTTTGTGTGTTCAGTATGAAGAGAGGAAGAATCATAGGTGTTAGGAGAGCTTAAGGCTGTAATGTTCTCTTTCTCTTAGAGGCTTGATAACAGAGTTTTCTCACCAGTGTCACAATTCAGTTTAAGGTTTGAATCCCACTGAAGCCAGTGAACCATCAGACGCTGTGTCTCTTCATTGCAACTGCTTACTTCACAACTCCTTATTATAAGGGGGAATAACAATGTTCTTGTTCCTTAAATTCGTTTCCAGCCGTACGTAAAATTAAACATGCCGCCATTAACGTTACAGAGACGTATTTTTCGAGAGATACTTAATTGTCAATTTTTTTTTTATTTCTCAGTTGGTAAGCAACAAGACGAAGATAATGATGAAGGTGAGCTGTTGAAACTATTGCTAGTGACTCGTTTGTGAATCATAAGTCGTTTGTGAATCATAAGTTGGATATATTATTAGTTTATAACTATTGCTACTGACTCGTTTGTGAATCATAAGTTACATTGACGCTATTGTATGTTATTATATATTATTAGTTTATAACTTTAAAGTCTTATACAACTTTTTCACAACTTCATTGGCTGCATTGAAAAAACGTCTCCGTAACATTAAATTTTGAAAGCCATGGTAGCACATCTGTACTTTTTGCAGCCTAAAAGGTATCCCGATTTAGTGATAAATTGGCGGTAAAACTCACTTATGTCCCTAAAATGTACCAAAAGTCCCGCCATTTTAAAATGGCAGTTCCGGAGGTAAGTATGACACTAAGAGACCGTGGTACTACCAACGATTCATTATTGCAAATCTTTAATCTTTTGTTATTCAGCTGAGACCACCATCAGGAATGTTGGCATTGCAGTGGCATGCTGTGTCGTGGGACTGGCTGTAGGACTTGTGGCCATGTGGCTCTGCATGAGAAGGAAGCTTAAAAAGCCCAAAGATTTAAGTAGGTGTTTATGTGTAGATTTCGTGTTAGTTGTCCTGTGGTTTAAGTGCCGTAAAATTTGAGATTTTTTGGTAGACAGTCTTCCAAATGGCCGCCCCTATTGTTTTTTTTTTCAGGGGCTCATTTCCACCGGAAATTCCTTCGAACGCGTCTCCATAATCTGTGATTACTGCCAGTTTAAAATGTATGCCATGTGTAATTAATCTGGATTACTTATTGCATAATTTTTTGACAAAACTGGACATTTATAACATGTTTAAGAAATTGTTTGTTAAGATAGTTTCAACAGATTTTCCAATGAAGAACAATGAATTGAGCCAAAAGGTCAACTTTGAAAATTTCCTAGACTGCTAGCTGTCCCTTTTCAGTCAATCAAGCGGGCGAGCAGATCACGAAAACAAACTCGGTTACTTTTCGCTCGCTCGGCGCTCAGATCGCCGATGACGTATTTGCTCGCCCGCTCGACTATCCAGAGAGGGACTGCTAGCAGTCTAAAAATTTCCTGTAATGATGAACCTAAACTCAACTCAACTCAACTCAACTGAGATACCGTTCAGGAACACCCGTGATAGCAACACAAACTTCAATGCACCACATTACAGTCGATTGGTTATCCAATTCGGACACCACCGGAAATCAACAGAGCCAAATGTTCGTATTACAGTCAATTGGTTCTCCAATTCGGACACCATCGGAACAGAACCAAATGTTCATATTAAAGGTCGTTGAAAAGCTTGAAGGGATCGTACATTATGAGGCTTGCGGCGTTACACCCAGGCAGGGAAATCAACAGTTGCTTCAAGAACGTCATCATAATATATTCCTGATCGCAATGATTGTTTTAATATTGAAATTTAATTAAGATTGAGTTCTAAAAAAACTGTTACAAAGACAGTCAAACTGTCTTTCTAACAGTTTGTTTTTTCAGCACTCAATCGTAACTAAATTTCAATATTATTATTATTCAACGTGAGTGCTACGCAGCAAAAACATTTTTTTTTTTTTGCAAATGATTGTTTTAAGGACTGACGTCCGGCTTATAAGTTTCCCCTTTCGAATAATTAGTTGTCACATAGAAAACTGACGAAGAATGTTCGAAAGTAACATCCCTCGTTACTTTCGGAATTGGAAGCTCTGAGGGACTACAATTTTTGGGCAACAGCTATTTTCACAGCCTCCTCTGCAGCCTAGCTACCCGAGAGTCTGGTAAAGAGGACAAAAATGGGACTGACTAGGGAAGGGGCGGGAGGAGGGAGGCTTCCCATGTAACTTTCGGAATTCTTAAAGTATCATGGGCAATGCCAACCAAGTTTCAAGGAAATCAAGAATCAAAATCTGGGGTGGGGTGGGGTGGGGCCTGTGGACAAGAGTGAAAGGTCACAGTGATGAACAATATTTATCAAACACTACTTTTTTTAAGGAGTTGGAATTGACGGGACTTTGAACTTTGTACCTGGAAAAGATGCATATGTGAACTCTACCTACGCTACTGTGGGAGATGTAAACCCCAATGCTACTGGAAAGGCTGAGAAGGATGCAGAAGTGGAGTCTGAATACGATACTGTGAGGGAGGTAAACCCTGATGCTACTGGGAGGGATGTGAGTCCTTCTGCTGAGATATATGTGAATGTCAATGCTACACGGAAGCATGCAAACCTTGCCAAGGCCACCAAGAGCGAAGTAAGCACTGCTGCTGATAAGAAGGAAGCATATGGTGTCCCAAATGCTACCGGGAGGGATGTGAATCCTTCTACTGAACGATATGTGAATGTCAATGCAACGAGAAAGCATGCAAACCTTGCCAAGGCCACCAAGAGCGAAGTAAGCACTGCTGCTGATAAGAAGGAAGCATATGGTGTCCCAAATGCTACCGGGAGGGATGTGAATCCTTCTGCTGAACGATATGTGAATGTCAATGTAACGAGAAAGCATGCAAACCTTGCCAAGTCCACCAAGAACGAAGTTAGCGTTGCTGCTGGAAAAGATCTCAACCCCACGATGAATGGTGGTGATCCCGAGGAAGAAGAGCATGTGTACTGTGAAATTCCATATGTACAGCCCCACTGAAGGTCATACCTGCCTATAACAACCTAATGGCTGTGGACGTATTATAGTTAAGCCCCAGCTGTATAGAAACCTGTTTCTGCCTGACATTTGAAACTGGTTCATATTTAGTAAAGTCAATTGACTAACAAAACAGGTGTAATGCATTTTGGTATAAGAGAAGCAAGAAGCTACACCCATATTAAATTACTTTTCTGACTGACAACAAGCCGATTTACTACAGAAAAAAAATCAGATATATAAGAATCCTTTGACTTGGAAAATGCAGGTCCTTATATGTGGATTCTAGTTCAGTAATGTGACCTGAACACATCCTTAACAAAAAAATTGGACTAACTTTAAAAAAAAAAAAATTTCTTATCATACTGGATTTGGTAGACGCATGATTATGGTCATCATCATTTTTAGATACCGCATCTAGTCGAATTAACGCCGGGGTGGGAGAGGGGTGAGGGGCGTTAACTACAAACTAAGTTGTTTGAACGAGGCGTTAGCTCAAAACTTCCGCCTCATAAACTCTTGAGGAATCATTTTTTATTTTTACGATTTAGAGCAGTTTTCAATCGAGTGTCGTAAAACCAAAACCAAGTAATCACTCTGACCAATCACTACAAACGCAGACAATCCAATGAACCAATCAGAACTCGTAACAAATACACGTAGCCGGCGCCAAGCGCGGGAAAACCCTTGCGAGAAAGTCACAATTTTGGTTTTACTTTTGGTTGGTTGCTGGGAAAATGGAGCGTGACCTTTTAGCCAATCACAACGCAAAACCAATGCAATGCAAAATTTATTCCGACACTCTATCCGAGTATACGTAACTAGTGATTTTTTTTTTCTTACTTGAGGTCACCACATCTAATAAATTGTAATAAGTTTTGTATGTACCTGTATTTTATACAATTATGTACTCCATTATTGGTAAAAAAAAAAGATACACTGAACCAAACAAAACATGTCAGTTCAGTTTAATGACTTGTATCTCTTGTTTTATAACTTGTATCTCTGGGGCCGGATTTACGAAGCCCTCTTAAGTTAAGACATATCCTAAGTATTGTTTCTTAACAATAGCCTATTGTTGGAATGACAATAGACTATTGTCAAGAAACAATACTTAAGATATGTCTTAACTGAGGGTTTCGTGAATCCGGCCCCTGGTATAACTTGTATCTCCTTTTTTTAAACTTGTATCTCTTGTTTTATAACTTGTTTATCTCGTTTCATAACTCTTATCTTTTGTTTTATAACTTGTAACTCTTGTTTTACAACTTTCATCTCCTGTTTTAAGGGGGAAGTGTCACGGGAATGTTGATCTTTTTGGTCAAACACCAAGAGAAGAAATCAACCAAACATTAAAAGAGGAACATATCATGGTCTTTTCTAGGACATTCTGGAAACGAAAATGTGAAAACTTGAAAAAAAGTAGACTAACTTTTTTCAAGTTGAAATTCATTCAGACCCAGTCCGTCTCAGACACTCATCAAAACATCAAACTTATCAATGTTTGAAGTCAGCGCGGGCACTTTGTGCATGAAACTCATTACTGCGACTTTCAATAACATGCGGAATTTAAAATTCAAATCTCCACCAACGGTTGCGTTATTCCCTGCCGTCAATCATAATTAATACGAAAGCCAACGGACCATGTAAAAAAGAAACAAACAAAATGGATCGAAATCTACCAATCACAATGCACGGCGTGACCTTTTGAACTCATTGAAGTGAAGATCTGTTTCCTGAGAGGTAAGCTAATATGATTGACGGCAGTGTAAAACGCAACCGTTGGTGAAAATTTGAATTTCAAATTCCGCATGTTATTGAAAGGCGCAGTAAACTTGTGTGTGGTGATTTAAATTCCCAAATAAAGTTTAATTTTTGTTTTCTTGATACTCTAGAAAAGCAAAGTTCGACAAATTACAGAACACAACAAACTATTCTGAATGTGTTTTTATTTTGTTACAGGAGCACTGGATATTAAACTAGAAGCTAAAAGACAAATGACGTCAATTTAGAGGAATAAAAATTGGGACAAATAGCTTGGCTTGCAAAGAAAATTTACATTACTATTAAAAACTAAATCTGTTTTATACCGATACTCGGCTGGCAGCCAAACTTTGAAAATTACGTTTTAATACTAGTTTTGCACGAAATTAAAAATCGTAAAATATGAACAAAGTCAAGTAAAACATTTATTGCACAATTCTGACATAACGATCACTGCTGTTCGAAACCACAACTTTTTTTTCTTAACATTGATCATTCGCCGTTCGTTTTAATTTACTTCTTATTCAAAATGTTACCTTGCATCAACGTCTGGTTTAAGATACCCAGAGCGTGTTCTTTCTTCTTGCAAGAATTTCATGCCGGTTTTAAAATGCTATACATCAGAAATGATAGTTATACCAGAATTGCACTCATATATTTATTAATTTGAACAGGCTGAGACAATAAATCTATAGAACGGTTTTCTTACGACTGTCACAAACCTTTGGCCAATCACAACAAACGCAACCAACCAATCAGAGCAAAGCAAAGGTGAAAAGCACGGTGAAAAGCGCGGGAAAATATCTCACCAGCGTCAAATACGGCCCATGCGAAAACATGTGACCGTCGTTAACAGTACCAAGCGCATAAAAAAAAACAGCAGTTCGCGCTTGCATCATTTTTCCCGCGCTTGCCACCGAAATCTGAAAACGGTTGCAAAGCGCGGGAAAACTTGTAGCTGCAGTAACCTTGGTAATCAAAGCCACGATAGCAGGTATACTTGCTTCTGATTGGTTAATTATTCAGCGCCCGTTCTTTTCTTGATTGACGAATTACATTATTTTTGACAGCAAAAATTTTCACAGTCGTAAGAGAACCGCTGTGATAGATCTAAATTCACGATAATAGTAATAAATGAATTAATTTTATCTTATTGCTAAAAATTCGAGTACAAAGATACAAAGAAATTAATCTAAAAGTTAAACTTTTTTATGATATTTGAGTTTGAGTATGTATTCCGAGAACTCCACGGTCACAATAATTTAACCAACAAAACGCGTTAGAAAGTATCCTTTTAAGAATTTCTTCTAGAGACGAAAGTATTAAATGCAACTGACATGTATCAGAGAATTAGTATTACGTGTAATAAATAACCCTAAATTGCTCACAAAAGACTTGAAAATCTGGCTCCGGTTGTTCAAAAGGTGGATAGCGGTATCCATCGGATAAATCACTATCCAGAAGATAAGTCTAAACAAAATCCTTTGTGTTATCCACTCGATATGAATTTATCCGACGGACAGCGCTATCCACCGGATAAATCACTATCCAGTGGATAAGTCTAAACAAACTCCTTTGTGTTATCCACTCGATAATGATTTATCCGGTGGGTAGCGCTATCCATCTTTTGAACAACCGGGGCCTAAACAAAACTTGTTCAGTAAACAAAAAATCGCCAATGAATGAATGCAGATCAATGGAGAACAATCAAGGATTTTCACTTTGTTGAATTTGCCTATAAAGGCATTTTTTTCGACAAGGACAAAATCCGAAATGACATGCTTTCTCCATGACCAAATGTCTTTTTTTGCTTTATTCCATAATTTTTCCTGACGCGGAGACAAATTTTCAAATAAGATTAGATTGTCTTCAGTGGACTCGTATTGAGCGCGTAATAATTTAAGTTCAAATTCTCACGTTGCGATTATTGGGATCGTTATTGGCGATGAAAGCATAAAACTAAACCTTCAGATTAAATTGTAAAACTCCTGAGATCAGCTGGGCGTTAGCTTTTTATCCATTTACAAAAAAATCGTTTGGAAAAGTAGCTGCGATTAATAAAAAAAGAAAGAATCTGGAAATCAAAGCTTTTCTGAAATCATAAATTCTTCCTTTTTTTCAAAATCAAATACTATTTACTTTGATTGAAGTCTGACTTCGCTTTTACGTACAAGACATAAATTTGTATTTCACTTAACAAGATATCTATCCGCGTTTAAGGCGAGACCTTTGAAGGCTTTCCAGGCCGTCACGCAACGCTAGAGTCCCAGCGCTGTGTGACGTTCCGACAAAATCCCACAGAGGAGTCCCTTTAGAAGCAAGCAGTGTTTACACAACAACAAGCACGGCTAAAACACTTAACAATCGTGACTTTTGCGCATTACGATCACGGTCATTTAAAATCTAAAAAATACACGGTTAATCACGCTCTAAAAAGATAAAATTTTCATTCTTGAATAAAATTTTCTTCATCTCTTGCTGTTTGATAGTCTATGTACAATGTAAAGTTAAAGCAGGTATTTATTAAACGAGGTTATCGCTCACAAATTGTGTGTTGACGAAAGAAAAGTCCTTAAATTCTTCCTGGTTTATGTTTGCGATGACGTTCTTGTCTGTTGGTGTCAACTTTGCTTCTTCTTTTGTGAAATCGGTGTCGAAGTTTCCAACATCTGTTTTTGATCGCTGTGAAAAAGGGAGAAAACAAAACATTAATGCCTTTTCGACACTTTGATGACAAATGCAATAACAACAACGCTCCAGCGTAAAATTTGGAAAATGTTGACTTTGAAGGACAAACATAAGCTTCATAGTTTCTTTTAGGCCTCCTCGCCACTGTTATCTCTATTCTTTTTATATTAATGTGTTATTGTAATATGGCCAATAAAATAAAATAAAATAAAACAACGTCAAGGATTCTTTTACGTTTAAAAGTGATCGCGTGACGCAATAAACACTTCACTTACGTGACATAACAATACTCCTTGCGCGCGCAGGCAGACGGGATTGCTTTAGTTCAGATTAGTGACAAGAGAAAATAAGAAGCTACATTTACGGTGCTAAAATCAGAGGCCAATCAAAATGAACGAAAATAGGAGATACAGCATCAAGGAAAGCAATCCCGTGAACAGGAGATTCAGCACGATAGATGGGACACCACATAACGCGCAAGATCCCGAGGAAGTCCCGTCCCACAGATGTTTAATTTTAAACGAGAGCTTCGAAGCGCTGAAATCTGCGCGTTCCTCGACTGAAACTATGAAAAGAGTACAACAGGAAACGGAGCAAGCAGTGAACGTAGAAGGCGAGAAAAACGAGTGGTATAAACAATGCGCTGCTGAGTATAGAAGGTTCTCTAAAGAGATTGACGACACCGCGCACGGAATGGCGTCCATGACTAAAGTTACTAAAGAGAATGAGAAGACGAAACAAACAGAGACTGCTGAAGGACAAAACGAGAATCACAAACGTGCTGAAGAAGATTGATAGTGATTAAGATGGGTTTTTTATTATAGGCAATGAGAATATATTATACTGTCTTGTACGCACTGTAGGTGGATTAATTTATCAAGTTTGCATTTCTGTTTTACGATATTGCCAACTGTCAGCTGATTGCCATGCGACAGCAAATAATTGATTAAACGGCAGACGAACTACTTATTAAACGAACAGTAACATCATATGTTCCTTAACGAACCTCTTTATTTTTAAATCCAGTGTTAACAGATAGCGCGCGCACCGCATGAAAAGGAAGATTTCTGGAAACAAAATGCACGCAAAAACTACCCGAACATTTTAGTTATGATCTGCTTGGTTTGAAGAAATTTTATTAAAGAGGATATCTGGCCAAACCAGTAAAGTGGGACGGTAAAAAAAATAATACATAACTATGTATGGACTAAGTTGGGGTGTTTTTTTTTATTAATGTTACTAGTAACCGATCAGTCCCATTCCTTCAAAATGATGCATTCCAGTTACAACTGACTGACCAGGTCCGGTCATCGAAGTTCTGAGAAGTTGTAAGCGCCTTTAGTAAGGAGCCAAAATATCGATAGAATGCACTGTTCATCACCAACAATAAATTGTCTTCGTGTTAAAATAACTTTTCCAAACTGGCACCACAATATTCGGATTTTAACACAAAAATTTTCCTCACTGGTTTGCACCGTCGTTGGTATTTGTATTCAAGAATGTAATTTTAATAAAGTTGAAAAGGGATAAACATCAAGATGGCAAATCTCAGTACCTGCCTGCTAGTACTTGACCAAACCAAGAATCGTTTTTGACCAAACCAATAATCATTTTTGACAAAACCAAACCCGTTTCCAGGGACTCCTTTTTTCTCATGTAGGTTGGTAGGGTAAAGTCGCACACGGGCCACGAGGGCCCACACGGTCGGAGCTTAACCCGGTTTCTGTAGCATGAAGCAACTAGGAATATTGCTACTCCCCCCTGGATGGGATGCTAGTCCATCGCAGGGTTACCCCCAGCATTTTGTCGCCGGTACCCATTTATACACCTGGGTGGAGAGATACAGTGTGGAGTAAAGTTTCTTGTCTAAGGAAACAACACGACGGCAGAGACCAGGCTCGAACCACCGACCTTCAGGTTGAAAGTCCGACGCGCTAACCACTACACCACCGTGCCGCCCTTTTTCTCATGTGAAACTGAATTGATAAACACTCTGCTCACAGTGAATGAATTATTTTTTCTACTTACTATTCTTGGTTTGAAAGGTGGGATTATTTCTCTTGCCTCTAACTTCGTCCAGTTGATTTCTCTAAAGAATGGATGATCCAGAATGCTTTGATCCCCACTGGCTGTGCAACCAAGCCTTTTCGTGCAGTTTTTCGTCATGAACTACAAAGTAACAAAACAGGTAAAACTTGTTTTATAAAAGATGTTAGAAAATCAACCTGAATTGGATTCAACGCATTTAGAGATTTAACATGAAGATTCGCCTGGAGCTAGTGTCGTGCAACATTTCAAGTATCTGGTATTGAGCTGTTCAGCAGTATTTGGTACAAGATGGTTTCAAATTTCGAGATTTGGATAAAATGATACATTCTTGCATCATACATTGAGCAGTACTTTCCTGTGGTGCTGTTTATTATGCTGTACAAGGTGGTTTTAACTTTTGAGTCTGTGGATGAAATCCTACAGTGTGACCATTCAAATGAAAGCTACTGAGCAGTTCTTTCCCGTGGTGTTGTTTATTATGCTGTACAAGGTGCTTCTAACTTTTGAGTCTGTGGATGAAAAACTTGAAAGTGTGAACATTCAATGAAAGCTACTGAGCGGTACTATCTTCTGGTACTGTTTATAAGGTGGTCTTTTAACACGTAACGTCTGTAGATGAAATGTATTGTATATAGTGGTTCCAATTCTTAAGTTTCTAAACGAAATGCTCATGAGCTGAATGTGGTGGATTTGTTTGCTACTCTGTACATTATGTTCAGTGACACATCCACTGGTTAATCAGCTTTTACCCCTTTTAGTATTGAGACAGCTTCCTTGGAGAGCCAGACAGGATACAGTACATCATCGTGTTTAATGGACTCGAACAGGTCATCTTCATTATCAGCTTCAAATGGTGGCTATAACAAAGAAACAAGCACTGTATTGTTAACTATGTAAGCAACGGTTCTCTCCTTCTTTGTTTTTCACTTACCAGTCAAACCATTCATTCTAGATACCATAGAAAGGACATTTTTAATATTACAGATGGCACAAACAGATTATCCCCATTCAAATATATGCCCACAACAAACTCACTCACACAGTGATCAACTTTCTCACCCACAAGTTAACATAATATACATGTGCCTTGTGTAACACAACTGATTAGAAAACACTGCACCATTTCTCTGCATAAGTTTATTGTGGGCGGAGTTTATTGTGGGTGGAGTTAATTGAAGGCGGACTTTATTGTGGGCAGCATTTACTGTGGGTGGAGTTTATTGTGGGCGGAGTTTGAGAGAAGCACAACCTACAGACAAAAAGACAAAAATTGTTTCCACTGACCTGTCCTGCCATCATCTCATACATAAGAACTCCTAGTGCCCACCAGTCAACAGAGAAGCCATAAGGCTTTTCTTGAAGAATCTGAAACAAATACAATGGAAAAAATGCTTAAATGACAGTAGAGTCGATCTTTCACTTACAGACACCAAACACGCACTCAGTCATGGGCCCAGTCACATACAAACACTACATTTTTAACTTTTTCCCTTTATTTAAAGCAGACACCTCCCTTAAGCATAATTATACTCGAATATGGCCCCAAGATAATAAGTAGTTGTAAAAAAAGTTGTAAAAAGTTGTAAAAAAGGGTACAGTTACATTGAACACAAGCCACAGGTAGCCCACTTGGTCGGAGCTTGTTTATGTAGCACGAAGAAACTAGGAGTATTGATACTACATTGTACCCAATGGATGGGATGCTAGTCCATCACAGGGTAACTTGGTTTATATACTATGAAGTGACTAGGAGTATTGCTACTCCCCCCCCCCCCCCCCCCCCCGGATGGAATGCTAGTCCATCGCAGGATGACCTGGTTTATATACTATGAAGTGACTAGGAGTATTACTACTCCCCCCTGGATGGGATGCTAGTCCATCACAGGATGATGTGGTTTATATACTATAAATTGACTAGGGGTATTACTACTCCCCCCTGGATGGAATGCTAGTCCATCACAGGGTTACCTGCTTTATATACTATAAAGTGACTAGGAGTATTGCTACTCCCCCCTGGATGGAATGCTAGTTCATCACAGAGTGACCTGGTTTATATACTATGAAGTGACTAGGAGTATTGCTACTCCCCCCTGGATGAGATGCTAGTTCATCAGAGGGTGACCTGGTTTATATACTATGAAGAAACTAGGAGTATTACTACTACCCCCTGGATGAGATGCTAGTCCATCACAGGGTGACCTAGTTTATAAACTATGAAGTGACTAAGAGTATTGCTACTCCCCCCTGGATGAGATGCTAGTCCATCACAGGGTGACCTGGTTTATATACATGTACTATGAAGTGACTAAGAGTATTGCTACTCCCCCCTGGATAAGATGCTAGTTCAACCACAGACTGCTGCTGATTGTAAACTCACCTCAGGGGCAATGTAGTCGGGTGTTCCACAGAACGTGTTTGTGAATCCTCCAGGTTTCATCCCCTCTTTACACATTCCAAAATCAGCCAACTTGATATGTCCATCTTTGTCTAGTAGTACATTATCCAATTTTAAATCCCTGTTAGATAAATCAAATAGATACTTACTCTAAGAAGGAAAACACAGGCTTCATGGCTGTTGTTAGTTACCAGCAACCAGCTATGGCTGGCAACAGCAAAGATGACTAGCAACTTAAAGTTTGAAAATGACTAGAAGAAAACCACAGTAGGCTATCTTAAGTTTATGACCGCCTACTCTCATTATGTAACCAGCTACCATCTCAAACTTTCAATGACAGCTCTAAAGCTCGGATGGTATGAATGACAGGACACCCACACAGGCACAGCTTTAAGAACAGGGAGCATGGCTCAAAAACAATTGCAAACTTCTCAAGAAATAAAAACACAAACTTTAGTCTGTTTTTTTCTGAAAACTTTAGCTTTTTACTCTCATTACCCATGTGGAAAATAGTGTTTTTTGTTGCCAATGCATTTCTTGCAAAGTTTTTTTATAAACTTGAAACACATTATACACTTTGACCAATCAAATACAAGGTAAAGAAACATTATTCCGATTATTATTGCCCTGTAATTTGGTTACTAATTACATGTAACTTACCTATAAATAATCCCATGCCGATGCAGGTAGCGAAGTGCTAGAACCACTTCTGCAGCATAAAACCTGGATGGGTAAAAGGAATTTGTAAAAATGATTAATTTAACTGATAAGGAAAATGCAAAAGAAATGAAAATTTAATGAATATCTGAAAATCCTACATGTAATGTACTTCAGCTACACTGTATCATTGATACAGAACACTAATAAGCTCCATCGCTGTTGTTATTTTATGGCAAATTCATGCACAAGCCACAGGAATCCCACACAACTGAAAGTTAAGCTGGTTTTTGAAGTGAGGAGACTAGGAGTAGCTACCCTGTCCTTAGCCTGGGACAGTTAATAGTAAAAGAAAACAATGGTTATGCACCTAGATCTCCTTTCATCAAATTTTCTTGCTTTTTGAATCTGGAACATCAAATCTCCACCATTAACATATTCCATCACAAGATACAAGCGATCCTGAGGAGAAAGCAAGCATGCATACAGTCCTGTCAGTTACCATTGATAATTACAGAGACGTCCTTCAATATTTATACTCGGATGTCAATAAGGTATTTGTTGTGAAATGGTTTGTAGTTGCGTTCAAAGAACGCAATCCTAATCCAATCCACAATCTTTGATTACTGCTAGTAATAGTAATAGGTAATTTATTTAAGGTCGATAATGTAAAGAGTGGACATCCAATCTCCCGAGCCAGAGGCTCATGTAAAAAAAAAAAACGCTCAATGCTCGAGTGTATTGTGACTTTATAACAACATTGGTGAAAATAGCAGGGACACTTGTAGCATGAATAGGATTCAGGAGAATGAAACAGAGGACAGATTTGACCTGAGACAAGAAGATGTGGCAAATGGTCTTCAAAAAATTATGGGTCTCAAAAAATTTTAGTAGAATTTCATGGCCTAGCAGTCTCTTTTTTAAGTAGTTATCCATGTCCCGGGAGTCTCAATTCTTTTACTGAAGCCATTTCGGAGTCTTGGTGTCAGTCTTGCATTTTAAGTAATGATCCGCATAAGAAGGAAAGCACCAACGGCCATGCAACTTTTTTCATTGTGACAACTAGTGATCTCATTGGCCAAGACTCAAAAACTGCTGAAAGGTTAGGGTTCAAGGTGCATTTTGTCTAATTTTTTTAAGGTTTCAAGCAATCTAAGACCCAATAGCACAACATGCATGTTTTAAAAAGATATTGTACTTGGGGAACTTCATCAAAGAAGCAAAATTATTAGCTATTGTCTTCTGCTATTCTGATTAGTTAGGCACGAAAATTTCCTAAAATTTATTTGACGCAAATGGATTTTCTTTATTTTTATAATGAAATATAATTATGAACCATCAGTTCCTCCTCTATTCTTGAAACCAAAGATATTCTATGTGGGAAAGAGCCAATGCCACAGAACAATGAAGTTTGCCATAGTTCTTATGTGGAGGATTACTTAAAAAGTCAAAAAGTCTCTGACTTATCACCATCTTGCAAAGTCTCAAATTTACTGTTCATCACCCCTACATACGGTGTTGTTTTATAACTAGACATGAGGAGAAACAGTGTCACACATTACATTAACTTTGTAAGAACCAGGAAGTAAGTCAGAACCAGTCACCTCTGTTTGAAAGCTGCAATAAAGTGCTGTTAGATAAGGATGACCTGCAGATACAGTTAACACTCGTCTTTCAATCATTGTGCACTCTACATCATCATCCTGAAGAACAGTCTCTTTCTTTAAGATTTTTACTGCAAAAATGTCATCAGCGCCTTTTCTTTCTGCAAGCAGGACCTGGTGAAAAACAAAACAATAACAAAATGTTAATGCATGAAATGTAAGTACAGTTTCAGTTGTTTTTTGCATTTTTTTTTCAGAAAAACATTTTTATTTTTTCTTCAATCCTGGTCTATTCATGGCAATTCAAAATGGCAATTCACAGCTCTTCCATGCAAACAATGTTTATGTGCGAAACCATTGAAAATTCATTTGTCATAAACATAAGTGAAAAGAACTCACCTTGCCAAAGCTTCCTTTTCCAAGCACTTTAATAAAATGAAAATCAGACAGGCCAAACTTCTTCTGTCGCCTCCGCAAGCCAGGTGACGTCTCCAGGTCATCAGGTGTCATTGGCACAGGATCAAGGCAGTTCATCTTTTTCTCATTTCTTATGTTTGTTCCATTATATTGAATTGATGGCTGTGAAACAGATAAGTTTTAGTTAAACAATATTGTTTTGTTTGGGACAGAATGCAAAGATATAAGACCCCAAGACCATAGCCCCAGTCATACCAAGGGTAAGACACACAAAACCGAAGTCCACTAGACCGCGCTCTAACACGGCACCAGCAAACGACGGAGATGAGGAAACAGAGCTCGGATAGACAAAAAGACCACGGAAACGGAGAGCTATATAATGCATGGAAGAAAAAAGGGGAAAGAATGGGATGTAAGCGCAACTACAAGCCTTGCGTTTCTGTGGGGCTTTGTTTTCTGGGGACTTTCTTCATGACCTCGGGGTAATGTAATGATGCTTTTCCCGTTCTTTCCCCCTTTTTTCTTCCATGCATTATTTAGCTCTCCATTTCCGTGGTGTTTTGTCTGTCCAGGCTCTGATTCCTCATCTCCATTGTTCAATGGTGCTATGGTTCTATTTCCTCAATGGAATCAGTCTAGAGGGCTTTGGTTTTGTGAGTCTTACCCTGGGTATGACTTGTACTATGGTCTTGGGGTTCTATATCTATGCATTTTGTCCCAAATAAAACAAGCAATATTGGAGGCACTACAGACTTGTAGTGTAGTCAGACTGGACATTGAAGAAGATAAAACTTAATACTGCGTCAATCTTCTAGTCTGACCAGAGATACACAGTAATGCAATGATCAATTAATGTAAATGCAAATGTAGTTTGATTGCCCATGAAGGAGCTTGTTTTGATATGCAGCTGGGTTCCAGATCGTATTAAAAATTTAAAATGTTGGTGTTTGTGGAGGGAGGAAAACCAGAGAATGCACAGAAAAACCCTTGGAAAAGAAAAAAGAAAAGGAAAGCAACAACAAATTTAACCCACACGTGCTGATCGACATCCCGGGGATTTGATCCCAGGCAACACTGCTAGGAGACAAGTGTTTTCATCACTGCACCATATTCCTGCATCTACCAACCTTTTTTACTCTCATTGATTCTGACAGCTTGTTCCCTGTGAGTCCCATGTCTTTTAAAATTTGTGCCATCTCTTTGGGATTAATACCACAGGTGTTAGCTACATTCATGTGACATCTCTTGTGAACATTCATCTTGCAAGCTGAAGCAGGAATAAACAATGAACAATTGAACAATGAACAGGAATAAACAATTGTGTGGTACTACACAAGGAGCAAAAGGATATTTTTTTTTCTTCCCAAAGGAGTGCAATAATTCATATGCGTAATGTACCAAGGGAAATCAAGAAATCAGTGCTGAACTAGGTGGGCAAAGTTCAAAATATGACCATTCAAATGAAAGCCATTGATCAGCACTTTTCTGTGGTAATGTTTATTATGCTGCAAAAAGTGGTTCAAGCTTTCGAGTCTGTGGATAAAATACTTAAGTGTGACCATTCAAATTAAAGCTATTACTAGTAGTAACCAAAGGTTATAAAGTGCAGGCGAGGATGATGCATTGTGCTTTTGGGTTAATAAAAATGTAACAGACGTGTACTTAACGTGTAACATGAAGCTATAATAAGTAATTATTTCTTATTACTTATTATATTATGTCAATTATGTAATCTAGTCAGCGCTTTAGAATATTTTAATAGTTTTAAGCACTATATAAATGTATGTATTACTATTATTAAAGCTACTGAGCAGTATTTCCCTGTGGTTCTGTTTATTATGCTGTACAAGGTGGTTCTGTAAATTGAGCTTATGGATAAAATCCTAAAGTGTGACCAATGAAATGAAGCTATTAAGCAGAAATTACATGTACTGCATGTAGTGCTATTTATTAAGTGGGCTGTTGCCTAAAGAATAAGCATTCAAATGAAAGCCACAGCAATAGTAAGTGCAAAACTGTACTGGCCATGTTTGGCTTTCAAATATTCTCAAGATGAAATTCTAGAACACTTGTACATTTTGTACTTTTGTAAGCTGGGCTTCACCTACCTGAACATTGCATGCCTTGTTTCAAAAGACCATACAGAAGAGAGCCACAGTGATCACAGAATGTCGGTCTTTTGTAATTGTGTACAAAAAATTTGTGGGGCACGTTGACCTTGAAACGCAGTGAGCCTGTGCTTGATCTTTCAAGTGCACTCTGAAATTTAAAGTCAAAGGTCAAAGTGATTCATTAACTGCATGATCAACTATTGTTGAGCCCCAAGATAGTGAGAATGTTATGGAATGTTCAACCAAATATATATTTTGCAAAAGCAGAACAAAGCAGGAACCTGGAAAAAGATGCAGAAACCAGGAATGAAGATTACAAGAGACAGAAGCTTCAGATCCTTTGTTTTCTACCTTGTTATGTACTTGTGGAACACATATTAAATACCTTTTCATCACTAGGAAAAACCCCGGGTGATTCTTGCTTTGTCCCAGGGCACTCAGACACCACCTCTAAATGGCATCGTTTGTGAACCACACAAGTGCATACTGCAATAAAAAACTCATTATTAACAAATATAAAATGGAACCAGATGCAAACAAAAGAGAGCATTTTGGAGAATTCAAAAGGTTAATGTAAAGAACAGCCATGGGTGAAGGTATTAAATACATTCAACACAAAAACATTGACACTCATGACAGAGTTCAGCTACACAGACATTCTAAATGCATGTACATGTCAAGTAAAACAGCACCAATTTCCCGTTTCTTGTTTTTACATTAAAATAGTCTCTTTTTTGTATGGATTGTTCTGGATTCTTCATTTTGTCTTAAAAAGGGGGCATTCTGGAACCCAGGGAATCCTCCCCTGGCATTCCTATGGAATCCCCTGGGATTTGTCAAACCCTACATCTACTGAAATACTAACCTTGGCATTGATAACCTTGTTTGTTAAATACACCCCTGAAAAAAAAATACAATGAACAATCAAAAAATAAATCAATGGACAAATAACAAAAATGCATATAATATTTATATAAATTGCATCATTTTTGTTTTTATTCATCAATTCATTTTTTTGAAACAACACTTATCGTTTATGTCAACTATTGACGAGAATTGTATCCAGAAACAAGGCAGTTGTAAAACAAGTCAGAACTGTTAATAAATTATTGTGTTGTCATAACACAAGTGGCTGCAGATTTTACAAAGGTATGCTTTAGTTTGACCAGGCAATCAGTAACCCTCTAATTAATGCCGAGATGTTGATTTGATCAGCCATTCTAACTAAGAAAATCGGGTTTTATAAACTGAGTTGATAAGATAAATTGGCAATGGTAAGTTATAAGTATCAGTTGTATGCACTAGATATATATAATTTCCTTATATATTATATGAGCAAGCAATTGAACGTGTAATTTTTAAGTTGTGCCATTATTTTTTCTTTCCTTCTTGTAATTTTTTCTTTTATGACTTTTTTTTTGTGGTTGTAACGATTTTAGTGTAAATGCGGTGTATGTTAATCAATGAAGATTTTCAAAAAGAAAAAAAATTGGCCATGGTAAAAAGATTTAAAAACTGACATTTCAAGCACTAGCCCTTTATCAGAGGATTCAAGATGAATGGCTGTCACTCAAAATGTCAGCTGTCAAATCACTCTGTTGTGGCCAATTCACCTCATCAACTCAGTTGATAAAACAAAATATTCTTGTCTCGCTCCCCCATCAATGCAGCACCACAATTTCATTAGAACCTACAATGTAACCCCTTTATACACCTTTATTTATTTCAACTTAGAAACAAACAACATGTAGACAAGTAGTAATAGTATTTCACTTAAAATGAGGATGGTCTGGAGGGGCTGTCACTAAATGTTGAATTTAAGCTGGTGAAAATGGATAAAGTATATGACTGTAGCACGTAAGAAATAATAAAAAAAGACAGTTCTTTGACTATAATTTAGAAGCAACGCCTTGTTCATCAATTCAAGTAGTTGTGGTTCAGAATTGTTGTAGGTGGTCTTATTGACAGCACTGTGGTGCTTTGACTGCTAACTGCTAGTTTGCATTTTCACTGTGGGTAGTTGTTTGTTATTGGTGATTTGCAGCCTAATTCCTTAGATGATTAAGTAGCCATGCAAGATAATCAATAACAACTTACCACTAACTAGTTTACACAGCTGTTTACAAACTAATGAATTTCAAATTCAGCTCGATAACAAAGGTTTAAATTAGCTAAGTGCAATATAATGTAATGCAGCTAAAAAATTAATCGAGAGTAATGTAAACATGTTTAAACAACTGTTCCAACTTGCAAATTTTAATCAGCTGTAAAAATTATGATCTCAGCATGAGATGGCTGCAATTCATTTCAAAACAGTTAGCCACCTAATGCACAACAATAACTACTAGTTAGAATTTGATCTCCACCCCAGAAACCCAGGCTCATCTGTAACATAATAAACATGTCTAAAAATGGACCTATCATTTTGGAGGTTGCCAAAAAAAATTTAAATTATAAACTTGATATATAAACAAATTGTTACCATGACCAATGGACTAGAAAGGTGCAAATATTTTTGCTGTCATTGTATAATGCAACAGTGTTTTATATGATTTATGACTGAAGAGAACAAAAAAATGAACTGTTGATGCAATTTCTAACATTAAAATTATTATTGAATGTGGCAGGGCTGTGCTCTAAGAGTTTTCATAGGAAGCCCAAAAGGAGTCTAAATTTATGTCCAGCAGTAAATCTATGTGCAAAACTCAGTTTTTCTTTTTATCTGAAGACAAAAATTAGTCACCTATGGCAACCAGGCGCTGCTAGAGCACAGCCCTGCATATATATGGCTCATTAATTTTAGTTTTTATTTTTGACACAAAATGGAAAAATTATCCAAAACTACTTGACTATCGTAAGCAATAATACAATGACCAAGAATTTAAAAACCCAGGGTTGTTGTTAGATTTAAAAGAAGGTGTCTGATTGAAGATATTAAACCTTTCAATTCTTTATATTGGTATACACTAAAACAGTGGATAGTGTTGTTGGCACGCTCCGACTGGCTACTTAAACTCGGAAAAGCAAAGTGCTATTCACCTCCAAGCAAATTTTGGTCATTTGCATGTGAAAATTGTAATTGAAGGGCTTGGGGCATAACCACCTTTTTAAATTTGAGGCCTTCTTTTATTTTTCGTGCTCATTTTGCCATATTTTTGACATGTGACCTACAAATTAACTGCAAAACATCGTCAGAATTTTTTTATGCTGTTATTTTCCATCGTTTTATAAAAATAACGTATATGTTGCAGTTAATTTTTATTTTCAGGTAATGTTTATTTTCCTTTGTCTCAGATTCATTAATATAATCTCAGACAAAGGAAAATGAACTAGTTAAAAATAAAAATTACCTGAAAATAAAAATTAACCGCAACATATGCAAAAAAACTAAAATAAACTAAACTCCCTGTCTCCCATTGAATCCCGCTTGAGAAAATGAATCCCAAAGTTTACCTGAATTTCTCAATTTTATGCTGATTTTTTTTACTTCAGATAGCCAAGATTGGGCCTGTACTGCTAAATCCTGCTCAAGAAAAATTAATCCTGAAGTTCATTCCCTCAAAATCACTTCATTTTTATCACCAATGGTCAGCAAAGGTGTTGCAAAGCATGTCAGGATATCAATGGTGGGAACGAAAGCGGAATGCAAACGAAATACAGAAAATATTACAAGTCTGGAAGCATTTCGGATATCGGGCATTTCAACTACGGCATGGGATGGGAAATGGTCCACAACTCACAATGCTGCCCCTTTTCTGATCCAAAGTGATTCCAGACATTCCCGCCGGCTCGTCTTGTCCACCAAGGTCCATTTTTCACCTCGAGTGCTAAATGGTGCTTTAGACACAAGGTACGACAAGAAACACGACTCATTTCTTTGAGAAGTGCTAGAGACTTAAGGATTTCCGGACTTAATGATGTCTTTCAATCACTGGATGGGCTTATACAAACGCTACAGATGATGTGTTACTGCAGTGAGCTCACGATAGATAAGAAAGCCAGGTGTACGTGCGTAAATAACGGTATTTTCATTCGGGTTGTTGGCACTGGTCAGGAGTATTGCGGTCGCATATTCTCACGGCCAATCTGCTTTGAAATGGCATTGTTTTGGAGTACGTTTCATACAATACTGGAAGGAACTACGCTTGGATGTATGGTCAAATCACTAGAGGATCAGAACTCATCTTTCTTCAGGTAGTTTAGTTTAGCTATTTTTTACATACGTTATATCTCTAAAATGACGGAAAAACCAGCATACAAATTTCTGAACAACGTGTTGCAGTTAATTTGTAGGTCACAAGCCAAAAATGAGGCAAAATGAGCGCGGAAAAAACAAAAAATGGCCTCAAATTCGACATAAGGTGGTTATGCTTCGACACTTTCAATTGTTGACAGGAATAAATGAGTTAAAAATCATCAGTTTCGTGCTATACATGTATTATTTCACTGTTTTAGTATAATTATACTAAAACAACTATTCACATCAGTTTTGGTGGCTAGTGGTGGATATTTACTGAGCTGCGAAGCAACAAGGTAAATAGCTAACTCCACTTCAGTGAACACTTGTTAACTATTAGGCAATCACTGGTATCAAGAATGCAAATTTATTCCACCACACCACCAGTTAATGACCAATAATTTCTACAGTAACTCCATAACTTTTTGCAAGCTCAAATGTGTTATAATAACCTAATCAAAAAGAGGACCTAGCTGACATTAATACTATCAAAGACTGAAAATGGTAAAAAATATTTATTTATAAAATATAATGTATGGGTGGAAAGGAAATTTTTCGTCTTCATGCATTTGTGATGAACTTATATTAATTTTATGAAGGACAGGGAGAGTGGAAAAACTCTTGACAACTCCAGACCATTTATTTTAATGAAATAAAATTACTTAAGCCTCGTAAACAATACCCAAGAAACTGTGAAAATATATAACAGTCTTTCATTGTTTTAAAAAACCTTTGGTACTATGGAAACACATAGTCTAAACTTAAATACAGAATGTGTCCTTGAGCTTGTCTTTAGCAAATAACAAAAGATGAAAGTGATATTTCCTAGCTTGCAGAATATTAATTTTTTAGGAGAACATAATTATCTTAACCAAAAACAGCAAACCAAAACAAGAACAAAAATATATTAAAAAAAAAATACTGAGAAAGAACAAACACCAAATCATAGTAAAGAACTGTCACACTCAAGAGTTGGAGCCATGCATACTATGTGTATGATTCTTTTCTGCGAATTTTACAAGCATTTATAAATGTACAGGTAAATGGATTTGCCCAGAAGTGATACACATGCACTGCCCCTCAGGCTAGTGATGTGAATTTTAAATAACATCCTGTGTTTTAAAACAACAAACAGATATAACAAACATTGAGCAACAAACATATTTGTTAAATTTCAGGATCATCCAGACAAGAAAATCTTTATAATGAACTTTAAATTTCTCATGAAAAACTCAAATTTAACAGGTAACAATAACATTTAAAATGTGCTACAAGATTTTTAGCCAATCATAAAGCTAAAAGCATAGTGCAAAACCAAATTGGCAGCAGATAAGGTTTCACTACATCCCTATATACACTGATACCTTTGATTGGTACTACATGTAACTGTATCTCAAAACTTAATAAAAGCCCTCCCTGAATGATGCAATTGCTACAATACAGAAACAAAGTTGTGCTCTGGACATATAAGTTGTCTTAAGACCTGAGTGAGACTTTACTTTCACCATATAAAAACAACACCCACTAGCAACGATCTTGGCAAATACCGAGAGTTAAAGCGTCATACTACTTGAAACAAAAGAGACAAACAACAGGTACAACACCTACGTGTAATAAGACAATCAACATTACTGATGTGGTCAATTTCAATAAAAAGTGTTTAACAATAAGTGTACAGGCCTAACAGGCATATACAGGCCTAACCATCATTTTGATTATTATTATGTGGGTCGTTGCCATATGAGGCAACATACCCAATAAGTTATTTTTTTTTTATTCTTATTGATGACATGAAAGTGCATTGAGACTCTAAATGCGTTCACAAAAACTTTACTATTATTATTATTATTATTATTATTATTATTGTTACATAATTAACTTTTAATATTATATTATAAAATGCAAGTTTCTTTTTTTTCCTAGGTGTAATCCAGTTCTCTCATTTCACACAATTATGTCATGCTAAGACGTGTTTTAAGTTCATCGTTTTCTAAACAAAATTTGCTGTATTTGAACTAGTCTACCGTCTTCTAAGTAAAAACATAGGACTAAAATTTAATGGCCCGCTTGTGAAGCTGTAACCAGCTCCTTTTTTTTAAAAAAAAATACAACATTTATCAGTTTGTGGACATAGATTAAAAACACATTAAATGTAACAGTGTCTGGAAACTGAGACAACATTTTTAGATGCCTGAGCTCAAAGAAGTGTAAGACATATATCAGAAAAAAACTTGCACATATCCCAGCCTGTTTACTTTGGCCAGAAAAGAAAATATGCAACTTTCATCTTAAAAGCCACAATATTGTACAGGAATTGCATACATGTAAATAATAAAAGAATGTGTTTATTACTTTTTCATGTTTCAATAAAATAATTTGTAATTCAGTAGTACTACAGACACAATAAGAAACTTCAATTTCCAAAAATTGTAAATTATAAATTATCTAGTATTTTGTAGAGTTTCTTTATCCATTAAGTATAATTGTAAATTTCTCTACCATCACAAGTAACACCTGGTGTCGACCAATCTAATTTACAAACAAACTACAACTTACAAGAACTCCAAAGGAAATTAAACATAGTCCATCCATATTGCTTCTTATTAGTGTGTTATGTTACTTTGTGAATGAAAGAGTGACTGATTACAAATGCACCAACCCCTTTTCTTGTCAAAACCACATCCATTACAGCAAAAAAAATTATAATTTAATTTTACTTTGTTTGATGCAGATGTAGACATACTATGCTATGGAAGATTCCTTTTCTTAAACTTGTTGAAATGATTGTGAAAATTTGTTTACATTTTACAAGCAACCTTCACTATCTATTTATATATTTATTCTTGTACGACATTCACATTATGTCAAAATAGTGCTCAAAATTTCTACTCAAACATGGGAATATCAAATGCATATTCATAGTTTATCAAACCTCACATCAAGACCCAAGACAAATTAAATTATATGCAAAGAAAGCTGTATGATTTAAATTATTCTGTTTTTTAGTCACTGCTTTTATATTTTTTGTGTGTGAAATTGTGAAATTATGTTTTCAAAATGTGCTCAACTGAAAATTTATTTGTGACTAAGCTTATGTTTATGGGCAGTCACTGTAGCTGAGAGCTTGTCACAACAAAAAATAAACACATGGAGGTTGTAAAAGAAGATTTCGACATGTTCAATACAATGTCTCAAACCCTTAACCTTTCTATTCACTGAAAAGTTATAAAATTGCAAAAAGGGTGGAATACAAACGCGAACACAAACGTAAAAGCTAAGGTAGCTATCTATTAATATTTAATAAGTTTAATCCCATTCCATTTACTTTATTGGCGCTCTACCATGCTTTCAATACAGGTTGTGTTGTTTTGTTGAAAGCCCATAATTTGGTCACGATCAGCAATATATAAAATCGCGTGTCGGACGCTTACAACTGCATCAATAAAAGTCACTTGGTCGGTTTCGGCTCGCGCTAAAAGATGGAACGCACAACGCCAAAAAATATGTTCAAGAAATGATTAATACACCGCAAAAAGGTGTTACTATATTGCTAGGTAAACAAATACACTCGAAGGCTAGAGCAGAAATGTCAAACGTGCCTTGAGAGTGAGTCACTACAAACCCTTGTCACTCAATGCAACTTATAAAGAATAGCCTTCATTGAACTTAGCAAACTTCCATAATAAAGTACTTGATTTCTACGGGTTTAAGATCTTAAAAGCACATGTATTCGTAAGTCTATGCCTCTCAGAATGTATTTCAAATGCAAAAGAACATTGATCGACGAAAGACCAGCTGAAAGGAAAGTTTGCGAGAAATTGCATAAGCTTACAGATGTGAAATATCACGGTGTTTCTGTCTAGTCACACAACCAAAGCGTGAATTATTTTTATGCAAAATCAACCACAAAGGAAGACAATGCAACACAAGAAAGGCTAAAAAGTCGTTCTCACCAGATGAAATCCCTGCAATGGCAACAGTAGGTCGGTTGTCTGAGCCAAACTGCCATAAATTTGTGACCGCTAATCTGATGCACTCTTCGTCGCATAGCCCCTCTCCGACCTTTTATGCCGCTTTCCCTTTCCTTGAACACTCTTCTTTCGGTATGATCTGCAATGAAAAAAAAAACATCAAAACAAAAACGTTATTTTACCTCATTTGATCTGAAACGCGAATTACTTAAATATATAGCTTTTATCGCCCCTAGATCGCCACTTTTTTCGATCTTTCACAAATCCGCAGCGTCTGCAGAACACGCGAAGTTGTCGTCGCCTTATTTGATCGAGCCGCTTGCAAAACATTAACCAAGGACATACATCAAGACGTTTATTGGAATTACCGTTTACTCGATTTGCAAATAGCGACCGATCCACGCTGTAGTACCATTTCTGCCCATCTGTCGACATGAAAGCTACATAAACCTTTTAATAAAGCGATATCTTGGTGCAATCGGTTCGAAACTCACCCGGGATTGACGGTTTTAGTTCAATGCAGAGATGTAATTTGCCTTCAGGTTCCAGGGGTATCTGAAGATGACATTACAAAATAGCATTAGAAAGAGCCAACGTTGAGACTAATTAAGTCCTTTTAATAAAAGAGAAATTCAAATAAATTGTGTGTTCCTTCCGTACCCAGATATCGGAGATGCCTTTTATTCCCGAGTTCATGATCTCCTCCAAAGGCACCGATGAATTTGCTACGAACGGATCGGGCGGCATAAGAGCGTTGTGAAATACAGTTATTCCAAGAGTCATTCCATTTTCTATCTCGCTTTCAAACTCCTCGTTCCACACAGGCGTTGAAGTTTTCTGTTTCGACGTTGTCTGTGCTATATGGAGATCGTCTACGTTTACCGACACATAGGGGTCGATCGACGAAAGTCCGCCAAACGTTCTTCTTTTAGCCAAATCGGAGGGTTTCAAATCCGTCGCCCCAATAACTTTTAGCTTCACAGAGCCCGTAAAACCCACCATGGTGCTGTACAAACAATTTCCCCTCGAAGAACGGTGCAGAAACAGTTCTACAATCTACAAAAAGCTTGGCATTGCACCTCTTCCTCCACAAAACCGAATCAACCAATATTCCAATCGGCGCTACTGAATGATAACAATATTCTCTCATACAAGCAGCGGAAGAAGGCAAGAATTTCCCAGCATTCGCAGTCTCCTTTTTTAGTGTCGGAAATCTACGAGAACTTTCCGGAAAAATATTCGGCTATTTTCGTGGACTTACGGCGTTCCTTCGTCTGGGTGCGGCAAATATTTTTATGCAAAATCAAACACGACCTTGCAGAGTCTTGCTACAATTTAAGATTACAGCCCGATAAATTATACATCCCGATAAATTATACATAACTTAGACGTGAATCTTAGTTGGGAAAAGTCATGCTATGCAATTAATAATTAGAAAACAAAGGAACGTAAGATATTTCGATTGCGGCGGAAAACTGGATTACCGAACTGAAAATATGTATTTAATGAAAAAATAATATTTACTATTTTATTCGATCGGTCCTTTAAATTCCGTTCGATCCAACGGCATGTAATGTTAAAATTGATAATTTATTTTAATTTTACTGTAACATGCATGTGTAATGCAATAGAAGTTGATCGCTATGAGTGTGTCCCAGGGAGTGCGTATAGTCTAAAGGAGTAGTAAACAGGATTTTAATAGCAAAAGTATAATGTTGCCATCTTCATGTCCAGTATTTAGGAATTTGCGTTTTTGATTAAATTTGGTTAAGTAAATGGTAGATTAAAATAGTAAATAAGGAAATTTATGAGTCAGTCGCTAATTTTAGTTTGCGGTTTGAAACTAAAGTGTTTTACCACCTATCACCCTGCATCAAAGACTTCAAACGGGAAAATCCGAGATAAAAACAAACAACAAACAATCCAAGGAAGTAAAAAAATACAAATTAACATCTTCCACTTTAAAAATGTGCCAATATAAGACATAATTCAATTTTTGCTAGACAGTTTCCGCAATTTTTGATTTCTGAAATCTGAAAAAGGTCTATTAAAAGGTACCGTTGTCCTGCTTCGAGTTCGTTTCCAGTCCTCGCCTCCTTTGTGAGGAAGTCTAAAGGTTTTTTTCCTGCTTTCAGTTCGTCCTACGCTTCCTGACTCTCCCCACGCAGATACTGATCATGTCACGCACTCATACTTGAGGAAAGCATTGGATTGGGTGACAATTGAAGCCCAAATTAGAAGCAGCATGTATTTGTGTAGGAGTTAAACTTATCCGCCAGCCACAACTGATCCTCAATTTCCCCACGCAACATACGGATTTTTTTAAGACTTGAGAGCGTGGTTTATTTACTGCAAGAAAACCAACCTGGGGCAGTTAGTAAAAACCTGGCAAAAATCGGCGCGACGAAAGTTTCTCTTCCGTTGATTTGTCGCTGTGGTTTTGCCGTTATAAAAGTTTTTGAAAGTTTTCAACAACGGGCGTTCGTTCGCTCGCTCCAGAAAACTTTCGTCGCGCCGATTTTTGTCGGGTGTTTACTTCGTCCCACCACGACTATTGCCGCTGGGCCTTCGAGGGTGCGATTTGCAGTTTTCTCGCCATTTTGCATAAGTTATAAACATGGCGCACTTGTATTTAACTGATCCTAATACAAAATTGTTTCTCTTTTCTCGCATTTTGACAGCGGAACCCACGTTTTAGGGTCAAAACGTCTCTAAATTAAAACTAAGTGCCTTTGTCAAACACTAAATGCTTATAGAACACTAAGAGGAAGATATCAAGTGAATTTTGAAAGAGAGAATAAACCATAATCAGAGTTTTAGCGAGTTTGCCAGGACACAAGGTGAGAAACTTGGCCATCTGCAGCCCAAGACACTTATTTCTACTGTTATAGCACTGCACTAGTATAATAATTAAAAACAAGACTGGACAATTGTTTTTGGCCCACTGATATAAATATGTGTTTTGGATTAATACGAAAAATGGTGGCATAATACTTAATACTTATATTGCCCATTAAAATTATAAATTGTAAATAATTAAAAATAAATAAGTAAGGATACTAACAGTGCGTGCAGGTCTACGGGACCCCCTCCTCGCCATTATATAACCGGCTTATGCCGCGACAACGAGAACGTCGTTCGTTTTCGCAAAAAAATTAAAAGCATTACGCCGCTAACGCCGCTCGTAGTGGTTACGACGCCGCCAAAATTTTACCATCGCGCCGCGCGCACTATACCTCCAGCTACACAGGCTACCTATGGCATAGGGGAATTACTCGCCCATGTTATGGAAGATTTTTCAGAAATACTGGTAACATATGCAGCTATATGCCTCTAATCTCGTACCCACGGTCAGGCTCACATTTCAGTTTTCAGTTCAGTACAAACGCGAGTGAGATCTGGGTACGAGATCAATATTCCTCAGAACGACCTCACAACTCTCATTACCAGAGAGGAGCCACTGTCACTTAGATTAAATAAAGTGCATATGACAGATTTTTTTATTTGCTTGATGGAATCTACATGGTGTACTATAAGAAAATCGAAAAGATATTTTTGATATCGATTTTCCGTCTGAAAACGTGAAATTTCACTTCCGGTGGGGTACAAAACCGCGCAAGAAGAAAGACTGGAAATAGTCCGCTGTGACGTCAATACAAGAATGCTGGTGTCGAGGTTTCTCGGTTCCTCGCATTTTTTGTTGGTGCGCCTGAGGAAGAAACATGGTTCTATTAAGGTGTGTTGTCTATGGTTGTAGCAACAGGCGCCAAAAAACGGAGGAACTGAGAAACCGCGACCCTGGCATTCCTGTATTGACGTTCGAGCTTTCCCTCTTCTCAGAGACTCGCATGACAATAGAACGGACTCTCTTCCCGCGAGAGTAAAACTGATCCAAATTTGAATAATTATTTTCGCAAACAAAAGAATGTTATTTCCCACAGGAGTAGTTGTCGTGGGCCGGCTTGGGGCGGGCGCTTTTTAAAGGTCTTTCAAAACAGCCTGAGACTATTTCACAGAACTTTTCGATCATTTTAAACTACGAGCAATACTGAAGCGGAATGCATAAGTCTCTCACGATAACCCAATGTGCGGAACTATTTGCGATAATGTTTTTAATACACTGCACAGTCCTGAATGAAAGTGAAGACGGCTTCGGCCGTTGAGGCGAGATCGTGAGTAAAAAAGAGCAACGTACAAGCGAGTAACCCGCGATCCACGCTCACTATTTGGCAACGCTTGTAACTGAAAACCCAGTTCTGCGGAAAATGTTTTTGCCATCGCGCTCTAAGAATTGCGACTCTAACGAGTCAAAAAGAAAAAAATTCTTGCTGCACACAAATTCGTTGACAAAACCGTTTGATTGACAGCAGTTGAATCTGCCAAGAGACTAGAGTATTCCCAATGCTTAATCTGTTGACCAATAGGCCATTTGCACGATGACGTCATATAACTACAACTACCAGAATCCTTCAGTTTTTTGTTTTGTAGTGCAAATTAGGGCTGTTGTTGTTTAAACCGCACTGGGATTACAAAATGTAAATAAGAAAGGAAAAACGAAATGAATTCTGGTAGTTGTAGTCAAATGACGCCATCGTGCAAATGGCCTATTACAGTCGGTAGAGTCCACCTTCTATAGCTCAGAAGGCGGTCGGACACTTATTGAGAATTATATAATGTAATGTCGACACTTAGAATTTTATTTTCAATACATTTTAAGTGTAAAAAAGAAAATCTAAAATCCCCACTCAGGATTGAACCTGTGACCTTAGCTTGGCTTAGGTTTACATAGCCTACCATACCACTATACCACCTAGCCTCTCGGGTTGCTTAGTCTTAAATTTAACTATATAAACTGCTACCGCCGACCTCAACTGAAAGCTAACCAGTTACTCCGTTATATAAGTCTCAATAAGGTGTCCGACCTCCTTCAGAGCTATGGAATCTAGACTCTACCATTACAGTCGACTAGTCTTGTATATGCAAATTATTATGCTGCTTATTAAGAAACTGGGCACTGCAAGTACACGTCACGGAAGACAATGGCATTCTGGGGCGATCGGAAAACGGTGAATTCAAAGCTTTTCTGCAGAAAAATACCATCAAACACATCATGTCTGCTCCATAGCAGCTGGGGTCAAATGGCCTCGTAGAACGAACACTTCAGACAAGAACGAAACAAGAAAAAGGTTCGGTTTCAACAAAGTTAGCTCAGTTCCTTCTAAGCTGTGCTGCATTACATGCCAGAGTACCACTGGCGAATCGCAAGTTCAGTTACTGGCTACGTAGCTGAGGTCACATTTCGACCTGCTGCGACATGATGTGGCGATGAAAGTTCATGCAGCACAATCAAGGCAAAAGATTCAGCGGTTGAATGTGCCCCATGGAAGATGGTGATGTAGTGAATGTTCTACGTAAGAGCCCAAAGTGACTGACAAGAAGTATTATGCGGAATAAAAGTCCTTTATCTTCTAAGGTTGAGCTGAAGGATGGAACTGTGGTCCGAAGACACCCCCACCAACTACTTGTACGTCCATCAAAATGCTTAAGGCCTGACACTGTAGTTCCAAGGGTTTTGGAGGAGGAGCTATCCAACCAGATGTCAACAACCCTGACAGAACCCCTGTAGGTGTGCAGTTCGTGCGCACTTATCCAACACAAAGGAAACAATGTGTCCAACTGAGACCCACAACTTCTGTGAGGCGATGTTCAACAAGAGATCGGAGACCCCTCACACTGAGCAATATCAGTTACTATAGACTCATTCCCTCTCCCTGAACTGTACAATGTGCTCCTTTGTCAAAAGGAATTGAACGTCCAATACACCAAAAGGCCAACTGTTCATGGACAAAGTCAGTCCCAACATTGTTGAACAAAACCTCCCTGACTGAGACAGTGCCGGCGGCGAAGCAGAAATAATCTTCACCCTACCAACTTTGGCGTTAACGGAACTGGCACGGCTTCGTGTTAGCATGACCATCATTCTTTGAATCTTCTCCAGGGAAGAGAGGCGAACCGAACTCTTTGTCATTTTATTAACCAAGACCATAGAAGATTTCATCCTGGACCTACTGTTTGCAGACGACTGTGCTTTTCTGACGCATTCAGAACAAACTCTTCAGATCTCTATCAACACTGAGCTTAGTATGGGCAGGCCATCATCCAAACAGACTGATCGTGGACAAGGGAGCAGTTGGTAGGAGCTATCATTTCCACCATTGAAAGCGGATAAGCAGGGATGGCACTGCAGTGAGAGGACTCGCCTTCTGTCAAGACGATCCGCTGTCATTTTTAGGTTAGTTTGTTGTTTCTGTTAACGCCTTGCCTCGAATAACTTAATCTAACTGCAGGTGGCTAAAATATTATCGAACATATTTAAGGTAATAAAGTTCTTGTTATTCAGTGGTTCCCGACCATGCTCCGGCTTTTTTGGGGGGTCCCTCAATTTTCCTCCCTCCCCAGAGACCTTGCATCCTTTTTGAATTCTAATAAAATGTCAATCTGAATTTACCCTGCAATTTCCATTGACTTTATTATTACAATGAGGAAATTTTTCGTTTTGCATTCGAGGGTGTTCGAGTAAGGAAACACAAGCTTCTACATCACAGCATGGGATGTTATTTTGCTGTGGATCGAAGAACTTTACATGTCTCCGAGTAAAACTGATTAGTCAAAGAACACTTGCAAGGATGGAGCTGGAGAGGCCTTACCCTTTTTGGCAGAATACAAGTGATCAAATCTTTTGCTATTCCATAAATTTTCATATCGTGCGGCGCTAATTTCGTACAAAAAATATTTTATCCAGGAACTAAATTCACATCTCTATTCCTTTATATGGAGAGGAAAAATATTAAACGTTCTGCACTGATCAGCCCTCTCGAAAAAGGAGGCCTCAATATGATTGACATTGAGTCAATGATCTCTACACCGAGAATTACGTGCATCAAAAACTAGTTAGATCCATACCCTGCAGCTACCTAAAGAGCGCAGGTGGTAAGTTTTTGTTTCATTGCAATTTCGATTATGGAAAGCTTTCTGTAGCTGCACCACCTTTCTACAAACAATGCCTCCTTTCTTGGTCCGCATTAACAGACATCAATCCTTCCACATTCAGGAAGAGGTCGCTATGGAACAACAAATCGATTTGCGTCGGAAACAAATCTGTTTTTAGTAAAAAAAAATATATGATTTTGGATATATAAAGTTGGTGACCTTTACGACTCTGCAAGGGAGCTGAAAATTGGAAAGGAATCTTTACTTTCCGCCATTTCTCCTGTTGATAATTTCTTGTTATTCAGTATGTTCAACCCTTTCCTACAAGCATGGCGTAATGTCCTTACCTTAAATAGGTGTTCTAATTAATATAGAGAATTTAAAATCAAGATCTTTGTACTCCAGCCTGTTGTCCAGTTGCAAAAGAACCCACAGCTGTAAAGAACATGAGGACGTCTTTAGTGCCGTCAATTATCAGTTTAATCGGAAAGATATTTTTCTGTCACCAATTGAATAACTTTGAATGCCAAACTGCGTGAATTCCAATATAAAATTTTAAATAGAATTTTGTATACCAACGATATGCTCTACGATATGCTCTCTCAATCCCCTCCATGCTACTTATGTCAAGCGGACATAGAACCTTAGAACACTTCCTTTTTTGCTGCCCACAAGTCGAGGTTTTCTGGAAAGAAATATTATCGATCGTTATTCAAAGACAATTTAAAAATAACTAAGTGCTTTGAAATTACTGATATCGTTTATGGAATTAATAAACAGGACACTTGTGCCTCTTTGCTTAACTATATAATTTTAGAAGGCAAATATTTCCTCTACGCCTCTGTAAGCTTAATAATAAGCCTCTGTCTCCGATACTATTATTAGAGAGAATAAAAAATACTTTCAAAATCGAACTTCTCATCGCGAGAGAGAAAAACAAACTCAATTATCATTACGAGAAATGGGAGCCTTCACTCCCTCTTATTTCATAAAAGATTTTGTAACCTCTGATGTCTTTATTTCCATTTCCCTTCACATTAAATGTCCAGGTTTTTTTGAAATTACCATTGAAGTAGGTTTTTGTATTTGTATTTTGTACTGTGCTTTATCTTACTTTTGTATGTTTTTAGTGTAGTTTCAACTGTTTATTCAACTGTTTATTAATTATCACAGAATTTACAGAAAGCAACATATCCACTGCCCGCAGTTAGCAGGTTATCTAGTCGAGGCGAGCAGTGGTTTTCTTTTAGTGCTGTAATTTTCCTTTAATGTAGCATTGTAAATACTGAAATTGCTAAAAATAAATAAAATAACAAAGAAAAATGTCTCCGAGTACCACAGAGCTATGTCTGACGGCGGTGTTGGTCGCCAGCCGCCGGACGGATCAGTGGAGAGAGACCAGACAAAAGACTCCCAGGTTGGGGGTCGGGAGTGGGGCCAACTATCTCAGACGACAACTAGGCACGTTTAGAATGCACACAGGCTTAAATACGAAGTAACTAATAAAGCAAGGCCGACTGTACAACTGGGATTATATATAAGTATATTCTATCCAATACTTCGTCAGGCACGGCCTGACTTCTTTAGGGAATAAAATGACTACAAGAAAAACGTTACAATTGAAATCGCCAAGAAACAAAAGGATAAAAGATTACAATGGAAAAACGTTACATTTCTGAAAATATAAGCTGAAACGTTACAAAAACATGAAAACATGAAAGAAGATATGTAAAATATACTAGTAGTTCCTAATGGCAGGTAAAGTGCTGCGAGCAGATGGTCTAGTTATAAAGCATCATATTTCTTAATTGCCCGAAAAAATATTGGGAGGTATTCGGTAATAATGTCCAAAAGAGGAAGGAATGTGTTCATTAGCAGATGCAGTAAGTCTTCGGTGTCTTTTGATTTAGGTATTAGGAGTTGAAATATGTAGGCCAAATAAACTAACGCGTACAAGAAGAAGAACAATGGCAACAAAGCTACTGGTGTCCTTTAATGTATATGTTTGCGACCACAATGGGTTGTTTGGCACACTGGCCACCGAGCATGCACATTCGCCCAGTTCAGTTTGTCACATGAGATCAGAGCAAATCGGCTCAACTCGTGATTCGGTTTGTAGGTCGTTTTATGTTGCTGCTTTCGCATGATTTGCAATCAACGGTACTTTGAAATCAACCATGCTTTGAAAGAAAAGACCGAACAACTCCTTAAGTGACACGGTAGCAAAGCAGTACAAATTATCCTCACCAAAAACTGAACATGTCCTACACGAATATAATAGGCCTATGGAAGAGCTTGCGAAGGGAAAGCACGCGTTTGAGTCAGCGTTACAATGGTCAGCTGTGCTGTTCAACAACAAAATGTTCGACTAACACACGTCGAGAACACACGTCGAGAATCAAACCGGTATCTGAGTTAAATAGTAATAAATGCGAAGTTTACATTTCTTCACGCTTGTTGATACCTTTGGGTTCAAGGGTTTATGACCCCTTTCGATAAGATAAGCTTCTCGAGCTTTGCGTATAGCGTCACGAGATGAATGTATGAGTTCAAATGGAATAAGTTCTATGTCGGTAGTAAATGATCGTCGAAAAGAAATGGTCTGAAACTGCAGTAGGTAGTAGGTACTGTAGTAGGTCTAGACACAGGCTTACCATCTTCTGTTTGTGTGGTGTACTGTGCATCTGTAATGGCCGTATTGGAAAATAAAATAAAAACTCTCAGAATCAAGCTACCATGTTGTTAATACCATGTTGTACTTTGTTTTTGTGTTTATTTTGGTGATTTGTGGCTCGCGAAGGCGGTATTTTCGAAATAACAATTGGATTCGCTCAAAACCTCTTCCCCTACTTTTGAGCGAGTCCAACTGTTATTTCTAAAATACCGCTTTCGCGAACCACAAACCACCAAAATAAACACAGAAAAACAAAGTTAAACAACATGGTAGTGATTTTGAGAGTTTTTATCAGTTGTATTTTCATCAGTTTTTAGAGCCTTAAATTTCGCCTTTAGTGAGGCTGGTTTTATAAACACACGAACAGAGGATGTTAGCCTGTGGTTGAGGCCTTATGACCCACCGAGGATGATTAGGAGTAGTGGAGGAGCTATTCATCATCACCATCATCATCATCATCATCATCTTCATCACCACCACCATCATCATCATCATCATCATCATCATCATCATCATCATCATCATCATCTTCATCTTCATCACCACCACCATCATCATCATCATCATCATCATCTTTATTTAAAAAACACGGAATCATTTTCATTTAAAAATGCTCTTCCAGTGAGCCGTGGACTACTACTGAGAATAACAGTTGGATTTTGAGATGTCGTGGTTCATTTTTTTCTTTGGTTGGATAATTTTCAAACCAGTTTGATTTCCTTTGTCTCCGATTATTGTAATGCATCTGTGATAAAGAAAAATAATAATTAAACTGGCATAAAAATTTTCAAACCGAAGAAAAATTTGAACCACAATATAGATGTTGTGGTGCAATTTTATCCTTGGTGCAAATTTTATTTTCCTTGTTTAAAACTCATTATCATACATTATCATACATAAAATTTGCACCAAGGACAAAATTGCACCACAACATAGACAAGCAAACAACGTGACTAGGCCATTCCAGGTGCAAATATATATATTTAATTTTTGTTGTTTCTATATATTAAATTTCTCTTCAAACGACCTCTAGCCTTGGCAGAGGATTTCTAAAAAACTGTCTGGCGAATTATATAAAAATTTACAAAAATATATATCTATAAAACCTACCCACTCGAAAAGCTACTATTTCGTGTAAATGTCTACAGGGAGAAATTAAGATACAACGCACCAGACAGTACGAGGTAACTTGAATCAAACAACACGTGAATAGTATCAAACTAGGACAAGTATTGATGCAAACTACCTTGACATTAAGTTTGGTAGGAGTGAACAACAAACGGTGTCTCGTACAAAATCCCACAGACATGGAATGCAAAAAAATCGGCCGGACATAAAATAGCAAACCGCTCATACCATCGAGGGAACAAATAATGCTTTTGAAAGTTTGTAAGTCAGAAGGTTTTATCTGAAATGAGCCAGAAAACGCGAAGTTACGCAGCGAGTTCACTGTTATCTACTTGGGCAATGAGAACACCCAGACAAACGGATATTTTACGAGAATTTAAGAAAACCGGCGTTGTTCCCTCGATTGTATGAGAAAAAATAAAAATCCTGATATTAGGAAATGTAATTAAATAAGGGGCAGTGTCCAAACTGGTTGAAAAGTTTGTACATGCTATTAACAAGAAAAACCGCCAAATTTAAAATAATGATTAAGTGTAAGAGCAGGCCCAAGCAAAAGTCAAAATCAGCAACGAAAAGTTCAAATAATACTTATTTAAAATTTAGCTGATAGGCCAAAGACTGCCTCGTTAAATTTACAGCGGCTGCAAAAATTTCCATGTGTTGTGCCCAAGGCACAATTTCAACAAACACCGGTTTTCGATTGATATAATACGACAAAGTGTAATAGAGAGGTAGTTATGTGTTACACTCTGGGATAAGTTCGGCAAAATAGCTTCGAGCAGTTTACCAGAGACTATCGTAAGACAAAACCATAGCAACAGCGAAAAACCAATCAGCTACGGCCACGAACAGTGCGACAAACCAATCAGCTACGGCCACGTACAGTGCGACAAACCAATCAGGAGTAGACGAAAACATGTAACCAGGGCGGGAAAACGTGGCTAGAGTACTTTGTAGTGGTTTTAACCCACAGCTGGGATAATTACTTTCGACGGTCTCTGGAAAAACGCACAAACGTTTGAACCAATTGAGGATTATTAAGATGACGAAACGTTGAATTCGTTTACTCCCAGAATGAAAAATTGAATAGTGCTATGTTGCTTTAACTTTCAAATCTATGGATAAAATCTTACAGTGATATGAAAACTCTTAATTAGTACTATCTTGCGATTCTATTAATATTTTACAAAACGGAATTTTGAACTTTTTTTTCGATTTTGAACTTTGCCAGTCTTAGGAGTCAAGGGTTTACAGTCGGCCATAGGCCCTTACTCTGCCTCCTTACGAAGTTTGTAACATGGTATTAATAATTCTTACAAATTTGGCTATATATATATTATATCCCTACCACTTTCGTAAAACTGCGGTTTATAAATAATGGCCTTATTTATTTCTCTATAGTCGGAAAATTTACACTCTGGGATGGACTCGGGAAACACAATCCTCTTCAAATATTAATGGAATGAAAACAATCTACGTCCAGTGTTTAAACCACAATAAACTATTATCTCGATTGTTCAACTTAATCAAAATAATACAATATAATTTGTGATTTTCTCAAAGCAAATTTCATTCCCATTGCACGTTAGAAGACTAAAGACAAGCTTTGTTCGCAATGTTCATCACATTTCAGATTATGCGATACAAGTAACTTAACATGATAATTGAAGAAGGCCAGATTTTTTTAACATGATATTTGCTAAATGAGTAAAAATATATATACAAGGCTAAAAGCATTCAAATTTGATAACTCAGACATTTTCGACTCATCGCGTTAACCTAAAACCTCGAGAGTGAGAAATATTAAATGGCATTTGTTTTACTAGGCAAACGTTTCTTCAGCTGAAAACTCTCAAATTAGAACCTCACGCAGCATACGCAAAGAAAGAAATTCATACTCTTTTAGTCTTGTGTATATAGTTTTTATCGTCTTACGAAATCATTTTCTTTTTCTTTTTACTCGGCCTTTGGTTACTTTGTGTCTCGCAGAGTAAGAATGTCTCTTGGATCAATTTCCAATTCATTCCAATTTAATTTCCAGTCTTTCGCTTTTCCATTAAAGCTGACAACCATCGGATCACTTTAATCATCACGTGACTACATGCGCATCCGTCCACGTGATCATTATGGTTTCGTGGCCACGATCACTTGATTTCAGCTTGTCATACCTCGTTGGCTCGGTGAGCCTAAAAATTAAAGACAAAACGTTACAAATATAAGTACGTTATTTCTTTAAATACGATAACAGGCTAAATGCATTAGCTTTTCTTTTCTTAAAATATCAACACAAATTAAGGACTATTCAACGCACTTGGCGACTTGTACCAGGCGAGGAATAACTTGTAAACAGTGCAAAACGCGGAAAAACATGCAAACAGTGCCAAGGGCGGGAAAACATGAAAACAGTGCAAAACGCGGGAAAACATTCAAACAGTGCAAAACGCGGGAAAACATGCAAACGGTGCAAAACGCGGGAAAACATGTAAACAGTGCAAAACGCGGGAAAACATGCAAACAGTGCAAAACGCGGGAAAACATGCAAACAGTGTAAAACGCGGGAAAACATGCAAACAGTGCAAAACGCGGGAAAACATGTAAACAGTGCAAAACGCGGGAAAACATGCAAACAGTGCAAAACGCGGGAAAACATGCAAACAGTGCAAAACGCGGGAAAACATGCAAACAGTGCAAAACGCGGGAAAACATGCAAACAGTGCAAAACGCGGGAAAACATGCAAACAGTGCAAAACGCGGGAAAACATGCAAACAGTGCAAAACGCGGGAAAACATTCAAACAGTGCAAAACGCGCGAAAACATGCAAACAGTGCAAAATGCGTGAATAAAACAGTGCCAATTTTTGCCAGCTGCTGCAGTCTCGTTACGAATGTTATATAGAATTAGCATGCAAGCTGCAAGCAGCGGTTAACAATACAACAAAAACTAGATTTACCTTAAGTTAAATAATTTAAATTATATTTCCAGCTCCACTTCTTGCCAAAATCCTTGATCATAACAACGATTAGGAAGATACAGTTCATCTAAGTTCATCCGTGTCGTTGTCCTTGACTCTGACTTCGTCGTTGTTGTTTTTGTTGTTGTTGTTATGTCAGATAATTCCAATGAAGTCCTGAAAAAAATGTTCACAGCGAGCTTTAATCGTAAATGGAGCGTGATTTGGTTAGATTATTACCTTAGCAGCATCTTTAAAGAAAGACATTATTGTGATGCTTATTAAAGCGATTATGTTTGTTAATACTTCCGTTCACTCAATTTTCTTTGTTTATCAGATTCATTAAAATTCCTCTCACTCTTAGGTAAATTAAACTAAATTTCATTCATCAACATGCAAATTTCAACTTTATCTATATCACTGCAGTAATCTCTCTCACAGTAACACACTGGAATTCGGCGTTTGGGAAATGGGTACGAAATTGCGTTGGAGGCCATGTGACACGAGGCATGTGCTATGATAGTCTACCGCTGACCCTTAAGTACTATGCAAAGCTAAACATTTTCTCTTACTTGGCATTTTCTCTGAGAGCTTTTCCTTTAAGTATCTTTTCATCCGCAAAGTTGTCTTGCGTTTTATTTGTATTCTTTTCGTGCTGTTTTGAAGAGACGAAATTTCGAATTATTTCAGGATTTCCTGATCTTGTGCCTGCACAATGTTTAGGATCAGAATCCTCAATGTCTATTTGTTTTGGATTCACTTTTGCCGATTCCACGGCTCTCGGTGTCACGTGATCAGCTGCCTCTCTTCTGCGTTTTCTCCAGAATTTCCAAGCGACGCATGCCACGATAAGAATAAGAACTAACAAGATGGACACCACAATGGCGATTATCATGGTGGTTTGTTTTGTGGTGCCTAGGAACAAAACGAAACAAAATAAATAACTCATCACTTTATTAACGTGTCGCTATCACCACACAAAACATTACTTTTAATCAAAGTATGAAGCCAGGCTGATACTACGTAGAACATTTAACGCGACAACGACATGATAGAGCCCAAACTGAAAGCCAAAATGCAACCGTGGACAGCTGTTTCGACCTGGTTGGGTCTCGTCAGCACGGTGTAGCAGCAAAACGATAGAAAAACTAGCGCGAACGCCAATTCTCTACCAAATCGCACGTGGTGATGGTTACAGATGAACCCTTTAACGAGTGCCAAAAGTCATAATTCAAGAAAAATTCCAAATTTCATTTTGTAAAATATTGGAAAACAAATGGAACCATGCAAAAGTACTGCCGAAGAGGTTTCATTTGAATTGTCACACAATAGGACTTCATCAACAGACTCAAAAGTTAGAACAAATGGTACCATGCAAAAGTACTGCTGAAGAGGTTTCATTTGAATGGTCACACCATAGGATTTCATCAACAGACTCAAAAGTTAGAACTATGTTACATGTCTCACTAACTGACTTTGGGTGTGAAAGGGTTGAGTCTTGAATGAACAGCAAAACCCTTGAAACAAATGCAAACTAGTCTACCTGTAAGCAGCCTGTAACGTGGTTACGAGGAGTCTCACTCAATGATAATAGTGCAAATATTTTATTTGGGTAAAACGTTTCATTAAAACGTCTGCATTACACGGCCCGATTTATCGGTCGTATGGCTGATGCACACAATGCACAAACTACACAACGACCTTGACAACGTCTTAAGGGTTCGGGTAAAAATAGCACTGTTGGACAATATAACATTGCCTAACATTGCCCAACATGGCGGGATCGAAAAGCCTGGGCCTTATCACTCTTTGTGCATTCCTAACAAAGCTATTTGTACCTAACTGATATGGCGTTTTTTTACTAATTCTACAAGACTCAGCTTACCTGGCCTTCTTTCTGAATTGTATGATTCTTCTGTGAAGCAGAAAAAAGACAATGGTTAAATTTCAGACAGTTATAACCCCTTCAATCCCAGAATCAATGCTCTGCCCATATAGTAGTTTGGTGAATCCCATGATCACGGATTTAACCACAAAAGGGAAAATCCCAAGCGAAAGCAATGACAAAAGCGAAATGAAACAGGCGGATGTAACCTATATATTAGAAACAACTGTTCATATGAGTCGATAAAAATGGAACTGAAATAAAAGAAACAAAGCAATCAAATATCAAGCAAGCAAGCACCGATGCCAAGTTATTGTCGCTGTTGTGCAGACCTCTCCGGCCGCCAAATTCAGTTATACATAAGGCTAGAATTGCATTCGTCTTTATCCGGCTTCCAAAACTTACCTATCGTTTCATTTGCAGTGGTAAGAGGTGTCGTAGTGGCATCAACAGTTCCATTTGTTGTACTTTCATGAGTACTTTCGGGATGGCTTGCGGGATGGCTTGAGGAATTACTCGAGGAACTGCTCGTGCGAAGATTCGTAGGAACAGTAGTCGGCAGCGCCACTTCGCACGAACTTCCACTAAATCCCGTTTTACATGTACAAGAAAACCCGCGTATTCCATTTATGCATGTGCCACCGTTTTTGCATGCGCCAGGCACACAGTCGGGGTAACATTGCTTCCCGCTATATCCCACGGGACATGAACAATTATAATCTCCTATGAGATCCTGGAAGAATAAGTCAAATAGTGCAATCAGACAAATTCACAGAGTGAACTGCTAGAAGTCAAAGCGTGTTTACATGTTTTTTTTTTCTTTCAAGGTATAAACTTTGCTCCACATTGCCTCTCTCCACCTAGGTGTTTGGGGGAGGGGGGAGGGGGGGAGGGGGAGAGGGCCGGGGGGAAAGGAGAGAGGGGAGGAGGAAGAAGGAGTAGCAATACTTCTTTTTGCTTCATGCCACAGAAACGGGGAATAAGCTCCAGTTGGCTTGTAAAAAGAGTTCAAACATTATTTTAGATAAAAATCTAAAGAACAGGCTATTAAACTATAATATATAAGTTTTTCTTACCGTGCAACTGCCTCCGTTTAAGCACGGATTGCTGGAACATTCATTTATTTCTGAAAAATGGAAAACACAATAGCACAATAAATATCGAGATCAAAGGGTGCGAACCAAGTGATTCCCTCTCCGCCCCAAACCGTCTTTTGAGTCTTAACCTCGTATCCAGAATTCGCGGACTCCTTGATCAGCGGGAGGTCCTGCCGACCCATCGCTGTTCGAGGAGACTGAGGACTCTGGACAGAAGATTGTCTGAGTCTCTGTTATGGAACGAATCCAGTCCGCTCACCTGTTTCGCAGTTTCTTCCAGTATACCCTTTTTTACACGTGCAGGCGTACTGTCCTCTGCGGACATTTGTGCACATCGCATCATTTTTGCAGGGTTTGTTACGATCGCAATATTCTAAATCTGAAACAAAGAAGGAAGAATAAAGGATGAGATGCGTTAAAAGTATCAGAGAACAACAACAAAACATCAGAAAGGAGGTGTTTGGAGGATTTCTAAGAATGTAGGGCAGGTCCGTTAAACTCTTTTTTTTTTCTTTTTTTTTTTTCAAAAACTAGTCTTGTTTTAGGAAGACTAAACTTCTTTCCCAAAAAATAACGGAATTTGCCGATTTTGCGGCGATTTTGATACCACGAGTTAAAACACTAAATGAAAACTTACCAAGATCGCAGAACGCTCCACCCCAGCCAAAATGGCAATCGCATTCCCATGGCTTGTTGCATGTGCCATGAAGACACGCAGGGTGAGTTTTACATTCCGTACAGTTCTCTCCTTTCCATCCATCTGCACAACTACGAAAAAATAATAATAATAAAAATTATTAAAACACAAACATTTGTTCACTTCACTGTATTTTACAAACACTAAAGCAACTGTTCGACAAAACAAGGAACTGAGAACTCTATTGTTATATAAACACGGTAGCTACATTAGATGGATAAGGGGGAGGGGCAAGGGACAAGGGGACTAACAAGAGGATAAGGCGCACTAACTATCGAAGAAAAAAATGGTTATCTGCTTCGGAAGTGTTTTACTGCTTGTTGGGTTCAAATATGTGTTGATCCTTTCATGTGGTATTGTCCAATCAACGACTAGAGCAAGTGCATTCGTCAGCTTATGCGCCATTACCGTTGCGATAGCAACCAGCTAACCGAACACAAACATCTCTGGCTCACTTACTTGCAAGTGTTGGGCTGAGAGCAACTGCCGTGATCGGGGTCGCATCCTTTGCGGCAAACGACTGTAAAATCAAAGAAAAATTATGTCATTTCTCAAGTGGAAATTTAACTCAATTTGTCAGACTGGTGCTTTAGTGCCATTAATTATGGGTTTAAGTCTTAAGAAGTATTTTAAACAGATTTTTAAGGTGGCAGGGGCCGGAAGTGTGCATAAGCCCGTTTCGCATTAAGCACAAGCGCACATCCAATATCACCAACATTCTTGGAAGAACAGGCTCGCCCGATTGTTACCAACCATCTACGAATCCAGACGAAGCTGGACGAGTCACTTCTACTAACCACGCGTGTGACCCTCGCTACGCGATTGCCATGCGTGCGGCGAGGGTCACACGCGTGGCGATGTAAGGTTCAAAACACCCCCTGGCGATGTTGAAACAGCGTGCAAAATAAAATAAATGGTGACGTTGCTCTTAACAGCTGTGTGTTAAAGAAGGTCATTGTACAACCTGCCCTAGCAAATATTCAACGGCAACCAGCTGGAGATGCTAATTAAGCGCTGCGTTACAAGAAGTACGCGCGAACGAAAACAATCAACAATAAGATTATCGTGCCCTCTTATACACAAGAGATCATCAATGAACGACCTTGAACAATACAAATTCTACACAAACATAAAACATATTGTTTGATATTGTTGATTTTACGGTCTGTTAAGACTGGTTGTTTGGGTTGTGCGGCACGACACACTTCGTTGAACAACGTGAGAGCGCATACTAATCAAGGTTCTCAGGCCAATCAAGCTATCTCAAAAATATCTGCTGCAAATTTGAATGTTCTGAACTGAGCTGCTTGCAAAAAGACTGCCAATACCTAAAATTTGCGTTATGAGGACTGGCAATGTTTCCTTTGGCTTACAAATGGCGACGTTCATTGAATATCCATTTATTACTATGTTCATATATCAAGCTAAAAGATCCTATTGTTGATGTATTTAATAACCAATGTAGAGATAAAAAACAACAACAAACGCGGATTAGAACTTAACAACGGATAAACAATTGACAATTTCATGAGGTTTACACAACGGGAAAACGCGGTTAAAAAATAACAAGAGAGAGATTCTTATCAAGTAAGATGTGGAGTTGTTCAAGCAAATAACGAAAACCCAAGCGCAATATTTTACTTCTACATCTACATATACAGTGAGGTTAACAGGAAATTGTCAAATCGTGTAATTAAATTTTTTTCATGTGCAGCCATACTTTAAGAAAAAAATGTGGGCTTTTACTATTTTCCGCTCATCGGAGCAGCTTTATCGGTAAGTTTGGCTTGTGGAAAACTCGAACGCGATAGCGCATGTACTGTTATGCATTTGGCGATGTGCAGCAGTAACATAACAATAGCACACAAAATTATTTCTATGATTGGTAGAGAGAAATTAAAGGTTTAGAGGTAATGTCAATTGGTCACTCCTATCTTACTACAACGAATGAAAACTGTTCACTAAAAGACGATTCAAACTATTCTAAACCCGTTAATAACTATATAACTAAGAAAAAAAATGTGATGTTGGCTGCTCAGTCCGTGAAACGCAAAGCGCAGTAGCACAGTTTTTAGTAAGTGAACCAGGCAAATCGTGTTTTCTTCAAGTTAAAAAAGTAGAGCTTTATATTACAGTGTTCGCAGAAGACTAGTACAATTAGTCGAGATATTGGCCATTAATAAATCTGCCCTTTGCCGTAGTGCCAGCCTTGCATTCAGTTTTGTATTTTCACATTCAAGTGACGCCTGGCACGAGATCTTTCACAAGGAAGATCCGGCAACTACCAGCAAGTTTAATTTCTGCGTCGTATGGACCTCTGCATTCAAAGGTTTTTCTAGTGTTCGCAGAGTTATAAGTATTAGAGAAAAAAATAGTTTTCGATTTTTACCAAACTAATAATGACAAACAAACCAAAATCAAAACTCGCGATTTCTCTGAAAAAACACTTCCGTCTTCCTTTTTTTCCAAATCAGTCGGATGAAATGAATAATACCAAAAGTGACTAGTGCTGTTGAATGTTTTGTAAGCCTATTTCGTGATCCTTTAGTAAATATTCGTTATCTCGTTTCATGGTAAATCCATACTGCTTACCGGAGTTAAATTTCTTAGTAAGTTACTTGCGTGAAATTAGCTCGAAATTTGAGAACTAAAATCTGTGTCAATCCTCATTTATTTGCCTTAACTTTCCTTAAGTTCTAAAACGTCTTTATTGCTCTGATCTTAAGACAATTGTCGACTTAACCGAAAAGAAGATTATTCTAAGATTTCCTTCCGTGATATGTGATATAATTGGCCAGCAAAATTAATTGCTTAAGAAATGGTGTTTATTAAGGTTAAGTGCTGGAGCTAAAGAAGTCAATGCGCTCAGACTGCCACGCACCCTGAAAATCTTCACATAGTTTGCAACTTAGTCCAGTTCCTACTAAATAATAGCAAATAAACCTGGTATTGAATAAACCTGGTAATCATTGTGTGAATGAAAGCCTCAAGTGTAGCCTGCGAATACACCCGCCTCTCATCGCTCCCGGCCTCAACGCCCCTAGCGACTGTATTCACAAGCTACCTCAGGTGTTGCATCAAAACCCGTTGACTGAGCACACTTGGAAATTGGCCCCAATAGTTGGTACAGGGTAAGAACATGCGGCATGAACTACAATGACACAACAAACATTGCATAAAACATGAACGTTACCTTTCGAACAGAAAGACCCCGTCCAGCCTGGTAAACATACTCTGGAGCCATTACTATCACACGTATAGTGTCCGTTAAGATCATCACGAGGTACACAGTTAATGCGGCATGAGTCCCCATAATAATTTTGCTGGCAAACCACTCGGAATGAGAATGTGATGTTAGCGACTGTGCCTATATGACTCACGTTAAGCCACTGCGTGCCTGGAAGCAGGTTCTGTCTTCTAACGATGGCTTTTTCGATCAATACTGACGAGGAAACACCTGTAATTGGTAATGTTAAGTAATTAGTATTGGTGGCTTCTAACAGTTATGTAAAGTAATTAGTATTGGTGGCTTCTAACAGTCGTACCGCTAATCAACGGACAGCTTGTAGTGGATAGACCAATCAGTGCGCGATATAAAAACATGTGACCGGTGGCAAGAGCAAGAAAGCGTGTAACCGGTGGCGAGCGCGGGAAAAAAGTATAACAGCGAGTCAACGCGGGAAAACTTGTAACTCGTGTCAAGCGCGGTAAACCGCCTTACCGGCTGGTGGCAAGCGCGGGAAAAGAGTGTACTAGGTGGTAAGCGCGGGAAAACTTGTAAATGGTGCGGCCTAACCGGTGGCCAGCGCGGGAAAATGCGCACTGCTTGGTTGAAATCGTTATGGCAAAATATACAATGCATTATAAGTTCTGAAAATAGCTTAAAATGCCTATAATATTAATTCAAGGTACGTAACGATTCGTCATCAATAAAACACATTTGATTGGATAATATTAAAACGATCGAAACAGGGCATTTAATCCGACTGAAATCACAAGGAAAGCTGTCTCCAATTAAAAGTTAACACTCTAGACTACGAAATACAAACCATCTTCTCTTTTCGTAGATTTATTGACGAATTGTTCGACTAGTTCCTTAAAGAAGAAGACAGAACTAAAAACACTAAAGTTTAAACTAGGAAGAACCCTTCAAGAATGTACGCTGAACACCCGTATGTTTTGCATTGTAAACAGTTGTCTTTTAATGTCAGATATTCAGCGAAAAAAAACAGACAAAGGGCAGATTCACAGAGGTGTTACTTTGTAGTATCGCAGACTATGGCTGTGTATGAATGCTATGTACTGTATTTCCATTGAAGACTAATTTCTTCCAGATGTCGAGAACGTGCGGCTGCCGGAGTATAAGTATTCGCAGAAAGTTCAAAGCTCTTACAACGTGGTCTCAATCTAAAACGTATTATCGCATTTACATGTAGAACAAGTAATTTATAATGCACTGACAACATACCGGAACAAAATATTTAATAAAGTTTCAGGTGGAAAAACGTAAGCAATGATGAAAAAGTTTGCAATTTAATGGTTGTATATAACAGCTGAGTAATCAATTTTTCATAAACAGCCCTCGGCTAAAACCGTGACTAGTGCGATCGCTTGTAAGGCCGGAAAGACAGCTCAAGCTGTGAATTTTCTTTTAACCTTTTAACTAAAACAAAGATTTCATCCACAGTAACGTATAGCTCCATAGCCCCAGTTTTTATTTGAATGGTCCCACTTTAGTACTTCATTGCAGACTCGAATGTTAGAACCACCTACAACTGCATAATAAACTTTACAACAGAAGAGTACCACTCTATAATTAGCGTACTGAGATTCTTTTATACTATTGAAAATCGAGTATAACCAATGTACAACAAAAGAATTCGTCCATAGACTGCAAAGCTAGAACTACTCTAGCAAAAACACTGCTGTTCGTTCAATTGAATTGAATGTTCCGCTGTAAGGTAACTTAGAATAACATTGCATGACTGTAGCTTTGACACTAAACGTGAAAGGGTAAACACGAAAAAAAAAATTCATGACACAAACCAAAGGTTATTGACAACGATTCTACCACAGAAAACCTCGCAGAAAAAAATATTACAATTTGTACTGTGACACTGTTAGAAGTTTACTATTTAAGAGTTTTCGCGCATCAAAACATTACCAGTGAAAATCATATACAACATTGTTTGGACTTCTTAATATTTCATATCTAAAAAATAACCTTGTGACATTATTTTATCAGTAAAAATCAGCTTAAAGTTAGCAAAATTCCAATGTTTGATTGTTACAAATGGCACGAACGTTGAAAAATATAGCAAAGTGATAGTCTGTCATCTTCTTTGAGCTCAGATCTGATGCAAAAATTGTTTTCAAGTTTGTGTTACAAATGTCAACTAGTCAGACGCCATCAGTCATCCTTTCGTGAGAACTGCGGAAGGAACGAATTTCACAAAGTATCATTTTTAGACGGCGTTCGTCTGAAAGTTTTATTTTGCCGCGCTGTCATGCCATTAGGCGGTGCAACTGGAACCGAGGTGGCGCCAAAGAAGTGGAGATCTCTTATAATTATTAATTGCTGTTTTCCTGTTCGCAAGCAGGCCAAGATCTTAGTCTTAAGGCTATTGAGTTAAGCTTAATTTCCCGAGTGCTCTTCTAGATGAACTATTAAGCTTAGTAATTCTAGACAACCACAAAATTCATGTACATTGAATCGGCTCATTTTTTATACGCGCGCTTAGCTGGACTGAATGCACCATATCTGGAGTGTAGCAAGGGTGAAACTGCCAGGGAAATTTCTGAGATATCGATAAAAAATTTAATAAGTCTTTGTTTTGTCCGGGTTTTGAACAGGATGCGGGCTCGTATGTGCTAGCGATAAATATATAAAAAAACGTTGAATCCACCCTTCGCGGTATCACACTACAATCGGATTAATCTTAGATAGAGTGAAAAAATGAGCCAATAAATGTGTGGTTATTTTGCGTCTGTGGATAAAATCCTCATACAGCATCGAATGCATAATTGAAACTCTTCTAGTGTAATGTTTGTTTTTCATTGTTTATCACAATGAAACTGAGGACTTTTTATTGTGGCTAATGAGCGGTGCTTTTGCACGACTCCAGCATGTCTGGAAATCGAAGCAGTACAGCTTTGGAACGAAGCTCAGACTCTACAACAGTATTGTCAAGTCAGTTCTGCTGTTTGGCGCCGAGTGCTGGTGAGTGGTAAAGAGCGGCATGAACAAGATCAACGCCTTCCACAACGGCTGTCTCAGGAGAACAAAGATCTCAAACGAAGAACTCTACAAGAAAACAAAGAGCCAGAGTGTGGTACTTGAGATCAAACGCCGCCGGATCCGATGGCTTGGACATGTCCTCAGAATGGACCAGGACCGTATCCCCAAGATTGCCCTAAGATGGACACCACCTGGAAACAACCTCATCCCCAGGATCTCCCAAGACACAGCATGCGACGAAAAACCGGTCCCCATGGAAGCAGATCGTTGGCGCCTTATGTCCCGCCCGGGATGAAGAGGACTAAGAGAGAGAATGAGCGAAGGACTTTACAAAGGATGCGTCTTGAGATAGGCGTTAATCGGGATTGGTCGGCGATATTTTTGGATTAAACAGGGTACGTTTAATTCAACGTGATGTTTCCGCGCTTTGGTAGGACAAGGATATTTCCCGAACTCTTATTCCGCCTGTATCTGTAAGGTTCCATTAGGGTCACGATCCCACACACATACACACACGCAAAGCGTGTCTCGACCATAGAACACTGACATGACAGCCAATTGGCTTATTTCACTGATGAATCGATTCTTAAAACGTAGCCAAATTTTTGATTTTGATTTTGATGGAAGATAAGATAGCGAGGCAACAGACGGAAAATAACCTAATCAGTCTTTTGAAAAGCCAAATCAAAATGATTAATTAACCCGTTCATTCCCAGAGTCAATTATGGAGACATGTAGTGTAGTTCTAAATTTTGAGTCTGCCGACGGAATCCTACGGTGTGAGCATTCAAATAAAACTTCTTCGGCAGTACTTTTGCACGGTACCATTTGTTTTACAACATTTCAATTTTTAACATACTCTTCATTTTGTTGAGGCAACATGTTGCAAGGTTTCAATAGCTGATCCTGTTAGCAGCGCGACAATTTCGTCTATCCGCCATGGTATCAACTTTTCGCGCAACAATGTCAGTGCGCTAAAAATCATCGATGGAAATCATCTCGCGGTTTCAAGTTTGATTTTGAAAGGGATTAACCTTATCAGTGCGACGATATGGCGAGCTATAACACGCCCAAAGACAGACGGACAATGCGTTGACAAGGCGGGATGAGCAAAAGGTTATCTTGACAGTACTACCTATTGACCTTTAAAACCCTTTCACTCCCGGAGTCAATTAGGAAGACAGTGTAGTTCTAATTTTTGAGTGTGTTGTGACCATTCAAATGAACCCTCTTCGGCTGGTACTTTCGAATGGTATCATTTGTTTTTCAATGCATTTATTTTTATTTTTGGCACTCGTTGCAGTTAAAGGGGTTAACGGATCCGCACAACATCTGACCCACATCTCGGTAGTGTTTGTTTGTGAATAAGCTGTTTAACCAGGCTTCATTATCGAGCCATTATCACTGGCGATCGGACATAGTGAACATACAGGTTAAGTGAGTTAAGCGATTGCAAAAGATAACGAGAGAAAAGACGATCTATGCCAGAGTATATCATGAAAAAAAAAACACCGCCCTTATTGATTTCTTATAAAAATGTACCTCTTGGAAATGTCAACTTGACAAAAAAGGAGGGAAATTTTAATTTTCATTCATGAAAAATTCAAAAACGACCAGCACTCGTGATGGGCAACAACTTTCACTTGAACTACAACACTTTACGATTTCATCGACAGTTTCAAAAGTTATAAAAACATAACATGACTTTAGCCAAAATGTAAGTGCAGTGAAACCAGGTTAAGTGAGCTGAAGTTATTGAGCCAAATTAATACGATAGATAAAGACGGCACTAATGTGATTTTGGGACAGACCATCTGGAGTGTTCTGTGGTTCTTAAAATCGCTGAATGGGCATTTACGAAGCCATCAAAACAATCCTGGGGGTAGAGCCTTGCGTGTTTAGCATGCAAGTAAAGTCAACAATGGCTAAACTGAAATAACAAATAACACCATGGGTCCCCTGTAGGAACAAATGTTATTTTATCTTTTTATGTTTTCAAAAGCTGCATGATTGGATCGTTGCAACGTAGCTGATTTTTAGGTATAAATAGAGGTTCACTCGCATGTTAGCTATTTGTGAAGGAAATCACTGTAGATTTTACCCCACGATTCATCATATCTGTTAAGTTCATCTGACCAATTTGCGGAAACCTCCTCATAGTTCAGTGTTTGTTGTCTACACACGAAAACCATTCAAGACCATTCAACAGCACCACGCTTATTTGAGGAGTTGGATGAATGCTGTTAGCGATGTAAATGAACGTCCTGCTCATAAAATCTGGATGCAAGAGATAACCTTTCGCGTGCCGCGTTGACCTATCTCGCGGGGCAAGAGTATATTTTAATCCGAATACTCAATGTTATCTCTCTTGATCAGTAGAATAAGGTTACCCACGTTTATTACCCAACTGAAGCAGCATTCCAGAGCAGTAAAAGTTTGATAATCTAAAATTCATGAAGAGGGCTAGTTTACCGGCTCAAGCTACTCTGAAATAAGACTAGAACTTGACTATGAAATGTGTAAACAACGAAATACAACTTACTTTTATGTTTGGCGGTAACCACGAGCGAGTATGACCCCTATAAAAGCGAAGATACGAAAATAATGAGTTATACCCTGAAGGTTCCAACATGCTGGATTACTTACAAACTGTATTTAGAAACTATAGCGCGCACGAGCACAATTTACACTTGCGCGTGGCACACGCGAGGAATTTTCTTCGTAACAATTCACAAACGATGTATTTTTCGATAAGAAGTTCTGAATACCAGCAGGTATAAGCAGCTTAAAATAAATCGCAAAGTTTATCTATGAGCAACGTGGCACGTGCCCGAGCCATTATCAACGAAACAGTACCTTTGTAGGTCAACATTTGTTTCCATATCTTATACCCTCCGGTATGAGTCGTGCGCACAAACAACTCTGACAAAATCTGTTTACTTTAATGAACAATTTAGCATCAAAAATAAAATTCATTGCAGAATATTGTAAAAAATAAACAGCACCACTGAAAAGAACTGGCGAAGAGCTTTCGTTTTGAACGTTTTAAAGTTAGAAGCACCTTACAAAGCGTAACATACCAAGCACTGTTAGACGGTATTGCGTTTATAGTATTGTGTCTATATAAAAATCACGTTTAAGGGTTTCATTCTAGGGATCAAAATAAAGCACGAAACGAAAAGAACTCAAAAAACTCCAAGGTCATGTTTATAGTGGACGGATAAAAAAACCCTTGCTATAGAACATCAACATGTCTGTGCTTAGTTATTATACCGTCTTAGTCACGTTTGCATAAAAACCGAACTTTCAATATTATTATTTACGTATCGGAAATCTGCATATCACTTTAACTTTTATCTCATGATAACGGAAAATACGAAAATAGCGCCATAATATTGCTTTTGTGACATCACATTGATTACCATGCATACAGGCCGTGAGAAATTTCAAATTACTTTTTCTCACAGTGCTGTGCTCGCAAAGTGGTCCAATTAAAGTTAGTGATGTTGAAAAAAGGTCAACAGAACTCTTTCACATCGTCGGAAAAACGTCTCTAGATAAAAGAAGTATTTCTATGGTAAGAGAAATCACTCACGCGCTTTTTCCCACGCGAATTGTCAAGCGAGAAACAAAATACGGGCGCGCATGAGAGGAGAAAGAAAGAGAGTCCGTTAGTCAAAGCAGCTACAGGCATTTACGCTCCGTTACATCTCATACAAGACAGATAATCTAGGACCGCGAAAAAAAGCAACGGTTCCAATCGTGTTTTTATTTTTGTATAGTTCCGTTTCCTCGCTCGACTGCAAGACGACAAGCTGTACATCCTTCCGTTCAAAATATTAAAGGTGTCGAGATTCGTCATCTCATTTATCATTGTTAATGGCTGCAGAAACGATTTATACTATTGTGGTATTGTACAAAACTGAACTAAGTCGGTGGTCCGAGTGTCTGGAGCATTTCATCGCCTTCATTTGTTCCAAGGGTTTTGCGTAATAAAATACAGCCGTGAACAAGATTGCCAAGGTTAAACTTCAAATAACATAATAAAACGAAACAAAAAAACTCCAAATTTTAGTTTGCAAAACACTGAAAAGAAGAGTAAAGTACAAATGGTCGCTTTGTAGGGAACTTTCATTCAGTTAGAACCGTATTAAGCAAGCCGTGATTTGACTAGAGGAAGGAAAGGTCAACAATACAACCAGCCAAACTACATAAACTCACACCAGACATTGTCTTTCTATTTCCGCAAGAGGAACACTTGAAATTGTCTGTTTATGCAGTGCGACAAACTATTCACAAAATACGAGAAATTTAAGGAGGGCCTCCTCGAAACTGAAATTTGCCGCGGAAGATCGAAACTCTTTTCCAAACGGAAATTGTATAAGTGATTATTAAGTTCTATCATTGAATAGTCTTGGAGGAAACTGAAAAACTGGAAACGTACTGACATTGGTCTTAAAATAGAGACATTACACGAATTACGACATGGATGAGTGCAATGGAAAAACAGGCAGTATGATAAATCAACTGTCTTCAGTACTTCAACGCCATGAAATGAATGGGTTGCAGACTCTTGTCTGGAGCTTCTGGATTTTCTAGATTTTGCTGGACATAATCCGTGTCACGGTCAGAAGTTGCCAGTTATGTAATGTGTGATTCTAGGTGATGTTTTTGTGGTGGAAACAGTAATTCATTTAAGCTCAAATTAGGCATTTTCCTGTGGTACTGTTTATTGTGTTGTACAGAAGGAGACTTTAATAAACTTTAGATTGTGTGGTGTGTATTTTTTAACCTTTACACTACTGCGTTAAACCCTCAGTCGTGTGATGTTGTTCTTACTCTCCCGAAATTCAAAGTTCTTGACTAGTATTTTCCAGTGGTGCTGTTGCTTTTTAATTTTCTCCATGTGGAATTTTGTCGAACTTGTAATTTGGCGCTCCTTGCGAAAAGGGTTGGGTTAATAGGCGAATTCACTCTTACCCGCCACGATTGTACCTGCCATGGTATCTGCAGTAAGCTGTTGGACGGGATAACGAACGAGCCGTTTCCTAAGACGTCCGAGGACTTTTCTCCTAACACGCAATTTATGCCATTGTGGGGCCGGAGACAGACGTTGAAGAAGGTACTGCAGGGTGAAGAACAGCTTCCTTGTACCTCCGGACCGCGGCAGCACCTGCTCTGAGAGTCTCTCTGCCCGGGATTCGCATAGTCGAGGAAATGGACCTCGAACATTCCCGTTCCCTGACACTAAAAATAAAAAGAACAATAACGTGAGATAAGGAGAAATAAGTAGCATAGCAGTCGTTTTACGCAGTCGGCCTTGGCCCTTTAATAAAAGCACCGTTCATGCCGACAATATGCTTCTAAATTTATAGTCTGTGAATGAAACTCGAAGAGTGACCATTCAAATGGAACCTCTTAAGCAGTACTTTCTTGTGGTGCTGTTTATTTTTCCGTACAAGGTGCATTCAAATGAAAGCTACTGAGCAGTACTTTCCTGTGGTACTGTTTATTATGCTGTACAAGGTGGTTCTAACTTTTGAGTCTGTGGATGAAATCGTAAAGTGTGACCATTCAAATGAAAGCTACTGAGCAGTACTTTCCTGTGGTGCTGTTTATTATGCTGTGCAAGGTGGTTCTAACTTTTGAGTCTGGATGAAATCCTAAAGTGTGACCATTCAAATGAAAGCTACTGAGCAGTACTTTCCTGTGGTGCTGTTTATTATGCTGTGCAAGGTGGTTCTAACTTTTGAGTCTGGATGAAATCCTAAAGTGTGACCATGCAAATGAAAGCTACTGAGCAGTACTTTCCTGTAGTACTGTTTATTATGTTGTACAAGGTAGTTCTAACTTTTTGACTGTGGATGAAGCTCCGAAGTGTGGCCATTCAAACGAAACCTGTTGTTAATTTGTAAAATGAAACTGAATTGGGTATTTTTTCTTCTTCTCATTTTGCCGGCCACTTTTCATGGAAGTGAAAGGGTTTCAACTGATACGACAAATAGAAAGAAGGAGGGAACGCTCTGATCACGGAGTGATCTGATTTGAACTGCGATACGCATGGATCAGAACCTTCAAAAGATACTAATCGATACTGAACTGAACAGATATCTCTAATTCATCTAGGATTGAACTAGCGCTTGATGGCATCGAGTACACTCTCATTCAATATTTGCATTCACTTAATTGCATATCAAAACAGGAGGCCATTGAAACAAAAGGTGAAATAAAGGGTTAATTTTTCTACCCGGCCACTAATTACAGCAATTAGTTTGCGAAGTCAGGAACAAGTCGCAGCTTTGTCGTGTAAAGAATGTTTCTCTGGTTGGACTTCTTTTATCGTGCTATCAGGCCATAATAAAAGCGATGATTGAAATACGCGCGCCACCTTGTTGGAAAACAAAAACAGTAAGAAAAAGAAAACAAAAACAGAAAGCTTTTACACTAAAAGGAATTTTTCCTGTGTGAGTAAAGTGATTCGATAAACCTTTTGCGTGCCATGTCAATTGGTTATCACTGATCAAACGGCCAAGAGCAATTTAAAGTTTTAATTTTGACCTTGGTAGTTTTAACTCTTGTAAATTAGAATTTTTTTAAAGCTTGGATATCTGCCTGAACGCCGAGGTGACGTCAGGTTTAATTTGAATAAAATCTGCACTTCAATAACAGGAAATTCCGAATACAAACGAAATATCCGCCAAACAGTAACAATTCGCGTGGAACGCGCGCGCATGTCTCCAACTGCGTGTTGTGTTCTCGTTTATTCTTTTCTGGAGTACTTTTGAAGAATCTCGCTGCGTGAAGTAATAAAGAGTTTCTGGAAGGTTGTTTTACATACCATTTGGAAAAATTGATAAGGCAATTGAGCAGACCTGGATAGATAAAAATCTTACAGTCGATTAATTTAAAAGGTGCGAAAAACGGCCAACAGGTATTAAAATTAATGTCTATATGGGGTTTTGATCAATCGATTCTTGATGCTCATCTAATGAGACCAAGCTTTACCACGAAATCAGCAAAACTAAACCCAAACAAATCCGCTATTTATTATCGTCGAATCAAACGGAACGGAACGGCGTGTTTCTGGAATAACCGCGCGGTGCATATAAACACGAATGACTGCGCGCGAAACACAATATAGAAAATGTACTTACCCGAGGTAGCGTTGAAGCCAAGAGGAAGAGCACTAGGATTCCAAGATTTAGGCGCTGATTTCCTTTCACAAATGCGGCCAGTGACTGCCGAGTGAAGTCTCTCAAATGCATGAGTTTCGTGCCCCACCTCATTAAAGTATAATCTGTACAGAGTGCGATAAAATCCACTCGAGTGGCTTGTGCGTTTGTCGTGCGGTAGTTTTCTCACGGCTCAGCCTGAAAGAGCATGTGGACGGATAAACGTGATTAAATTCTGGTTACGTAAATATCAGCTTCCTTAACGATCCAGTTGTCAATTGTCATCGTGTAACTGGAAAGCGGAAGGCAATCGCGACTGCAGATCTAGATCGGAGCTCGATCGCAAGTCGGTTACAATAAAGAGAGAGAGAGAGAGAGAGAGTGTGTGTGTGTGTGTGTGCGTCTGTAACGCAAGGTGTTTAGGTTTACAACTGCCAGCTGCGATTTTCACGCCTCGTTGACTCGGAAGATACACAAAAGTGTTTATCTCAGACAGTCCCTGCGGTCTTTTAAATATCGTATTGACTACAGGAATATCATGTCAATGAAATCTTTCAAAGCCTTTCAATGCTCTTGAGTGTCACTAAGGACAATGGTTTCATTTAGCGAGTCAAAGGCCGGCGCGCGATTTTTGTGTAGAAATTCAACCACCACCGTCACAGATGTGGATCAAACACCGGACGTGTAAGGGCTTGTCAGGGCAACAGTGCATGCCAAACAGAGATAATAAAAAAAAAATACACTGAAAACAGCACAATTTCTACCCTTGTGAAAGCGAAATCTTTGGAATCCGACTGTTTGATCGATATCTCACACTTTTGTATCGATAATTGTTTCAATTATCGCAGGATTGTGGTGAAATTATCGCTGATTTTTCGTTATTTCTAGCAATACATGAAACATAACATTACTGTTACTGGATCGAATACATTGAAAACATTTTCTTAACTCTTTTATCCGGAAATGCCGTAAATCTAACAGGCTAAAAATCGATCCAATTGAATAAGTCATGTACTTTGTATGACAGGGTCTCCTTTGCGGCAAGAGAACGCAAGGAAAACCAGCTACCGATTTCAACGTCACTTCTTAAGTGTTATACAAATGTCAAAACTTGAAAGATGTAGAGAAATAATCAAGTGTCTCTTGCCATTTATACTCACCAAAAATCGTAAAGCGATGAATCACAAGATTTTTGGGCGATCACAAACGAATTCTCCCAGCGTGCACAACCAAAAGAGCAACGCAATAGTTCCATGTGTGGTTATCCATTCATTCTTTATCAGACTTGATATACGGTATGGCAATAACTAAATCTGCACTCTCATCGATTTATGACAAACAGGGGTGGGGGACTCCCCATGGCATGAATTCTTTCACGGATAATTTACGTCCGCCTACATGTAGCTGGGAAAAAATTGTTCCGATGAGGCAGCGAAGCAAGGAAATTTCACACGATCGGCTGTTGACCTCCTTTGTTAATAAACAGAAAAAGGAAAGAGAAATGCTCCGATTGGAAGAAACCGCGTGATTTAATTGTGCTATAAAATTGTTAAGTTTCGGGCGTCTATTAAAAGATTTGATGTCATGTGAAAATCAGGCGCATTTTTTTCCACCTCGCTTCAGTGAACACTTCATGACTGAAAATCGCTGAATCGACAATGAACTTTGCTTTGCGTATGAAATAATTGTAGTAAGAGTTACATGGAAACTGAACTATTATCCGCTTAGCTAATCGTACAGATCACTGTCACAGGTTGTAATAGACCGTTGATATAATGCGCAACTACAAAGCGAATGCACACATAACTGTGTCAAGACTTTGATACTATTCCACTATCACTGCTCTATATATATTTGCAATTGTTTTTGTGTCGTTGTCAGGTTAATATCAATTTGCAAAAGCTTCCGAAAAGCAGTCACCCATATAACATCCTGACCTAATTATGTGCAGGCCCGGTATAAAAAGGGCTATTCTTGGAACGTTACCTAAACAGAGATAAGACAGCAGAGTATGCAAGGTCTTCAAATTATTTCACCTTAATTTTAAATGCATGTTTTGTGACCCGTAATAATGATTCTGTCTTATTAGTTGATCGGCTCCCTTACAGATCTTATCCACAGTTTGCGTGTTTTTTTTTTTTTGACAAAGACCACGCGCGCGCGGTCGACACGTTTTTGAAGACTCACTACACAAGTAGACAACTTGCGCACGCATCGAAAATTTTTTGCCTAAAAAATGCCAGTTGCGCAGCATAAGAGAGGTGGATTTTAATAACGCAGTAAACCGCGATAAGCAGATGTGATCAATTGGCTACTTTGTTATTTGAACAATACTAACATAGGTGACCTTTCGACTCTGATTTTCTCTGCATCCTGCTGCCAGTGACCGCAAAACCGAGCTTCAAATCGGAAGATGTGATTCCAAAACAAATATTTTCGCAATCTAAATAATTCAGCGGTGAGCAGATTGAGCAATTAGGAAATCCAGAGTGATTAAAACAAACAAAACACCACGTCTGTTGTCGATTTACGCCGCGACACGTTTTGATTCGTCAGCAGCGCGTAAGCCGTGTTAAAATTTTAAAAACATCTATGATGAAAGACCACCCTGGAAGATAATGGTGTACAGTCCACGTGCCTATAAATTGGTCCTTCTTGACAAGCCTGGGTGTTAAGAGACACGCCCTTGCGTTCCAGAGTTTCCCCGGGGGGGACTTTTACCTTCCACAGGTGTGTTAACACTACGATCGCGATGCATTGTGGATATTGAAAGCAAGTAACTGTATGTTTATGTTGAAGCCTCTTCCGATCTCAAGGACGTTTGTATTTTCTGTATGTTAAACTGGTAACCTGTTGTTGTAGTTACAGATGCCTTCCAATACACTGCGCCTCGAAAAACAGAGTCTCAGTCAAGCACATGTACGTCACCATACAAATTATCCCTTCTGTTCGGTTATTCGGCAAAAAGTTGTGAAATACAGATGAGGCTCGAAAAAATAAAAAGTGACTGAATAAACTGTTTATTATATGACAGTCACCTTCTCGTGAATCCACGATTTTTGAAAGTGTATTTCCTAGCGCGCGGTCAGAAGAGTGACTCGCTTTGATACATTTTTGCACTCTAGAATGCAATGTTGAATAATAAGTTCATTGATTACCCAGGCACGCACGCCTGATTTTGAAGAGATAAAACTCTGTTCTTGCGAATTGAAAGTACAACTCCTGAATTAAAACTCAGAATAACAAATACATGAAGTTACATTTGGTGTTATTATTGATGGTGTTTGCAAATAAAATATTGAAATTACAGGTTTTTATCTCAATTCTCAATGCCAAACATTTGATAGTCTAAAAATGAATGATCTCTTGCTTTTAGGCTCTCGGCTAGCCATAGAGAACAAAAAAGCAGCAAGCTAATTAAAGACCCGGTCTTATCCTTCTCTTTTGTCAACTTATTTCACTTCTTGAACTGCAATTTGTGAACCTCCGTCGGGCAACTTGACAAAACTTAACATGATAAAATTATTACAGAAAGAATTCTGTTATGTACTGTTAATTGGGCGCCTAGAGTCTGTTTTTAAACCTTGTTGGTTATTTTGACTATTTTGAACAATACAGAATCAGTATTACAGGAGACGGGCGATATATCCAAATTGTCACGTCTGGTTATTACGCGGTATTGTGCATACAGTATAGAGTGCCTATTGACAAATAGGGGCAACAGGCAAATTGGGGAAACGACCTTGTACCTCACACCACCCTACCTAAATTCAAGGGGGCTAATCAGTTCCGACCCCACGGACGCCTGAGCCGCAAATAGCTGCGAATGTTTATAAACAGGCGACAAAGTTTTCTTAGTAAACACCAATCAATGCAATAATCTTGAATATACTCAGAATTTTTCATAAACGGAGCAATTAGTATTGACGCACGCTTTGAGAAGCAAGTGTATTTATATCTAGAGATAAAGTGTTTTGATAGCCTCTAATGGAATCTGGCAGACGCCCCCAAAAACTGATGCCCACTCGAAACAAAGTCTGCTAGAGTGACTGTCTTCAGTGTAATCTGCAGGATTTTCGAGCGGCCATAGGTCAATGAAACACCACAAAGACGTTTTATGAGTTGTAAGCAAACAGAGATTCGATTAATAAATAATAAAAGTTAAACATTTAACATACCTTATTGAATTGATCCAATTTTGTTGTTGCACATTTTAGTCGCGTGTGATGACTCTCTTGTGCAAGTTAGACGAGTTAAAATAACACAATTACTACCGGATGTCAATCCCACAAGCTGCCAGCTTATTCAGACCGGAATACACTGAAAAACAGTCCGCCATAAACGCCTAAACAGAAATCTGACCGCGAACTTGTTTCAGTTAAAAACTCCGTGTGATACCAGAACGGTTGTAAGTTCTAAAAGCCCTTCTGTTAGTAACGCTCTGTTCCAGAGTGTTTTTATAAAGAACAGCAGTTTGAATGAACAAGCTTAGAGAAGTCAAGACAAGTATAGCTCGTCCATGTCGCAGTACATGTAGCTCTATTTCAAATAATTTTGGGTTGCCTTTGCATCCAATTATGGTCTATATTTTTGAGATTACGCGAGGCTTCTTGATCGTTATCTCGACAGATATCAACCAAAAATGTTGGTTTCGGATTAATGGTCATTAATTTTGACGATAAACAGACTTTCCGGCTTCGCTAAACGCCCGCGAATGACGTGAATCCATTCCAGGACTTGTATGAAACACAAGCACGGTGGTCCATGACTATTAATGTGGGAAAAAACAACTTAGAATCTGGTAAAGTTTATCTGATCGATTTTGCGTTTTATTTAGCACGGTTTTTCCCTTTGATACCACGAAAACACTTGATAAGGTTTGACACTAGTTTGACCTTATTTTCACAAGATTGTTTTAAAAATTAGAAGCGCAGATTATAATTCAAGACAATTGAAGTTTCTCACGTGATTAAAACATAACACGTGACATGTAGTATTAAAAGACAACGATAAGAAGCGTCCGTAGCTGCCTGCGTTCGTTGTGTTGGTGACCACTTCGATATCGGTTACTAGAGATACTTAAAGTAAATGTTATATTTTCAAATGAAAACTGCAGGAAATAACTCTTTATCCTAAAAACTATTTGCCAGTTAGCACGTCCCATGTCTACCTCGGAAACAGCATTCTCTTCCTAGCCCAGGGGTCCCAGTTAGCACTGCGGTTTTTATAACACACCTATTATCTAGCTGGATGTTTTCAGTCATAAATAAAGAAATAGCTGTCTGCCAGGTAAGAACTGGAAAAGCTCACAAATTCGTATTTTTTTTGGATATAAACACACCCCAAAGAAGCAGGTTAACAATATCGCACATGTCTATCTTAGGCTCAAGCGTCTCCGCCGTCTCGCCCTAAAACAAAATCATTTAGAGGAGGATGAATATGTATTTTAAAGAAACAAGATAAAAACTTGATGCTAACCTCAACAGATGTTTCATGTTTTTCTGTTTAGTTCTGATTTTTGTCAAGCATCACGCGCTAATGACGACTGATAATAAATCGCTTGCTTGTTATTTGATGATGACATGTTTTAAATTGTAAATCTTATACATGGTCAATTCAATTTGCGAAAAACAAGACAATGCTGGACGCCTTGTCGCAGAACAATGGCAAGCGAAGCATCACTGTTTCTTTCTTTCTTTCTTTCTTTCTTTCTTTCCTTCACTCTTGTTTCTCATATCAATATTTTATGCAAAAGTAAACCTCGCATGATTTTTAAATGATCAACCTGGATCTACATAAGCTTACAAATGCACATTTGTTTAGGCGGACCACACGCTCTTCGAAACAACAACATCCGCAATCATGGAGATTTTTGAGACGACGGTTTTCAATCTTCACATGTGTTAACATGGCGATAGTTAGAGAAAAGCGTTTCAATTTACTGCGAAACCTCTTACCAAGAATCCATCCAGAACGTCTCCTCTTCTGACTTTGAAGAGAATCAGGTCGTTATTCTGTTTGTTTTTATTTGAATGCGATGGCATTTGAATTAATTATAGTTGTTCTTGAACATTTTTAGGGGGAAAATCTTCTTACAATGTTTTAATCTTAACTGAATAAATCCTGATAAGTTGATACGGTTGCTATTGATCATAAAATACCCGTATTAAGATTATAAATTTATATACGATTTTCATCTCTCGATATATTGCATGGAATGAAACATAAAACTCTAACAGATAGCACACCTAATCCGCACTCGTATTACATTAACGAATAAAACTACACAAAAGGAAACTAACTTACTGAAATCCTTCTTTTCAATTCCCAGCTCTAAATCCAAGAAGAGTCCATAACAGATGCATATCGAACAATTCGAACTTTGAAACCGAAACCGACTTATAAATCTTGTTTGTCGTCCGCTGACTGTCTGTCCAGCATTTCACACTCATATTCCCGCCACACGCTGTGTAGCCGCTAATTTTCCCGCCAAAAACTTGACCGGCGTGGTCTGCAGCCCAGCTCCCTTCATTCATTCTTTGCGAAAACATTTTCTTCGCGAAAAACTTCTACTATTCCACCAGTCTCAAGCTTTTACAGCTGCTCGTGAACGCAACCAAGTAATTAATTACTGACCAGCTACTTGAGGAAGGACGAGGACATTTATTAGAGGTAATTTTATTATATTTTATCGCTTTCAGTCCGGAAGCCGCAGTGATGAATTGCCTTCAAAAGTGTTCAATTTCCTTCCTTCCCCTGTTACATGGTTGCAATACTGAGCAAATACCGTAAGTGTTTAATGATCTTTAATGGCGTTGAATACATTGGGTAAATATTTCGTTATCAAAGGAAGAAAAAACACGAATTTTGCGACCACAAACATAAACTAAACATTAAAAGTACGCGTTTTGGGAAAACGAGCAACTTCACACTGACTGCACATGGTATAAACTGTTGCACTCAGCGTGCACACGTTATGTTACAAGGCTCCTTTACGCTTACGAGCTTATGATTCTAACCGATTAGACTCAAGTTTAAATACAGAACTTGGATTTCTGGTTCAATAGAAACTCAGGTAAATCCCGGGAGGTAAATCGAAGTTCGAGTTTTTGGTCGAATTATTAATGGCTATAGCTTCCGTTGCTCTACCTCAGTCCGTGTTTCCGCTATTAAACGGTTCTCCAAGTTATCACAATTCTACTGTGTGTCGGTGTGATTATAAAGACTATTGTAAACAAAAACGTCAATAAACAAGCGGGCCAGAGATTATCAGGTGGAGAAGGCAAAACAGAGCCGCCATGCGCTTTGATTCCTCTGATTTTTATACAATAAAAGTATCTTTGGTTTGTTTTGGCACATTAATACAAAGATCCTTGTTGATATTTAAAAGTTCTAAACGAAAACGTTAAGGAAAACATATTTTGTTGTCAATAAAAACAAATAGGCAGTAAGTAATAGTAATTGAACTGAGTGTCGTACAATTCAGGGAGTAATCGGGCGAGTAATTTCAAATCGGCCGAGCGCGTGGCGCCAGGACGATTTGAAAATTACGAGCACGATTACCCTTGAATTGTACGACACGAAGTTCAATTACTAATTAATCGCATCAATAACAAAATTCGAGATTAAAAAGTCTATGTGGACATTTTTGTACCAAAAACGTCTAGGATATTTTCTATCAGTTTGAAAGTAGAAGGAAAACAGCAAAAAAAACCCATTGAAATGCAACTGATTGACGCGCGCGCAACGTAGGTGTCCAATTACAGCCATCCAATTACAAAAAGTTGTAATTGGATAGCTGTAATTGGACACCCACGTGACCGCGCGCCAATTACGTACGAAATAGGCGCGCAGATGACCAATCACAATCGAGAATTTTGTTATTGATACGATTATGGTGTAAATACACTTGTGCAAATTTGTTCTGGTATAGTTTCAACCTGCAAAAACTGTTAATTAACAGGCTATCTGAGAGAATGCAACAAAGAGATCAAGTAAACAAGATTTGTGCTCAAAATATTTACAGTTTAAACTTCACCTTCGCTTCTACTTTTTGCAACATGATTGTTGCGCGCGTAGGTGGTAATACGCGCAACATCAGGGCTGTAACCTCCAAAGCAGCATTGTTGCGACACAAAGTTGCACGGTTTTGTTGCCCTTATTACTTCACCTTAAGCTCAAGAAATGTGGCCACACACGAAAAGCGAAATTGAGAATTATCCATGCAATGCTCTCTGATTGGCAAAAGTGGTACAGTGTACAAATTTACAGCAGTACAGAAACAAAAGAAAAGTGTTTTTATCGCTATTATTCGTGTTTCCATGGAGAAAAGCTATTAGTGAAAACAGTCGTCGTTCTAGTTTTCCCACTCCAGCCTGCAAGACCATGAGCAATTATTTCACATATATTTATTGAAGTGACGACACCCAGGCTTATTCAGGGGTATCGATAACTTTTGAAAAAGGTGTAGAGAGCAAGCTGGGCAGTTTTCGAAATCTGCCGGTTACCATTAAAGAATACTGCCGGGTTTTTCTAGTACAAACATCAAATATTCTCAGCCCGGCCCGATCTTCCATCTTGCATATGATCAACATTATGTAACGGTTGTAAAGTTATTCGCGATTATAGTCTATTTCTGCTATTTACTGAAGCAGTGTATTTATCGTAGCTAAAATATCATATTGAATGGAAGATTTTTTTAATACACAAAAATCATGCACGTCGAACAGTGCGCGTCTTTAAGATACCGCCATAATACTTAACTGCCGCAGATGAGGCTCTCTTTGGGTTCAACCGATAAACCAGTATACTCCATTAAGTAAAATCCATTAAGTATTTTGGGCCTCTATATAAGAAAATATGGCACACGAAAGAACGGGCGAAGCAAAGAAAACGATTCATTATCCTATAATATATTGTTGATATCAATGTTAATTCAAGTTACTAGTTTTTGTTTTCACTAGCAGCATTGAAACAAATTCATATATGTAATAATAAGAGTGTTATGTTTTTTCACTTGGAAAAATAAAAAAGAATTTGGTAAACCAATAATAGTTACTGTGCGCGCCTACCATCGCTGCAAATTTGACGCCAGCTGCGATATCTTTTGAAATCGAATCACGATTCTATTTAAGTGACAAATTTATTTCATATACTGAAAACTTAAACAGTTGAGCATCTTAGACTGAAAGCAAGTTTGGTTCGTGAATGTTTTCCTTTTTTGGTTTCAACGACAACAATGAAGACAAAATGTCTTTCATTGTTTAACATATAATTTGTTATCGTATTTTGACAAGTTCGATTGCCTAAAAAACTAATTTTTTACCTCATAAATTCAACTGTACCTGCTTCCTCATTAGCAAGAAAACTCCCGGCAGAGATCTGCATGTGATACGCTTTTCTCGTCCGACGTAAAACCATCATTAATTTGTCAAATCACAGCAAAATTACACGTTATTTGTATGAAGGCGACATATTCTCTGGCGCTTCTGTCGCCGCGCTGCGTTACCTAGGAGTCTTCATGCTATTAGTTAGGCCATTTAATATTCTTATCCAATATCCAAGATCAAATGCAACAAATTACAAAGAGCAAGTAAAAAAATCGGCGATATTTTTTTATGCAAGATTTATTGTTTACCAAAAACCTAACAGTGTTTACGCAAAAAAGTTAATTTCGAGTTGAAGTGAAAATGGGAGCAGCGGGGGTGTCCAGAACCCCAAAGACCCAAGATTGACAAAATATCTCATAGCTTATGAAATACATCAGTGATATAAATACTTCGCCTTGTGTGCAGCTCAGTATTCGCAATTAAAACTCACTACGATGCGCACGACGTGATTTACGGCCAATAAATCGAAAGCACGAATCTTTTTTCCGTCCTTAAATGGGATACTTTGTTATCACGTTTTTGTCGCAAGCTTGTTATGTTTGAAAGGATAATAATTTCGTGAACAAGACCTCTAATTTGTATCTACAAAGGGTTTTTGTCTACTTTTACCAATGATGTTTTCCTTTCGTGAATTAGACTCCAGGGGAGGGAAGTATCCTGCTTGAATGATTTTAAGTTGCGCGCGGCACCTGCTCGAGTTGTAGCTCCGCTCAATCCAGAACGCCCATTTCTTATGGTTTTATTCTAAGTCTAGCAGGTTTTAACATCTTCGTTTAGAAAGTGATACATAAATGTCCGCCCGAGACATTTTCTCAAACTTTAGGAGACCAGACTTTTTATCGATGAAAAATGAAATCCTTTTGAGATCGATTGAACTGTGCCAATTATTAATTAAAGAAAAAGTTCTACAAAGAAACTCGAGTGTCAAAATGACGGCAATTTCCGCAGACTTAAAATGCTGTAGAATTATGCACTACCTTTAAGAGGTGTCAAACATTATAAATATTACAGAATCTATTACATCTTTGTCTTCTCACAAATTTGCGATCATAAGACTGGACCAGGATCTCGTTTGTCTAAAAAAAGAGCTCCTTTTATTTAAATTTCAACGTAAGTTTCCTACACACACTTTTAACAGTTGTTTTCTTCCCGACGATATTCGTAACACGTGCCAAGAGTAGACATATAAATGCGGGCATTCTAACTTTCCCACGTTGTTATTCATTTTATTTCTTCAAGACCAGCTGTTATGCAAATTTTCAATAGTAGCCGACGGAAGCTTCCTTAGGCTACCCTCTATCATCGAGTAGTATCATTAAAATACGTAAATTTAGAGCAAATAACCTATTTTAAGTAAAATGTGAAGGTAATGAAATTCATTCTCTTTGTTTTCAAACCGCTCACCGAGCAGATCTTACAAGAGGCAAATACATTTATCGAGAAGACTGGTATTTAAGTGCTGAAAGCGCTGAACAAGGAAATGTATTACTCCATTCAAAAACAAAGCGATTGTTTTATTTGCATATGTTCTCAAAACGAACGTTGCCACCGAGTTCGATTGTAACTATGCGCTTTTTTTATGATGGGTTTCCTTAAAAAAAAACATCAAGTATATTGACAGGCTCAGCGACGATTTCTATGTCAGCAATGGTTTTTATTGTTTCGAGGTAAATCACTAGTCAAAGCTACTGTACTGTCTCCCCCTTCAATAACCAGTTCAATATTTGTTGGTGAAGACATAAATTACGACACCGAAGGAGAATGCTGTTTAAAAAACGGAATAGTGAATCGAGCTTTGATTTCACTCACAAGACGAATATCGCCGACGAAAATTACAAACAATAAAAATAGTAATGGATATTGCGGAGATAAAATTGTCGATTCCTACACGTGTGCCAATCCAAGCGAAGAAATTGCCGCCACGATGAAGAATATTTTACTCGACAAATTAAAGTTTTCTGTCGACGATAAATAAATATAAGAATTTACATTCGGCTTGCGAAGTGGACGTGATCAGAATTTTTTTGCTCATTTCCGCTGTATTTTAAAATTCTAACGAAAAATCTGACAAACAAGAAGACACAGAACCGGCTGTTTTAATGATACAGGTCCAACACACGTGTAAAAACATTAATAAATAGAAGTTGCTTGCATTTTCATAACGCAGCGCTGTGGCTTAACCAAACGCCACAAGCATCGTGCAAACATCTTGCAAAATTAGCTTAGCTCTTCCGCCAAATGTATGCAGCTTTTTCGGGCAAGAAATTCGCGGAAAATACAAGCAAGCTCCGACGAAAAGAAAACAATTCTACACTTACTTGAAATATAAAGTCCACATAATGTTCTCGGGCACTGCGCAAGTGTAGTGTAAAGGTGGTTTCACATTTTAGCTACGCCATCGTGGATATTTTAATTTAAAATAAAACTCCCTGTGTATCCCGGGGAACAAGTGTTTGTGACAATATTCGATACTGCTGATAAATTTAATGACATACAGTTCTGACCGGTCGTGGGAGTTTGTTTAACAGGCCAGAATGATCGCGGGCGCGCAATTTTCGTTGGAAACAATGATTACAGGAAACGCCAAGAAAAAATAAACTTAGGAAGCGCTAATCATAGCTTGGTGGTTTTCTGTTTTGATTGGTGAGATTACGCGGTTAAATTTACGCGGGTGGCAAGACTGAGATATAACGACTGACATCTATTGAACTGGGAAGCAGTTTTTTTCTCGTACTGACTGATTTTGAACTTGCAAGGTAAAATTCAAAGATTGTTTTTTTTTTCTATCTCGAACTTTTTTCCACGTCAGAGACATAAAGCATTACAATACAATGCACTAAGTTCTTTTTGACAATCCTACCGGTTAGTGGTTTAGTTAGATTAGTATACAGCCAAACTGGCTATAAGTGCGAGGCGCTAAATAAATTACGTATCAAAGTGACAGAACATATGAATGCTATCATGAGATAAACGAAAATCAAACAGCAATTTTAGTCCGTCAACTTTGTCAGTCACTTAGAAAAATCGCATTAGGCTAGATGCCGTAATGCAGCAGTTTGATCTAATTTCTGTAGATTAAATATGATTCAGCGATGTTTTATAAATTCTCACTTTAGTCAAGAAATGGACTTTTTACTTCTTTAGCCTTAAAATACAGCCGCCTGTCATCGCTCCTAGCGGCTAGGACTTTTGGCCTGGAGTGATGAGAGGCTGTTGTATTCATAGGCGAGGCTATCTTCTTTGGTAGTTTCTTGGTGTTGCGGATGGTGTGATCACCAAATGACGTAAAACAAAAGATTCAAAAGACACTGAACAATACCCACACCACAACACAAAAGCTAACCAACAATGGCTTCCGCAACACCAAGAAACACCATCTTCTTTTCATATATGACAACTTAAATTAAATACGCCCATGTGCGCTACCTAGCCTCGTACACTTAGTCATGAAAAATATTTACCGGTCTTACAATTTCAAGCTACAAATATCAAATCTCCTTGAATATTCCATCAGATTTCTTTGAATGTTTGTTATATTAGAGACCATGAGAATTTACGTTTGCATCAAATTAATTAATGATCCTTTTTTTAAGTTTGTCACCTGTCCGCTTAATATGTCGTAATGAGAATTAGGTGTTGATCGCTCGTTAAGTTGAGTCATGATTCATTCATCTATTCTCCACATTTTACTACCGAATTATACTCAAATCCAAATAGGAGACAAAAACTAAATTTCGTTGTGCAAAATATAAAAAACACCACTCCAGGAATTAAGTACTGTTTAGGAGCTTTCATTTTATGTTTGCACTAGTTGAGGATTTTGCCCACAGACGTTTTGATCAGAACCACATTTGTTGCCTTAAATTCACCTTGAAAGTTATAACAATCTTTTTTGTTTTTCAATTCTCTCAAAATTATTGAGATTCAGGTCTAATCTTAAAGATAAATGATAATTCTTCATTTGGATATGAAAGATAAACTACATAACGAAAGTAGAAGATATTATAATTACTGTAAACATGCTTACCCTGCTAACAAAGTCATCAACGGGGCTCTGTTAGCAGGGTACTGTAAACCGACAAGTTTTGCAAAAAATTCCTTTTCTGTCAAGGTGATGGCTGGTTCGAGTTTTAAATCCGTTTTAATTTTCTGTTATTGCGACCATTCGTCCCTCGGTCACGCTTCCAAGCATTTCTTTTTATCTTTTTTCTTAATTAAACGGTTAATAACAGGTGCCAGTTCTTTTCTTTAATTAGCCCAGCGGCCATGAATCATTTTGTGTAAGGAGCAGTTTAAGCAAACACAAAGCAGGTAGCGTTATTTAACAATCCATTTTCAGGATCAGAACAGACATATACATAACAGACTATAAGAGCCCCAGCTGGAAACAGGAGACTAGATAATGGAAAATAAATATTCAGGTTATAGTGGCATTGACAACGACAAATGATCCGTTAAATTAACTAATAATATATACTAATGTATATGTAAATTTAACCACAAGAAACATGCTGTGAAACATTGCTCAGATTGTAGATCATAAACAGTCGCTCTTTTCCTCGTGGAATATCGAATGAGAGGTACAAAACGCACACAAAAGAGAGAAAAAACAAACGGTGTGTACAAACATGTCTCATCTCAAGGCACCGAGTATAAATGCCAGTACTGCAAGTGGTCGGTCTCTTTTCCAGGTCCGAGAACCGGCGCCGAGAAGATATAAAATGCATGCAAATCAACAGCAAAAAGGAGGGATTAAGAGAGATTGCTTCTAGCAAATCTATGCAGTCTTCTCGCGGACTATCGCGCAATAGAAGATAGCAAATGGAAGGGACTGTTCCCTGGCTAATATGTGCCGCGGTAATTTTTCCAACTGGAGCACGTGTATTTTGTTCGCACTCGCAATGCTGGGCTTAATCACCATCCATAAGTAGTAATACTTATACTATTAATCACATGTTATTCGAAGTAGTGTAGTTGTAGTGTCGCTAACTGACACAAGACAAATAAGAGCAACACTTATCAACTGTATAACATAAGAAATGAACATCAAACTGTCTCCACGCCCAACAATGTTGAAAACAAATGTATCTCTTAAAAATACTTCTACATTGAAGAAATTCCTGCTGGCCATTTCACAGCGGGGAATGGGCAAAATAAAATAAAAGCACGTGTTAAAAACAATGGAGTTTTTCAGACAGATTCCCCAACGGAGTTCAATTAAAGACTGGTCTGTGCGTGACTTGCGCCCAACATACGGGAGCTCGGCTGGCTCACAACTATTTTATATCCCACCTGGTATCTGACCCACGAGGAACACTGACAACTCAAAACAAAGTTGCTTTTCCAGTTTTCATTTTGAGCTGCTTTTGATGCTTTTCTTTAAACATTAAATAAAACTTATCTTCGAATCAATCGGAAAAAAGAGATAACTCAAACGCTATCTTTGCTACGAAATTGGATGAAGGACAAAACAGTACTGAATAAATTTTAATTCATCGATGTCTTATTTGCTCCATTGATAACGTAAAAGGGTCACTCATAATTGTAATTTGTCAGATATTTTTAGATCATAAAGACATCAGTGTTTAATACCTTATTAAATTAACAAAAGGGTTGGCTTTGAGACTTGGTATGGCTTCCAAAAACTTCCAAAGCCGGTGACATCATAATAAACTATCACTTGAAACTTCTGCTCTTCCGCTGTCGATGGAACGTGATGAATAAGCTGTAGATTATTCTAGTAGTTGGCCGGCACGAGCTACAATAGACCGAGTAAGCAACTGCGGGAATTGCTCGAGGGCTACCAGCAAAAATACCAAGCTAATAATTAAACTAATCCTTTCTGGCGTCTTCTACTGTTTACATCCATTATCAATTCAACGGTTAGTTGGATAGTTAGCTAAAACTCAACTGGCACTGCTCTATCGTGAGGCAAAGAAGGCTAGTCAAGATGCATGTTAAATTAAGATTCTGCCCAACTCGATAAGAAGAGTATCAGAATCTTAAGAAACTGAAACAGTTGTTAGCAAATACCGACAAAAGTAGCTTGAATGCAATTTGAATTTCACACTTGTAACACTACAACCTGTCGTTGAATGGTTTTATGTTATTTTTATTTGTTAATCTCCATTACGATGTAAACGCCTGATGTGTAGTAATAATAATCTCGCAATAAGTTTAGTTCTTCTTTTACTTCCATTTTCACTGTCTCTTTATTTGTTTGTTTTCTACACAGTAAAAACACTACAGCACTGACAGAGACTGAGCTATCTCCGTTTTTAGATGCATAATGTCCTCTGACTCTTGGAGATGAATATTTTATTTCGTTGGATTTGCTTTAAGTCTTTTAAGACCCTGTATGCAATATTAGATGTAACAATATTTTTGTTTTGAAGGTGCGAAAAGTAATATCTTTAGAATTTCCATTATTTGGTCAGCTTATGCAAGGAAAGTTGAGTTGTCCAAATACTATTCGGCCTGCAACTGGTACATGACAATTATTAGCCCATCAGTAAGAACTAGGAGTTTTGCTTGTAACCGAATGAGTCAAAATCAGCAATAAAACAACATGTTCCTGAACGAAGCTCTGATCTACTTGATGTAAAATATGTCGTTCAGTAGCAGGGCTCTCTCGCTCAGCCATGGAGCTTAATTCTCCAAACGTCCTTGTTACAGCAACGTATAGAATACCGTTTACAACTTTTGCCGTAATGGTATGCAAAAACAATGCTTTTGTTTTCAGAAATCAATATCGACATACATGGTTCTTCATAAGAATGGTGCAAAGGAAGTTAAATGAACGAGTATGAATTATCTTAACGCACGTGTGTTTAAATTTTGTAGTAATTGCAAAACCGCAAAGATTTACGATTAATATTGGATGACAGCCAACAGAGATCTGTATGAAGATACAACAAATTTGAAGTTTTTTTCTCTTAGTGTAACAAAGAGCTTGCATCTGCAAAAACAACTTGTAGATTGTGATAACCGTACATGGTTAGTCAAAAACTTTGTGCCCATGTCATTCCTAGAGGAAGCGATCGGTACCGATTCTTATTACACTGACAAAAGAACTGAAGCAGCCGAATACTTTATAAATTCATTCCACAGCAAGAAAGAGAGCCAATGTTACATCCAAATCAATCGATACATTATATTTTCAGCTGTTGATATTGTAAATACACATACCTTGTCACAAACTTGTGGAAAACAAGCGCAATATCTCAATCGTTGCCTCTTAAAAGTGCCTCCAGAAGCAGAGTGAAATGTTTGGCCGCTATCTTAGCGCGCGTTTAAAAATTCATTTTTTCTGGCAAACGCCCATATCGCCGCTAAGTTAATTTCCAAGATGGTGCGTCACTAGTTGCGAAACCAGCCAATAAAAAGGCTGACCGTCTGCGTCAGAAGGCCCTGAAGAGGCACTTTGGAGCTAAATATTGGTATAAAATTCTCGGGCCCCTCACTCGTGTTCCTGACTCAGTACTATAAAAACACTTTTATGATATCAACCTCGGCTCAGTAAAAGTGTTTGAGCGAGTGGTCATACGTGTTTGCAGTTGAGCATGAGATGAAAATACAGTCCTGCGAAGAAGCATATTAAGCACACAGTTGAACAGGTCTTTGAGGCAATCTTAGCTTTTGGTGATGTTAGCCTTTATAGACGAAACTAAAGACGTGGGAAGGGAGTGAAAGTGACACAGGAAAGCAGGAGATAATTGGCTGTTCTAAACAAGCGCTGTTACTCGCTATCCCTCTCTCACTTTCCAGTATCATATCTAACATTTACAGCAGAAAAACTACTATCTCCTATAACTTCTTATGAGCCACTATATTGTTGCACGGGCGATGTTGAAGTGCTTTATTTCTTTTGTTGTGCTTTTGCAACACAGTGCAAAAATTACATGGGGCTTCTAGTATAAGAATAAGAGTTGAAGTTATATAACGGGGGATTGGGTTAAAATCGTCCCGGTTTTGTCATGTTTGTGAATTGGAGTTAAAGGAGAGTTGTAAGAGGCACAGTATCGGCATAAATGATATAATTATAGATCTTACACAATGAAAGAGTTTATATCGTTAGCAGTGCTGCTACTTATAATCCGGACGCCGGCCATTAAAACCGGATGGGAGTTTTACACACAGGCGTATAAAAAAAGAAGAAGGCTTAGAAACGAGGTCAGCTTAGCTGGGGCAGCCGCGGTTACAAGGTTCATGATTGCATGCAAACAATCACAGCCGCACAGGTCACAAAAGGTGAAAAATGGAAAATAACAAAAACAAGAAACTAAGAGGTGTATAGTGGATTAACAACAGTAATTGATTTTCTGTTGAAAACTTTTAATGTTATATTGAGCTGCTCTTAAGACTGATATTGGAAGGCTCTTCAGAAATGATTCCATTGTCATTTTTTAACCAAGCGAAAATAAAAAAATAAATTCGACTTGAGATTGACAGCGTTGGAATCTACAAATTTCTCGATAGCAACTAAAACACAACCTTAAAAATTTCATAATTATTTATCCACGGCGAAAATCAATGAACCTATCGAAATATCAGGAGTTATAACCCTCGCTAATATAATCTACATGCATCACGCATTAACACTGTTATGTAAAGCTCACGCAAAGAGAATTGTAAAATATTAGTTCGTACATGCGTTTTTCTAGAAAAATCTTACAGGATTGGTCGACATTATCATGACTTCAGTTCAACACAACTTTGTTAAGGAGCACTCAGCTTGCACAACTTCAGTCTGAAGATTTGATCATTTCATAGTGAGCTTTTTATAGAGACGCAAGTAACAATTATATCTGCGATAATGACGGGCTTTTTATCCGGTTGCAGAGTGCTTCATTTGGCCGTCACTGTTTTAGTGATGAGGGTTAACGCGCAGGTACCTAACTGGCATTTTTACTAATTCTTTACAATGATTTCAGGTCACGTTTGGTTGTTACACCGACCACACATACCCCGGAAACTCTAACTTGCTATAATTCACCGCTTAAATAGCAATGCGTGCTCATTTACACCATCTACTGACTAGGAAACCACAATAAAACTGTTACATCTTTCGGAACTACGGATAACCTACATGTTCTAAATTTCTTGTAAAAGCGAGCACGTAGAGAAATTCAATGACATGGACTTCTCCGCCTAAAGCCGGTTCCAGTTGGCGCGATCGAACAGGTTGCTATGAATGGGCGTAATTCGTGTTTCTTAATTCTATTAGTGTATCATTAAGAACACCATGTCACGAATGGATTTATCGTGAATCAATCCTTTTTAATAAAATAACGAAATTTACCTGGACTTCACGCAACTTTTCGAACTAAACGAATAATCTATAACAGCAGGAAGCGTTACCGGTCTAAATAAATATACTTTTCAACGAACAAAAAAATAATAACTTTCCCGTGTAATTGAGCGAAGGATCTGTCGTTTAGACGTAAATATACTTGTTTGCTTACCTCAAAAACCCTCTCCGGTGCGCGCGACTTTAAACTGTAAAGAGTAAGACTCCTCTCGTACTGTGTTCCTGTGGAGCACTATCTTCGACAGTGATCAATGGCCCGAGCCAAACCAAGTCCAAAATACTAGCCGCATCTAAGTGAGTAACCTTTTCTAGCCATATCCGTGATTTAGCAGAATTAGAACTATCTGGGAGGTGCCATTCATTTAAACCACAATGCCACTTAATTTGTGGCAATATTACGCGTAGTAACGAGAACCTGAATCAATATGGGCTCAGAGACTTTACGCGGGGGCAGTCTATTTTCTGTCAGGTTTGATACAACGGTTAAAATTTAATATGTGTTGACATTATCTAACTTGCGTAACATGTGGACACTTAAAGGATAAATTGCGCACGCTTGTCTAGGAACTTTTAATGACCCTTTCCTGAAAAATTTTAGTTTATGATACTTTTTTTTTCACCACGGAAGTTACAAGTTTCCGTTTTTTCAACTGAAACAACCAGTACACCTCCTCGGCTAATTTGCCTCTCGTGAAATTCTATGAACACTATTTAGGCCTTACCCGCAAAATTACCGCCATTTAATGGCGGCTTCATGAGCGAGTATCGTCTCCCTTTGTGGCACATTGTCCTTGTCCTACGAAGCGTGCCTGCTGTTTTAACTTACTTAGCTCGTCGAACATGCGTGTGACGGCGTGTGAGCACTACAGACACATCACACGGTCGTTTGAAATGTTCTATCTAAAATCTACCTTTATTGAACCTTTAAGCCACGAACGTAAACTTTCTTCTTAATTGGTTACCCCTCTCTTTATCTAATGTTTATAATGATGTTTTTTACAAATGCCTTCACAGAGTGACCGCAAAATTGCTTGAATTGTCGAAAAACAACGTTTGCGCTTCAATGAATTCATGACGACCGAATTAACAAAATGGATTACGGAACTGCTGCAAGAGATTCCGTTAGTTTCAACCTTTGTCATAGTTACTTTAATAACCAGAATCGATTTCATAACTATAGAGATCAATTAAGCAAACAAAAGCCCTCTTCCGTCTGGAGTCGCCATTGCTAATTATGCCATTAAACACACAAGAAAAAACATGAAACATACCACAAGGGGGTCTGGTGTTATTTGTCGGTCTCTACTGACACGTTTTCATTCTCTATGATCTTATATTAGCTGCACGATATTGCTTTCAGATTATTAAAGGAATTTTACAAATGCAATCATCTTAAAGCTATTGTAGTCATTAAAATCCATTAAAAAGAAACCAAGTTGCTTTTAGCTCCTCGAGGCGTGGTCGGAAAAGTTTAAAAGAAACTAATTTTGACAGGAAAAAGCAAAAAAAATTGTTTAAACGTTCATCAGTATTTTCCTTAACAGCATAAATTTGATCAAACTGGTAAATATTTTGACAAGAGCTTTATCAAGAGTCACTTAGCGTTTTACGCGCGTGTACGAGCCTGTTTGACTGAGCCGAGTTAGCAATACAACTAAACACTTTAAACACAAAATACCTTTCCACTGACCTCCATATACTAAAAATATTATCCGCTCAACTCTTTGAAAACCCTTTAGAAATGTCTAGGTTTTGTCTAAGAGACCTACTTTCCTCAAAAATTCTCAAACATACAAGTATTCGGAGAACTATAGGTCAAACTCTGTAAGTCTTCATTAAAGTAATGTGTAACATTGAAGAATTCCTTAGCTCAATTCGCCCCTTTTTAATCACCGATTCGTGCGTCACCATGATCGATTGAAAGTCAAGGACATGAAACGAAATAGCTGAGCTTTAATATTCATCCAGACAACAGCTATGTTTACAAAAACAGTTAAGACTGAAATGAAAAAGGCAAAGTCATCACGGCTTAACGAAGCTGGACTATCAATGTAGATAGTTCAGGCATCTGTGGCAAAAGACGAAAGCAGCGCAATAAAAACACATTGCTTTTCTTGATATCATAGATCTCCACGACTAAACGCCTTTTCAGATATTTTCACTTAGTGCAGAGACCCTTAAATATGACAAACAACAACAGCAAGAAAAGCGGCTTGTTATCTTGATTTGTTTTAATATTTACTCAGTACACGAAGATCTTGAAGAGACTTCATACAAGAGTGTTTTTCTGCGAGTTTGCTTACTCACAAATAGCTAAAGACGTAATACATACCCTAAATTTAAAATGGGTCAATATATTAGGCAATAAATGCCTTTGATTGAGTCAGCATAAACCAAAGTTTTTCAACCCTCGACACCGGCACAAGGCCAAGCCCGGCGGAACTCGTGCCAAAAAAATTCCATACTCGCGCGCGGGCTCTTTGGCTCTCAAGAGATCATCAAAACTTGCTCCTGTTCCAACCGACTTAAATCCCTCTTCTGAGTGTTAGTAAAAATTCAACAGTTCTAAAACAAAATAACGGCGTCTAGTTAAAGTAAAGAAACTCAGCAATACCATCGCTTTTTCTTTGAGTTTGTCGCCAGCAATAACTTTGAACGAGTAAAATGCGTTATCCTGAAGCCAGCAAAGTTTTGTTTTCGCGCTAACGCTGACGTCACTACCCACAGGAACATGACCGTCCTTGAGTGTTGCTTGGAAACAACAAATCCACGTGATGTTTTCCTCTGCGGTTGCTAAGTTACGCGAAAAAATACACACGATAAAGGTTTTTGTTGAATATCTCGGCAATATAACTGCTCAAAAACTGAAACCATACCAATGTATTAAAGAATAAATGCTGAGGTGTAAAAAGTTAAGACCTCCTCAGGGTCTAAAACTGAACATGTCTGTCTGTTTTTAACAAAAAAAAAAAGGCATCTAACGGCATACTGAACAGGGAAGCATGCAATATTAGGATTCAAGTTAATAGTTTCTTATAATATCTTAAGTTCTTTAGCGGTGAGCAAACGTATTTCCTGTGATTGAATATTATTTTAATATGCAATCAAAAGTTTGCACTATGTACAGCGACGGACAACTAATTAGTCTGTGTAGCAATTGCTTCCGAGAGCGCGGGAGGCGCTTTTCGCGCTTGTAGGGGCGTATCTGCATTTACTCGAAGTTCGCAAGTGCGTACCAGAATTTCCCAATTTTTTTTACATTCTAGAAGAAAAGCAAAGGATTAATAAGTGTAATTTTTCTACGCGTTACGGTGCTTTTCTATCGTGCTCATGGAAGAATGCGCTGGTCATACAGAGAATTAAGTGTAATAAATATATTGCCTTACCGAAAATAGTTTACCAAATGTGATCAGTCTTAGGAATGCAGGAAATGGCGTTTTTAGAGGGAAACATCGAAAACTCGGATCCCCCTAGAAGCTCGCAACTACGGCGCTAGTATCAGGACGAAGGAGAAAAAATTTACTCTCTCACTGACATTGTGAGTACTGCATTGAAAATCAATTGTCCAGGTACGCCCCTGACTTGAAAATGAAAAGGAAACGACTGCTTCGTAAGCTAACGAATAATTTGACCAATTTCAGCAGAAACAGAGAAAGGCTGTGTATTCCGCATGTACTAACAGAAGGAGGAACTCGATGGCGCGAAATATAAGAGTAATAATAGTAATAGTAATACATTTCTATAGCGCTTTTTCTCAGCGATTCAAAGGCGCTATTAAATTACAAACAAAATACACTTAAAAGATACTGTTAAATTCGGCGAAAGCTTAAAAGAAAAACAATGAACTAATTACAAGTAAGATATTCTAAAAAGCTAAAACGTTACAAATGAAAAAATCTACAAAGGTAAGTTAAAAAAAACTCGTTTAAAACTCGGTAAGGTTTTAAGTTCACGTTTAAAAATGTCAATAGTTTCCGCATTTTTTTATATGTTCTGGTAAGCTGTTCCACACATGTGGTGCCGCAACAGAAAAAGTACGCCGGCCTTAGGATTTTAGATTAAAATTTCGTATGGTGAGAAGAAATCTGGCTGGACCAATCGTAGTTTCCCCCCAAATTTCAGTATCGGTTTGCACAGAAAAACCACTGATTCTGCTGTAAAAAGCCTTAAACCAAGTAAAACATGTAGAATTGAGAATTATATATTGCACTAATAGAACCGAAGATATAGTTTAATGAATTACGATGTACAACTAAAATATTTGCGTTTGGCCATACAAACCGGTCTATAAAAAATCTCGAAACTGACTGAGACTTATGTCAGTTAAATACTAACTAATTTGTTACATCTTACATCTGAGCTACTTAATTTCACTTCATCGGAAGCATCGATGTCTTCGGGGTATTTTTTTGTTGTCGATGCCGAATATTACAATAAATTTAATCTGGATAAACTAAGAATTAAAAAAAGGTCGAGTGTATTCTACCATTTAGCGCTGCAAACACTTGTCGGCTCGGACCTAATCTTATTTATTTGACCGCAAAGTCTGCCAAATTTTATAAAGGTATTTGAATTTTTAGATTTAGCATGCGAACACATTCATATGTAACACGCGCAATGGAAGTTGTTTTATTATTATTATTATTATTATTATTATTATTATTACCATAATTATTATTATTATTATTATTATTATTATTATTAAAATAACAAACAATTAACTTTATTAAATTTTTTTTAAATTACAATTATTAACCTACTAAAATGCTAAAAATATTCATAATTACAATCCATAAAATTATTATTATTATTATTATTATTATTATTATAATATGGATTGTAATTATGAATATTTTTAGCATTTTAGTAGGTTAATAATTGTAAACGTGAAATTATTTGAGAATTTTTTTAATTAATTGTAAACGTAAGATTGTTGGAAATTTTTAATAAAGGTTTTATATTATTAAAAAAAAAAATTATTATTATTATTATTATTATTATTACCAAGAAAAAATTTTTCTCGTTATTACAAAATGGCTGAAGAAAACGCCGAGAGCTATGCTGCCGCGCACGCGGGGGGAATAAAAAAACACAATTGACCGGGTACTCATCGGTAACATAACTATTAAAAACGGTCTCGAGAGTGGAATTTTTTGAAAACGCAAACTTTCTAAAGCGGATCCGTGTGTACAGCGAGAACGCATAAAGTGTAGCACTCGAGAACTTGTCATGCCGCCGCCAATAAGGTTGATGATGTAAGTTCTTTTGATGTTCAAGGCTTGTATCGCTTTGTATCGTTCTTATGTAGACAAATAAAACGATACAAAAGCAATCGTCTGGACTCACAACTTTGTTTTGGTTTCGATGAAACCAGACTCACGCAAACTTTTTTGAAACGTATCCGTGTGAATCGCGGAGGTCAGAAGCCTAAACATTTCACTTGCAAGCTTTAGTCGTAGTTAATAAAAAAATATCCTTAACTGGATTGTAAAGGTTGGATAACATACTATTTGGATTTCAGTACATCACGAGAAACTTGTCCCGGGTCCAGACGAGAGTTGGGAACTGACTCAGTAGTCAGTCATTTCCATGAACAGCAATTATTACAAATCAAAGTGGCTAAAGAACATTCCAACCTTATATTACTCGCTTAGACAATAAGTGAAAATAATGACTATGACAAAGGCGATGTTGAAAATGCGAACTGAATTTTTTTCCAGAACATACCTCTTTTATCTTATCGTCTTTATCTTCGCTTTCTTTCCCCACAGCTTCCTAACAAGACTGACCTTCCCGCCATGACTTCCGAATCACAACAGATCCCGCAGAATTACGTCAGTAGTAGTAAGATATAGCTTAAAATCACCGAACGCCGCTAAATATACTGAAAAATATGGCACGTGGGAATGAAACAGGATATAGTTCGTATATCCAAGATTATCCAAGATCACTCAAGATGTTTTAATTGGGGTAATGATATTAAGACAAAGAATTTGCGAGAAGACAGCGTTTCGACAGCAGACTAATGCTGTAATAACGTTCGTGTCTGTAGACGAAATTCTACCGAATGTAAGTATTCAATGAAAGCCATTGGACAGTACTTTTCTGCGGCACTGTTGGCTTTTTGACAGTTTGCGCAAAAAAAAAATGGAGTTTTTTTTATTTTTCACGACCGTAACGGCAACGATCGGGTGAACGCTGACAAAAAAAAAACAGCAAACTGATCCAGATCTATTAAAAATAAAATAAAAAGTAAAATATATTAAAAACAGTAAAGATCATTTTGCCGTTTAGTTTGTTTAAGGGATGTCGTAGTTGTGATCGTACATTGTGTGCAGGAGTTGTTTAACGCTGAAAGCCAGGGGGCATACGCACGTGCGCAGTGCCGGCTTTCCGTTAAAGCCTAGTTCTCACTGTACCCTATTAAAGTATATAAGCGACATACGCAAGCTTTGGTTTGTTGTTTTTGGTGACTGTTGGTCAATTTTTACGACGGTTCCCACTTGCAATATACAAGTGACATACGCATGCGCAATGTTGTTGAGTTGTGCTTATGCTGGCCTTTAGGCCCAGTTCAAACGTGCCGAATCTAATGCAAATGAGCAAAATCTATTGTTCTTGCTCATTTGCATTAGATTCGGCACATGTGAAGTTCGACGTTTGAACCGGGCCTTATTTTACACCAATACCTACTAGTGACATAAGCCGGCATTGGCAAAAGCACAAGAAATAGAAAACGTTTCTTGCTTGTGCTTATCTTACGCCGGTTCGCACACAATGTTTCTTATGTTTGTGCTTATGCTTGTGTTTATCGCACAAGTGGGAACCAGGTTTCAGCACAAGCAGGGTCAAGCAACATACGCGGCACGCACAGAACAGCACTGACGGCTATTGTTGAGTTCTTTTGCTTGTGCGCACATATCTTAGGCCAGTTCCCACACGACTTGTCACATGTTTATTCTTATCGCCAGGCTTGAACATGTGCGCCCTCTGTCCCACAACTTTCCCCTTTTTTAAATTCTCAAAAACGAAAAGCACTTGGAACGAGGTTGAATAAATACTGTACAAAGATACATAATAATCCAGAACGTTGACTAAATTTCAACAGAGACAAACGATGCAATTAACAATCGTGTCTGGTATTCATCTCCTATTTAAAAGGGGGAGGGGAGGGGGAGGAGACATGGCTATTAAACAACAAAGGCAGTATCAAACATATAATGCTGCGGGTTACCACAGCTGGGCGGAGAGAGACAATCAGTGAAATACGTTTCTTGTCGAATGAAGCAACACGACGAAAAGGGCGCAAGTGTCAGTTGACTAGCTTAGCTTCCTCCACTGACCGTATTTCGGCTGATGGTAAAATCTCTCGTAAGGAAACACCCTTAGGATCGTGGCAGGTGATCGCTCATTGGTTTACTAAGGATTTTAAAAACAAAGACGGTTCAGTCAAAACTGATTCGAACAGGATTTCATTAAGGTGACCGCCGGTTTGAGGGAGAAGTTCACTTGCGAATGTGGTTGATTCCTCGAATCCACTAATCGACCAACTTTCGACGTCGGAACTTTTTTTAAAAATAGTTGCCCCTAAAACTAACTTCGAATAATTACCTTCCATTAATAAACACACCATTTATAAGCAGATAAAAATAATAATCACCTCAATAATCTGTTATTATACGAAGTAATGCAGTACGCAGTCGCGCTGAAGAGCATTCGTGAGAAAACGATGGAAAAGTTTCCAGTAAAGATGCGTCTCAACAAGTGAATTCTAGATATGTCTAGAAAATGTCACCTTTGGTCAGTTATTCCGGAATATGACCAATCTAAAATAAAAAAATGTAACTTACCTTTAAATAAGAGCTAAAGTTTCTACAAACTCTTTTGTTGATGTTTCTTAAGCTTTAACTTTCCGGCTTAAAGTCACAGAGTTGTTTTTAAAAATGATATTTCCTTATAAAATTCTCGTGACATTCACTGCATGTTTGATTGTTAGTTGATATTATAAGGTAAGATTAGATAACAGTGATCCGTGATGAGCTCAAATTCAAAAGGTTAAATTTGTCATAGGGAAGGACATGCGAACATGCAGCCCAATGTGACAAAGGAAAGTCTATACCCATCTACTACGGATTCAATTAAAGTACATTTGTTCTCAATTAACCCAACACTTCCAAATTTACCCAAGTGTAAGTAGGTGCAAGGTGGTCTGGTGAAAGCTCATCAGACTTTCAATATAGAGATTGGTGGTATGAGCCCGTCTGTCGTGTTGTTTCCAGTTTCTCGAAAGTCCGGATAACTTTTCGATCACGGAAAGCTATTTTATGTGCGTAATGTTTACATTAAAGATTAAAATTTTGTTGGTTTTGAAAGCAAAGCAGTAAAATTCTTTAAAAGTTGACGAAAAAAGTCGGGCTGGTTTGCAGGCTAAAAACTACACAACCATTCTATATATAGATTCTGATCTTAAAATATAGCTCGATCCGGGTCCACAGTTATCGGGACTTTTAAGAAACTGGCCCCAGGTGTTAAATGGAAACTAGTGAACCTGGAGGGGGTGGCGGGAGGGGCACTCCCACATAAAAATAACGGGGGTTGCTCGTCGTAAATTTTCGAAAAAACACCCCCAAAAGGTACCAGAATCTTGTTTGAAAGGCGTGGCTCAAGGTTGTGCCTAAATCATACCGTCCAGAAGGACGTCGGACACCTCATTGTTTTGTGCCTACATTATATACGTCATTATATCTTGTTACAACTTAGTTAGATATTTTTCATGTAATCTTATATTAGCCAATCATGTACTTGTTATCTAAATTCAAATTTAAGAGCCGTTGTATATTATTTTCACTCCTACGCTGGCCCTGTAGGAGACTACTGTAGTTCTACTAGTCGAAATATTGGCCATTAAACCTGCCATTAATTTCCGTTGTACTAGCCTTGCATTTCAAACGTTTATCTACACCTTATTGAGACTTATACAACGTACTGTCGAAACTTATTCATTTTCAATAAATTTTTAAATGTAAAAAAGAAAATCTAAAATCCACACTCAGTATTGAACCTGTAACCTCAGCTAAGCTCAGGCTTACCATAGCCTACCGTACCATTGTACCACCTAGCTTCTCGGGTTGTTTAGTTTTAAATTTAACTATATAAACTGCAACCTCAACTGAAAGCTAACCAGTTACTCCGTTATATAAGTCTCAATAAGGTGTCCGAAGTCCTTCTGGACGGTATGATTTGGGCTTGACCGTGGCTCAAATGGATTTTAACCCCTAAGAGGAGCTCCTGCGTACCAATTCTAAAACAACACATAACCTGACAAATAGTTCCTGTCACATTTTTCGGCGTCAATAACCTAAAAGGTACCGCGATAATTCTAACGGTGGTCATATTAGATTTTAGGACCCTGAGCGGTATTAATCTGAACCTTAAAGGTACGACAAGCACCCCTGTCATTTTTATATTGGGAGTCCCCCTGAGTAATACTCCTGTTGTAGTTACATCATCAGTGCATCGTGCTGCAGGTCAAGTTAATAAATCAACAGGACACTGATACTCATTAGCTTTCATTCTCCGTTTACGCTGACTTGAGAAAAAAACAAAAAGGTCAAACTTGAGGGTTAACCTGATTCACTGATACTCAAAAGTTAGCACGACAAACAGTGCCAAAGGGAAGAAATCCACGCATTCAAAATTTCGAACCAGTAACTCGCTTTCACTTTGGTAATGTTTAAATGTTGAAACCACCTTGTACAGTCGTCCTTTTCCTATGCAAAAAGAATCCCCTGGGCGGTATAAAGTAACACCTTGTTGTCCTTCGTGAAGTGAACCGGCATGGGTAACATCAACACTTATTTGACAAATTACAAAGCAATAGAAACTGTTTACTGCGGAGGTATGCGTGAATACAATAAACAGTAGTTGAGTCACTCGTGCAATAACATAAAACCTCGGCTTATTATTTTTAAAAAGGCTGCTTCGTTGGTGCAGAGGGGCTTATACCGAAATAGTTTGTGTGTGGAAAGGGGATTATTGCATGCGACTAAGGCCGAGATGAACAAAAAGTGTACCTCATTTAAAGGTCATTATATCCGAACCGGTTACAGAACACAACAGAATGCCGACAATCTTACAAGCCTCAAATACAATTACAATTCTCCGAATGCATGTTGTGAAGAAAAAAAAAAAGCGTGTTTGTTATAACTCCAACGTTGGCGGTCCGAGATTTCGGAAACCCGAAGGGGAAGCATATATTTCAGACAGAAGGCGTATAATGGTGCTTTGATGGGAGGTCAAATTTGCAGGTTTAGACCAAACAGTTTTAACTTAATTGAATGCTCACACGAACCGCAATTTTTCAAATTCAAAGACAAGCAAAACAAAAAAAAAAACAAAAAACAAGCTATTATTAGCTACAGTACCCAGACAACGGAACATTATACCCTCGATACCGCTTGTAATGGAGAGGCAGATGGCAGAAGAGATAGCAAAACTTTATATCAGCTAGGAGCACATTAAACCGTCGATAACGGCGAGGCAATTAGCAAAACAGATAGCAGAATGTTATGTCAGATAGGAGAACTGTATACTCTATATTACTTTTATAATACCGAAAAGGATTGTGCAACACATAGTAAAATGTTACATCAGCTAGGAGACCATTTTACCCTCGATATAAACGTCGAGGCAGACAGCAGAACGTTACACATGATAGAACATAATACCTTCGCTACCTCTCGCCTTTTTTACACCCTCAATTTTAGATAACAATTTGATTCTTTTTTCATGGGTGAAAAGGAGGGAACCACCTTGCGCATCGTAATGAATGGCACCACCACAAGAAGGTACAGCTTTAATATTAGCTTTCAATGAGTGGTCGCACTTTAGGATTTCATCCACAGACTCAAAAGATAGAACCACCTTGTACAGCATAATAAACAGTACCACAGGAAAGTACTGCTCAGTAGCTTTCATTTGAATGGTCACACTTTAGGATTTCATCCACAGACTCAAAAGATAGAACCACCTTGTACAGCATAATAAACAGCACCACAGGAAAGTACCGCTTAGTAGCTTTCATTTGAATGGTCACACTTTAGGATTTCATCCACAGACTCAAAAGATAGAACCACCTTGTACAGCATAAAAAACAGCACTACAGGAAAGTACTGTTCAACATCATTTGAATGGTCACACTTAAGGTTTTTAACTATCACTACAATAAAAAGCCTTATTTTCTTGTCTTGCAATTTTGGTTCATGAGATTTACCGATTGAGGATGCAAACACATTTTTTGTAGAGGCCGTTGCTATGGCAACAGAACATCTAAAGAATGGCAAATATTGTACAATCGAATTCACTTTAATTATTTCATATTTTGAGTTTCCTTCGGTGAATGTTTTTTTATACTTTGCTATCTTGCGGAAAGGGTTAGACCAACTTTTTGGAAGGGAAAAACATTAGGGTTGTTCAGACGATTTCCCCAATGTCACGCAATTTCGTATATTGAAAGTGCTCCTATGATCAAAATTTTGCCTTTCCCTTTTCTCTTCAGTTTTGGAAAGTAGAAGTGCTGACTACTTCCCATGCCAAATCTTAAGTTCAAATTCCAACGGGAAGACCAGTTATTTCAAACGTAAAGTTCAGCTTCGGCTTGCCGCCATTACTTAAATCAAATGGCCAAAACGATTGAATGACGTCATCCAATCAATACAAAAAAAGGCTGCTTCCCGGGGTCTGTGGAAATGCTCATCTCAAATAGACAATGCCTTATTATTTTAGTTGTTTTGGGGCCGCTTTACAGTGAGGATGTTTTCGTAAACATGCAAGAAAATACTCACACACGCGAGACCGCTTTCTAGAATATTTGCCGGTTTGAGTTTTGCGAACTGAGTAACGGCGGACGGGAATTCAACGGTTTTCAGCAAGCTATTTTCAGGCTCAGTAAGTTTATATGGTTCTAAATTATAGCAATGCGTGTATAATTATGAACCCATTGAATGAATTGAAGTAAAACAATAGGGTCGAAAAGAACAAAAAACATTTCGTCGTCGTAGCACTTTTAACAATGTAACTAAAGTGCTCTGATCGATTTTGTTTTCGAAAAACAATATGTGAAAGGTAGCGTTAGCATCTCAAACTTTCGAAAAAAATTCACTTTCATGTGAGCACGTGCAAAATTACTAAAGCCCGCATCATCAGCGCGCGTGCGGCTATATGGTCCCGACGGTGTTGGAATTAACAGGGCTCGCCTGTACTGCTCAATAGCTTTTATTTGACGAGTTAAACTTTGGATTTAGTTGACACTGAAGATAAGAACATCACACGACTCCAGGGTTGAAGTCATTGAATGGATGTGTTTGCTATGACTACAGTCGAACCGGCTCCAGTAAGCGCCGGACCACCCAAAATGCTAAGCCAACTTTGAATCGTATGAACCTCCAGTAATTAATGTACAAAGCATCTATCAGTGCAAGTAATTTTATCATAGTCTATAAAAGTTTTGATGCAAGGGACAAAACTTTCATTGTAGTGGAGTTGTACTACAACTAATTATTCAATTTGTGTCTGTAGTAACATCGCCGAAATATGGGAGTGGTCGTTTACAAGTGAGTAAAAACAACATAAAAATTTAAATCACCGGCGTTGAAAGTGATCGCGGTCGCTTTAGAGGGGTTTCGACTATGATTTGACTGGAAAGATAATTGTATTTTGGTCGCTTAGGAGAGGTGGACACGCATGGAGGTTTGACTGCATTCATCTGCTGCTCCTTAGAGTACTCTAGAGGGGGAGGAGGGGGAGGGGGAGGGGGGTATCAGACCCTTAATGATACTCAGGTGAAAGGGAGAGTGTCCCGCCCAATTAACAAAATTTATCTTTGCTTATTTCCATGTTATATCACTTAATGCCGCAAAATATACCACTTAATTGGATTAAAAGATTCTATGGAGCAAAACAGAAGCAGTAGTTTGGAAATAAAGTGCAGGATTGCAAGAATGGAAGTAGATTACAGTACATCAATTTTGATTTCGCCACAGGCAGTCAAGAAATTAAAATTGCCATTCTTGTGAAATATTGACTTTTTCAGCCATCATTTTGTCTCTTTAGATAATATTTCTATGTTTTCATTACTTTTGACGACTTTTTCTTCTTACAACAAGATAATAAACTAAGCTTAAAGCAAACGCCTGGCCATAATCATGAAAACACGATATATCAGCCGGGACCATGTCCCTTCGTCGCACGTCCTTTTTTATTCTTTCCGCAATAGGCCTTTATCACGCCCCGCCATTTTGTATAAAAACAAAAGATTTACGCCGCCCAGCCTCGCAGTGAAAAAGTTGAAAACGAGGTTGGGCGGGCAAAAACAAAGCATTTTATTCTCCGGGGAGTCAACATGGCCGCCGCGTGATAGAGGCCTGTTTCATCCAATAAGCATCCTACTATACGACTGCAGGAGCCGGTAATCGGCTCCTGACGACTGTGAACCCCACCCCCCGTACTGTGAGTAGATTTTGTCTCTCAAAGATAATAATAAATTCAAGATGGCGGTTCGAGGAAGACAGCGACTGTTCTCCGACACTCAGGTATTAAACAATTCCAGCCTCTGTGTCTACAATGTTCTCCTTATTAAACTTTTTTCTGTCCTGAGCTGAGCTAAGGAAGCAGACGATATTTGTTGTATTTAGAGGCTTCATCAGAGCATATCCAGAACGATTTTCGCGTACTTCCAAGTCATGCGCGATCGCTCACTTAATCTCAGAATTTACCTGAAAGAAAAATAAAGAGAAAACGATGAAACAGTTTGCCGATATAAGGGCAATAAAAAATTAAAATAATTTCACTTTAAGTTTATACATAGCATCATCGTTACGAAGAAAGAATTTCATAAACTTTCTTGGAATAAAAAACTCAAGGATGTGCTCCATCAAAGAGTTATCATAGGTAACCCAAATAGAGTCCGACTATAAAATTGATGCCCAGCAGTTAAGCTGTGTGCTCAGTTTTTCTTGTCGCCCGAAGACAAAAGTCAGTCGTCTTTGGCACCCAGAAACTGCTAGGGCACAGCCCAGAAAAAAGATGCTGACTGTCACCCGGACACTACTAGAGCACAGCCCAGAAAAAAGATGTTGACTGTCACTCGGACACTGCTAGGGCACAGCCCAGAAAAAAGATGCTGACTGTCACCCGGACACTGCTAGGGCACAGCCCAAAAAAAGATGCTGACTGTCACCCAGACACTACTAGGGCACAGCCCAGAAAAAAGATGCTGACTGTCACCCGGACACTGCTAGGGCACAGCCCAGAAAAAAGATGCTGACTGTCACCCAGACACTACTAGGGCACAGCCCAGGAAAAGATGCTGACTGTCACCCAGACACTGCTAGGGCACAGCCCAGAAAAAAGATGCCGACTGGCACCCGGACACTGCTACAGCACAGCCCAGAAAAAGATGCCGACTGTCACCCCAACACTGCTAGCGCACAGCCCAGAAAAAAGATGCTGACTGTCACCCAGATACTGCTAGGGCACATCCCAGAAAAAAGATGCTGACTGTCACCCGGACACTACTAGAGCACAGCCCAGAAAAAAGATGCTGACTGTCACCCGGACACTACTAGAGCACAGCCCAAAAAAAGATGCTGACTGTCACCCAGACACTACTAGGGCACAGCCCAGAAAAAAGATGCTGACTGTCACCCGGACACTACTAGAGCACAGCCCAAAAAAAGATGCTGACTGTCACCCAGACACTGCTAGGGCACAGCCCAGAAAAAAGATGTTGACTGTCACACATCTTGAATGCTAATTCACCAAACAATTTACTAAAACCTGTTTGCTTTGGTTTAATGACAGCGGAGAGCCCGCGCGGAGCCCCATACTCATAGAACCTATGCCCGTCATTTTTCATGGTCATGGCTAGCGGAATGTTTCGCGGGCGCGTCGTGTGCCCGCCGCCGTCCGTTGGGCAGGACAAGCTCGCGGGCGCGTATGATGTCGCAAAACATGCGCTTACGACGTCATGCAACTTCCGGGCTTTTAGCAATTTTGAAACCAAAGCGAGGCTTTGTTTTTCGCGCGGTTACACGGCCGAATGTCACGTCAGCTGGGAAAAGACGATGTTTTGCTGTGTTTACTAAGCGGAGAAAACCGTTAAATTAAAGGCGTTATTTCCCTGAATTTTTCGCGGTTTGCTACTCACGACAGGGATACTAATTAAGGGATACTCAGAAGCCGCTTTAGTGGAAAAAGAAGAGCTTTCAGGGATAAAATCTTGCTTCGAGAAACTTCACACGTTTTTATCAATGAGGGGAGATGTTTGTTTTTATTACGGATTTCACAACCAAAGAAGCGGAGATTTAAAGAATTTCAAAGCAAGCGAGGGACTTAAAGGTAAAACAAATTACATTTTTCGATGGGAATTTATGTTGATATCAATCTGTGATTGACATTTTCTTATGTATAAGGTAAAGAACAATTTATCTCCTAATTACATATGAAGCCTTTTTCAAATTCCACAACTTAAGTACACACTGCGTAATAATGACTTTGGTATACCAAGATTTAATACTGTCACTTTTGGAAAACATTCGCTTAGATATATGGGACCCAAAATATGGGCAATTGTACCAAGAAATGTAAGGGAACTGACATCCATATCATCTTTTAAATGTTACATACGTAGAATAGACCTTGTTTCTAAATTGACTGATAGTAAATGTGACAACTGCCTTTTATGTAAGACTTAGGTTAGATTTTAAATTGTACATATTATATATATAGTTTTATTTTAAATTCTTAAATATTTTTAGGTAGTATTTAGTGTCCCCAGTTAGTGGTTGTATAACTGCTATTTTAGATTTGACACATGAATAAAGGTTGTTGTGGTTGTTGTTGTTGTTGTTGTTGTTATTGTGTTCTTGTAAGTTTTGGAGAATTGTTTTTGAAACGTGCTTAAATTCAGTTGTATCGATTTCTTGAATTTCATCGAAGGCAGCTCGAACTCGATGCGCTATAAATGGTACGCGTTTTGCTTTTAAATATAAACTAATGGAGATTTGAATAAAATTTTTCGAAAGAAGATTTTGTTGTCCATTTTTATGTGTTTGTTCATTCATTACGTAGATTGAAAAGCGATTTTATGTAAACAAAACAAGACTTGGTTTTTATAGTTCTATCTTCACTCGCGTCGCCTTATGCAAATATGTTTGTGTATATTTTTGCAATTTTGATTTCCAAACCAGTTTCTCGGGCAATTTTTGACAAGCAACATTACAAGTGTATTTTATTCGGAAAGTAGTCGTACAAGTTATTCTAGACGGAGAAAAAGTTCACAACTTTTGTACGGTCTAAATGTACTGTGCAGACGGTCGCGTAATGCTGTTTTTGAGAATAGCTAAAACTGAAAAATAGCCCGGTCGTCAATCTTAATTCTTGTGCTTCCGACCTTTCACCTTAGTTAAGTTTCACCTTAGTTAAGCTTGTTCACAGAGCGACGCTGTTAGGCTCAGCCTATCTATATATATTACTAATACTGTAAGACGGATTTCAACCCATGCACTCAAGAGCTTTTGCTTGGAACACTTAATTTCTCTTCTGTATTAATTAAAAAAATCAACTTCACGCTTTTATTTATTCGACGATATATTTACACCCTAAAACTTAACGAAGGAGTACTGCTCCTTTCCGGCTTTATCAGTAAAATAAAATTTAAGGTATCGCCCGAGAAACTTAGCTAGATTCAAGGATCAAAAGAGAACTGTCTTCGTAGTTTGCCTGTTCCTGCTCTCGAATTTATTAGTTCATTAATTTTGTAATTTTATTATAGTGTAAAGGCTGCAGCCTGCATGTAATGTATTTAATGTAATACATAGTTTCTTTTTCTTTCCTTTCTTATTTCTCTTGTACGTATATATACTTGTGTATAGTAATAGTTTTATTTACTCCTTTTCAATTGTTGTAACGTAAGTTGCGTAATTAAGAAATAAACTATTTAAAAGAAAAATTTGCAGAGCAGTTTTCAGTAAACTGCTTTTAGAAATTTATAATAACGCAAAACGTTTTCACAAAACGGTGCCGCATTCGCAGGCTTATTTCGTTTGTCTGTCGGGAGGAGGTCGAAAATCGAGCAAAGTAAGGTTTTGCCTTCGCTCTGTCGTGTCGGGATACTGCGAAGAAGATATATCAACCTTAGATAATTCTCTGGACGGAAAGTTCAAACAGTACTTTATCACGCACGATGACCGCGAATACAGATTTCTACGACTGCAGCAACATATCAATGATTTGCATTACAATTCCGATATAACCTTCAACACTGCAAGTATTTAAAGTATTTACAATATTTGCTTCCAAGTTGTTTCGCCGATACGCGCTTGTTCTTTTCCGCCAGACTCAAAGGTTTCATTTCCGATACAATGCGTCAGCTAAAAACGAGTTGTATAATATTCTCTAATTAGTTTATTCTTGGCTACGTGGGAACTTCTACAATTGGAACAGGTTTAGTGGTAACTCGATTTAATTTTAAATTAATAACAAAGGAAGACATATTTTAAGACCGAGTAGCGCTTTTGAAATTCATCAAAATATTAAAAGTTCATTAAACTTCACTTAGCAACATTCATGAACTTGTTAAGTACTTTATAATTATCTTCATTGACAGAGAACAATTGTAACCTGTTACCATTACAATGAAAACTGCATTAATTACTTCTTTTAAATATCATTTTTCGTACTGACCAAATACTGTTAGCGACAACATTCTAATGGTGCTTAACAAGTAAATGCAAAATAAGACATTAAAGGGGCATTATCACGTATTTTAGTATCACAATGACGAGCCAAAAAAAACTATTTGTATCAACGGAAACATAAAAATAATAATGCACCAGTTTTGTTAACCCTTTCACTCCCAAGAGTGCCAAGAATCAAAATTCAAGAAAAATATAAATTTAATTTTGTTAAATATTGAAAAAACAAATGGTACCATGTAAAAGTACTGCTGAAGAGGTTTCATTTCAATGGTCACACCATAGGATTTCATCCACAGACTCAAAAGTTAGAACAAATGGTACCATGTAAAAGTACTGCTGAAGAGGTTTCGTTTGAATGGTCACACCATAGGATTTCATCCACAGACTCAAAAGTTAGAACAAATGGTACATGTAAAAGTACTGCTGAAGAGGTTTCATTTGAATGGTCACACCATAGGATTTCGTACACAGACTCAAAAGTTAGGACTACACTACATGTCTCCATAATTGACTCTACTATACTACTACTACACTGAAACTATAATGAAATGTCTTTAACTGCCAATGGCCAGGATGGAAATGGATTGCAATTTGAAAACAATGACCATTTTTTTCTAGTTCTTCGTTTGTGTCTTTGAACAATCGTTTTAAAAATTGGTTATGGCTGGTTATCCCTTGGAGAAATCACTGGATATTTTCCTCTGGGTGTTCGAAAAAGCATTTTGTCCAAAGCTGGCAAAATCAATGTGACATCCCCCCTTTAAAATCAAATTGAATTAACAAAAAAAATCAGTTATTGTCACTGTTAATATTTATAGTTGTTTACGTAAAGGTGAGTCATCAAGCGAGATTTAAAAATACACAGCGATTTAATTTGTCAGGAACGAACCCTATTGAGTAAGTTTGTAGGTACAGAAACGATGAGACTCAAAGGCTAAATGTGTTTAGACAATTTCAGCGTAGTACAGCAACACCTCTCTGGTTTAATAATTTTAATTTTCTAGATGGTATACTATCGTAACAAGACCATTTATAGTGTCATTATTAAAATGTTTTACAATTTAGTAGAAATATCTTTAAAAATATTTCAGCCAGAATGTCCTTAATTAAAAGGTGTTAAACTATATTGCTCCGAGTCATGCAATAATGCTCGTTCAACAAATGAATGAAAAATAAAAACGATTCACTCATAAAAGATATTTAATTAACGATGTTTCAACACAGTCGCTTTCAGTGTCCGAGTGTCCACGTGACTAGAGGCAGGTGTCTGATTCTAATTTTGCTATATGTTTCAAATAAAAGTTCTCAAACTCATGAACAAAGAAAATCTATGTAGAGATCAGTTTGAGAATCTATACCAAACACTCGAAAAAGTGTTTCGTCTGATTTCCAAACACCTCCAAGCGCTGCGCCTAGTTTTTTCACCCACTTCTCAGTGTTTGGAAATCCGACGAGACACTTCTCCTCGTGTTTGATATATTATTTAATTGTTGTAAAGCATATCAGGGTAGAAACTCTCTTGAACCGAAAAATCTTCCCGTTTAATTTACGAACGCGATTTTTGAATTGTGGATTCCAACTTTAAGCCACCACAAGGACAATGGTGGAGCTAAACTTATAAAAACGGCATTCCAGTTCAAATATAGAGACAGGAAAATTCACTGTAGTGTGTCCACTTTCCTCTTAAATCCTCAAATATAATTTTTTCGCGTTGTAATTGGACAGAAAACAGCAGAGAAATAAACCAAACGGTGTAAAAGGCACGTACAGAGTCATTGCTTTTACTCATTAATGCTTACACAAACTCGTGTCACGATTTTTGCATTTTCCAAATCGTAATCCGTCTTTGTTCATTTATAGTTTATTAATGACTTATATAGGTTTCTACCGTTTGAAAAATACGTTTAAAGGTAATGTAATTTACGTGGATTCTTTGAACCTTAACCCGCTCACTTCCAAGAAAGAATCATCAGAACTTTCATTTGAATGGTCGCACTTTAGGATTTTATCCACAGACTTAAAAATTAGAACCACCTTGTACAGCATAATAAACAGCACCACAGGAAAGTACTGCCCAGTAGCATTCATTTGAATGGTCGCACTTTAGGATTTCATCCACAGACTTTAAGGTTAGAATCACCTTGCACAGCATAATAAACAGTACCACAGGAAAGTACTGCTCAGTAGCATTCATTTGAATGGTCACACTTTAGGATTTTATCCACAGACTCAAAAGTTAGAACCATCTTGTACAGCATAATAAACAGCACCACAGGAAAATACTGCTCAATAGCATTCATTTGCATGATCACATTTTAGGATTTCATCCACAGACTCAAAAGTTAGAACTTGTACAGCATAATAAACAGCACCACAGGAAAGAACTGCTCAATAGCATTCATTTGAATGGTCACACTTTAGGATTTCATCCACAGACTCAAAAGTTAGAACCACCTTGTACAGCATAATAAACAGCACCACAGGAAAAAACTGCTCAATAGCTTTCTACACTTTAAGGCCCGTTTACACGTACGATTTTTGTCGCGCTCTCCAGTGCAACTTTTGTCGCAAGTGTAAACTAGCGGCGATTTCTGTGCGATTTGGGTGCGACATTTGCTTTGATTTGCTGTGATCTCCCAAAATATCGCCGCCAAGTTGCATCTGGTTTCGATCATGTTCGAAACCTCTGCGACATCGCGCGACAAATCGCGCCCAAATCGCACTGAAATCGCCGCTAGTTTACACATGCGATTTGAAGATGCAACTTGCGCGCGACAAAAATTGCACCGAAAAGTGCGACAAAATTTGCCGGCACAAAAAATCGCCTGTGTAAACGGGCCTTTAGGATTTCATCAAAAGATAGAACTACATCACATCACATAACCCAAGGTTTGGCTGTAGCACTGTAAGGGTGGAAAAGCACATCTCAGAACCGACGAGCATTTCGCCTGCGAATCAACCTTTGAAATTATCACTTTTACCGCAGAAATGAAATAATTTTCATTTTATTCACTTCGGAGCGATGATAAACTGTAAAGTTCAGGACAAACACATTTTTGAGGTTTTATAACTCCGTGAACGGAAATCCAAAAAGCTAACAATAAAAGCCAATATAGAATTGTTATCGACTTCGCTTATCCACGCGAGACATGAACAATTTAAATAAGATTGTGCTGAGTATTTTAACATAATTAGTTTTTGTGTATTGAACCAAGGCACAAATACTTTTGACCGCAGTTGCTTGGTAACGACTTTTATTAAACAAAAACAAAGAAAAGTTAAAAGGAACATTCGGAAAAACGTGATCATGTATATTTTATTACCATACGACTTCCAGTAACAGAAATAACATCAGTATTTAAACAAGACAATGTTATGCAGGACAATTTGGTACATATTGAGTTGATTAAGAAAATGGATCACAGCAGTAAGATTCAAAAGCTGATGTTTCAAGCGCTAGCCCTTTGTTTAAGCGAATCCACGAAAGTCTGTCATTAATGAAACGCATCTTTACGGTTGCCATTTTCTTTATCAACTCTGTTGATACCAAGGATCAGCGCCCCGCCACCCCTTCATCAAATGCTATGCAGGGATTATGTAAAGGGTAAATATCCCAGGGATTAATTTGGCTCTCACGGAGGTATTAACCAGACCTACCTATCGGCTACTTAAACTAAAACTGCCTAAAATATACTCTGAGAATTAAACGCTGACTTAAGTAAACCGAAGGGAAAGTTTGAAATAGGAAGAGTTCTAGGAAGAGTCACAGATAGGAGGGGGAGATCGATAAACAAGATGAGACATGTGGGGAGTGAGGAGGGGACTAGAAACTGCAGGGGTGATGGCCGCGATAACCAATTGCCTATTCGCCACTCGGGTTTCACTCACTCGTTTCATTGAACAATCCCAGAAAGCGTAGTGTCGAACGCTAGTGCTTAGTCTCCCCATAGTTTCTGGAGTGGCAAATTGGTCTGCGTGATTATCGAGTTCAATCACTGAGTTCAAAAGGAAAACTAAACTACCACTGGGGGTAAGGGGTGGCGATGAAGGGAGAAATACAATAAAGAAACTACAGACAGAAATCATAACATGATCAAACATGAGAATAAAGAAAAACATCACCAAATTTATCAGGATGTTTAAGCAACTTCCCTCAACTTATCATATAGAAAACCTATGGAGACCGACGAGAAGAATTGTTACGTTTATATTTGGGTTTAAAGGGTAAACTTACGCTTTTGTTGCTTGACCGGCCAAAGCCGAAACTTCTTCCAAACATCCCTGACCATGAGGAAGTTGCGCCCTGTTTTTGATTAAACTGAGCCAGCCTGGCTTCCTCTGCCTCTCGTAATCGAGCTTGGTTTCGTTTGAACGCCTCCAAGATGTCGTCCTCTTGTCGATAAAAGTCCAAAACTGTGCGAATGTCTTCAACGTTTGATGTGGCAATGGCTGGAAAGGAGGAGATAAGTGGTTAGCTAATTTGCGGATTATTGCGCTCCACGAGAAATGTGTTCTAACCAATGGCAACGAGCCTGACGGTAACAGAAGGCGTTTTATCGACTAATTAGGTGAAAACACAATTTGCCTGTCTTAAGGTGGATTTCCACTGTCGCGTAATTTTCACGTGCGTAAATAAAAATAAGAGACGATGTCTGAACAGCTCGCGTAAAAGTTTACGCGAGCTGTTCATACATCGTCTCTTATTATATTTACGCACGTGAAAATTACGCGACAGTGGAAATCCAGCCTTAAGCGCCTTTTATTTCGGGTTTTCATTGTTTGATTGAGCTTGTTTAGAGGCTAACTTCGTTCGAATATGAAGACACAAAACATTTAAAACAAATCCCTTAAATCGGAAAACTGTAGTCTTTAGAATGCGAAACATAACTCAGTTGGAACTTTTTGTTAGTAAGAGTTACCAAATATCATCATTCAAACATGTCCATAAAAATGCTAAATCCAACTTCTTGTGATAATTGTAAAAAAAATATTCGTATATCTATTATTATTTGAAGAGAACTGAACATTCAGTATAAAGTCATTGTTTATTGCTTGACGCTGCTTCCAATGGATCGGTTGTCATTTTTACATAAAAAATTGTTTGCAGTCGTTTTCAATCTAGTGTCGTAAAACCAGAACCAAAGTAATTACCTGACCAATGACAACAGACGCAGACAATCTAATGAACCAATCAGAACTCAGAGCAAATACATGTAGCCCGCGCCAAGCGCGGGAAAACGCGTGAGGTTTTACTTTTGATTTATCGGGAAAGTGGCGCGAGATTTTTTAGCCAATCACAAAGCGTAGCAATGCAAAACAATCATGAAATTCCTTTCGACACTCAACTGAAAACCGTTCTATTTGTTAAGAATACTTACTTTGAAGAAAAGGAATAAGATCGACAAGTGTTTGGTCGCTCGGGTCACCTTCCCACTTTTTAAGAATGACGGCGTTTCGTATGTTTTCGCTTGGAGCTTTTTCATCGCAGTCAATCATAATCACTTTAGACAGGTCTCGGTTGAGTGCAGACAAATCCTAGCAAAAAGTTTATAAACAAATATTAAAACACGGTCATCAGGCACAGTTTGTGGAGGCGTGATGGTGTAGAGGTTAGTGCGTTCACCTGAAGGTAGGCGGTTCGAGCCTGGTCTCAGCCATCGCCCGCCGTGGTGCTGTTTAGACAATGTAATGTAATGTAATGTAATGTAATGTAATGTAATGTAATGTAATGTAATGTAATGTAATGTAATGTAATGTAATGTAATGTAATGTAATGTAATGTAATGTAATGTAATGTAATGTAATGTAATGTAATGTAATGTAATGTAATGTAATGTAATGTAAATCTTTATTTAAACACGGAGAATCATCAGTTAAGTTAATAATTAAAAATTAAAACTTGTACAACTGCTTTACATGATTGCCGTGTGGGAATCCGACATCTCAGATACTTTCTTATACCCCGTTTAAACTGCCCAATAGAACAAACGCTTTTTAAATCTTGGGGCACATTGTCTCTCTCCACCCAGGTGTATAAATGAACACCAGCGACATAATGCTGTGCGTAACCCTGCGATGGATTAGCATCCCATCCAGGAGGGAATAGCAATATTCTTAGTTGATTGATTAGTTGCCTTATGCTAAACGAGACACCGGATTAATCTCCAGCCGGCCGTGTGGGCTTCCTGTGGCTCGTTGACACAGGATTATCCTCAAATTTAAATGCGTCTACACCACAACAACGCGGATTTCTGTGAATTCTTTTTGTCGCTTATGTCGCACAATTTAAAGAATCACTGTCTTGCCGAAATAGTAACATTTCATTTATCTTATTTTCATGTTATATCGCCAAATGCCATCAAATATACAACGTAAAAAGATAAAAAGATTAGAAGCAATAGTTTGGAGATAAAGTGCAGGATTACAAGGATGGATTACAGTTCATCAATTTTGCTTTCATGACAGGCGGTAAGAAATCCAAATTGCCATTCTGGTTGACTTCTGTCGGTGTTGTTTTGTCTCGTTAGTTCACATTTTTTTGCTTTGATCCCTCCTGGTGATTTTTTCTTTCCATTACAAGATAATAAAAGTAGTTTTAAAGCAAGCTCCTTGCTTTAATCATGACAACACGATATTTAAACCGGAACATTCGCTAGTCTCAAATTATATGACTCAAAATTAACGGTGAAAATGCTTTTGGAAAAAATGTTTAACAAAATCCTCGGTTAACATCAAGAGATTATAATTATTTTCTCTTGTTAACATTTAATACCGGATTAACGTTAATCGGCTTTCAAACACGAAATCAAATTTGATGAAGTGTGATCCACTAACATCCTTAGAATCCTGCACTTTATCACAAAATTATTTGTTGTGTAGTGCTCTGTAGAATCTTTTTATCCAATTTATTTATATATTTGTTGGTATTTGGCAATATAAAAAGAAAATTAGGTAACCGAAATTTCGATATTTTTGAGGAACAACAGCTGAATTGATTCCAGACAAGGCTCGTAGATATCAGTTTTCCATCGTTTTTATTTGAAAACGGATAATTTTTTATGGTTACGCCCTCTGTCCACGAATAAAAACTCGAAAACGAATAACAACGCACCGAAAACGCTACCGAAAATGAACATTTTTGGCTACGTCCACATGTAACCGTCCAAAAACTTGCGTTTCCGCATGAAACAAAGCAAATAGTCTGCACGCAGGCTACGTTTTTGATAGTTTTCCATCGTTGATCTGTGTATAGGCAGCAAAAATAAATGAAAACACATCACACTTGGTACATTAAAAAAAAAAAGTCCGAAATATTTAGCCTCTTACAGCGCTCCAAAAAGATAAGAGACTAGTTTTTCATTTTGACCTGTAAAACGGCATTGTTGAGAAAGATTTCTAATTTTTGTTAGACATGTTTTAAACAGCAAGCACACTTTTAGAGCAGAATAGAGAAGTGTTAGGTAATTAATTGGAGGAAAATCACATTTTTTACTGAATTACAGTTCCCACATGATCACAGTATCCGAAAATTTGTCCGCTCAAAACATAATAAATTAGTCTCGATATTATTTGTCCGAAATAAAACGTCTACCATTTTTTTTTTCGTTAAATGTACGCGTGGACTGGACGGAAACGAAAACATGACTTTAAAAACCGCTGTTTCGATTGGAAACGAAAGAAAACGTAAATGTGTAAATATTCGCGCCTGGTGGATACTTAACTTAGGATAAGTGAAAAAGAACTCTGAAAAATTCCAACAGGCGAAGGAAACTCCAGGGTGACTCATTACTTCTTCAGGATTTTAAAGGACAGGTTAATTTGAAATACTCCTCGAAAAATTGTAAGCTATAAGTTAGTTGCTGGTTTACCGACTAGTTAATTAAGCATGTTTAATTAAGCATGTTTAATTTCGTAAAATTAACTGTGAGTCTGACCTTCACGTGTACGCCGTCAGTATAACGCGTGGCATCTCTAAACAGTCGGTACATGATCATTCCATTGGGGTCTAACCCGTCCACAACAGGAGAGGCACTCTGCACAACAGACACAAGAATTAATAAAAACTTATAATCACTATCACAACTGTAAAGACAACAAATGATCCTCGCAGTTGTGTTTGCAATTTAAAGGCGAACCTGCGGTATAGTAAAAGGGCAAATCCTCACGCCGAATCTAATGCAAATAAGCAAGAAGAATAAACTTTGCTCATTTGCATGAATTGGACAGTCCAGCCGCCTTTTATATCGCGGGTTTGCAACTAAGCCTGAAAAAAAAAGCAGGGCTTCAACGGGATTTGAACCCATGACCTCCGCGTTACCAGTTACCACAAACTTTAATTAGATATGTCATTGAGATTTTGAGGTTTTTGGAGTCAATACTGTCCCAAATTAAAACTAATTACGTTTGTCGGGCACGAAATGCTTATAGAACACTAAGAGGAAGATATCAAGTGAATTTTCAAAGTTAGAACAAACCATAATCGGAATTTTGGCGAGTTTTCCAAGGCATATGGCGATAAACTTGAAAAAATTTGCAATCCATTTCCATCCTGGCCATCTGCAGCCCAAGATATTTCCTTTTACTCTTAGATCACTAGTAGAATAATTATAAACAAACCTGGACCATTATTTTTGGGTTTCTACCGATATACATTTGTTTTTTGGGCTTTTTAAAGAAACAGTTAAAATGGTGACATAACCCTTTTAAGTTGTTGATTTAATCACGATATCACGCCGATTTGGGGTTTCCTTGAGGCTAAGAAAATTATTGTCACATACAAACTTCAGTTTTTAAAAAAAGGAGAAACAAAAAAGCCCAAAAAATATAAAGAAGTTCATACACAGATGGTGTATTAGAACTTAGAATGTGTACAATACTGGCAAAGATTATGAAAAATATTATTCATAACAGTTGTGATGTTAAGAATCTTTATTGCTATGCATGAAATCACAACTCAACAGAGCTTTACTATGTAATCAAAGACTGGTTAACTTTCCACCACGGTCAAACGTTCGAGGCGTTTTTCGTTTTATTTAGTGGGATTTTATTTAATATTAAATGGAAATATGGGCAAGGATTTATAAAAAAAATTAGTTGACGTTACTATCTTTTAATTTTTCTCTAAATGATGAGCTTCTTTCCATTGAAAACTGACCAAAACTCTTTGCGCCTGATCAACATTATGTTGGCAAATGGCGCCGACAATTCTGCAGTTCACAGTTTTTAAACGCTTAGAACTTTTTTGGTAAACTTTCAAAACGTTTGGTAAATTGACAGTATATTGGCAATATATTAAACTTTAAACAGTAAAAATGACAACCTTAACGTTTAAGTACTTTACTTAACTTTTGCAAATTTCTTTCGTTTGACCGCAGCTAAGGTTAACTTGAACTTCTTCCTTGCACAAAATGTTGTGGCTTTTTGTTTCATTTGGTGCAATGGTTTGTGCAAAATTGTGGTGACAATGTACAGAAATACAATATGACAGCAGAGTAAAAATTTATTTTGGCTGGTAAAATTTGACGTGTTATTTGTCGCAAGGGTGGTAAGTTTAATGGCCAGTCTTGAGCCTTAATTAAAAGGAGTCTTCCTCCCTTATTCTATTACAGTTTAAGTTATTAGAACTCAGCTATATTTTCGTTAACAGTTTTTGAAATATATATGACAACACTCACAAATCCAGCCTCGTGTGTGTATATAACAACTTCAAATAATGGCGGCCCAAGCTGGTTGAGAAAAGCATCTACTCCAGGCCTCTTCCTGAAACGCCAGCCACTTTTACGCTTCAAAGAAGATGTTGAAAAACATGTTAAACTAATATAGGATTTATGTTTGCTAACAGTGATTCCTATAATGCCAGCCACTTTATGGCATGTTTTTACCGTACTTACATCATATTCTGGGTGTACCAAGACATCTTTTAATTCCACCACCAGCGTATAAGGGGGCTGGTAATATGGCTCCTGCAGGGGCTCAGGTAACAGCATTTTGCTTGATGGCTCAGCAAACATCTACCATGTAACAAAATGAATTACTACATTAATTACTACAAATTATGACATGTGATTTGATTGAAAAAAATGCCATCATAGTCAGGTGGTGAACCATTTGACACAGTTGCTTACAAGAGATGATCACACAGGGAGGCCTCTGGTATCCATACCTCATAAAAATCCCAAATCTTGTCTCTTGTTCGATAAATAAACTGCATAGGCACTGGATCTGTTGGTAGATTACCATAAGACAGAATCAATATTAAAATTTGCAAGTTTTTTTCAAATAAAAAATAATAATATTTGGCATGATAAAAACATACCATTCTTGTAGGGATCTTTTGCCTGCAAATAGAAAAAACTTATTTTCAATAACAATGCTGTCTGCTGAGACATCGACATCGATTGAGGTTCATATGATATAAAACCTCAATTTTTGACAGCTTCTCCTGTTAGAATCCTTCTCAATCCAAGCCATCAATCCTTGTTTTAAACTTAAGCACTTTAAATCAGAAGTTTGATTATCGATCTTCTCTCGCACGAAAGTATTTGGTTACAAAACTTTCATTTTCATAACTAGCAAAAACCCTGATTTTGTAATAATAATAATCATTGCTACACCTGAGAGTACAGTAAAAAGTAGGTGGCCAAGAAATGATATTGAGCCAATTTAAACAATTATTTGTACTTATTTTATTTGTTCACTTACATCATCTGGACCACTTTCTGGCCAACCTAAAACAAAAACCCATTCACATTTAGCGCTTTAGACATACACTAAAGTAATCCCTATGAGGCCAGATGGCCTTTGTATCATTAAGTTCATAAATTTACTGCTCATCTAGGTCAAACATGGCACAGAGCCTGCATGAATCTTGCATGGAAATTTCCTACTTAAACCACTGATTGGTGTACATCATGTTGATGTCCATATAGTTTAGATGATTATAACAGTACTCATTCACTCAAAAATAAAATAGTCCATCCATGAGCTTTTTTTATGAGGTAGCTTTCAGAGGTGTAGGGAAGCCTACCCCTGTTGCACTTTCTTTGAAACCTTTTACATATAAACTAACAAGTCAAAAATCTCAATTTGTGTTTAAGCACAAGTCAATGTTTTGGATTTCAGAAAAGTGTTTGGGCTTAAAATATCCTGCTCCATGTTGTATCATACATGTATGCCTGTCTCACTCTGGCTAAAAACTACACGACAAACTAGATTGCTTCTAGGATTGTTCGTTTAAGACATATATATATATATATATATATATATATATATATATATATATATATATATATATATATATATATATATATATATATATATATAAAAGCATACGAAGTAGTTAAGATTGTAAAAACATTTTATCTGCTACTCGGAGTTTCACGTGTTGCAAGCAACACGATCATCAGGCAACTTGCAACACGTGAAACTCCGAGTAGCAGATAAAATGTTTTTACAATCTTAACTACTTCGTATGCTTTTATATTGCTCCGGTTTATCCAGTTGAGCACTCTCAATAGACGATGAAGACGTCACCGCTTTCCCTGATTGATTATATATATATATATAATCAAATATATATTTATTATAAAATTTTCATTTTCTCCTCTGCCTGCCTTGAATAGCCCTTGTTAATTGTGGGCACAAGCTTTGTAAACTTATACTTAATTTGAAATAAAACTTGTTGTTGTTGCTGTTGTATGTCACATACAAAACAAAGAATGCATGATCATTACAACAAACCATTGAGAATGGCCATATCTCCCAGAGCTCGATCAGTATTAATATTCGAAGTGAAACAAACAAAACAACAAACTGATCGCAATTCCACTTTTATTTTAATATTTGCTTTTGTTTCTGTTTTTTCTGCTGTAAGGATCAGTTTGCCCTATCATTTGTTTCACTATATTATATGTCAGTGGGTTATAAGATTGGATTCTTCTTCCTGGACCTGTACTATGACATTATCAATGAATCAGAGAAAAATGGGAATGTACTTTTATATAGTATGTATAGATAGGCTAAGCCTAACAGTGGAGCTCTCTGAATGGAAACAATAATGATAAGCTTAACTTAGGTGAAAGGCTGGAAGCACAAGAAAAATATTAGAATCGGTTTGATGCCCTTCAAGAGAACAATACAGGACAACAGAAACAATGGCTCCTAGCCTTAAAAATAGATGCAGCCACAACACATTAAACAATAGAGCTGCTATAATACTGGATTTTTGGTGTCTAGTCTAGAATAGGATTGCAAAATGCAGCTATCTGTTTTGGGGTGAGGGATTCAGAGTCCCATTGGCACACCACCCAAAAATGTACAATTTCAATTTCAATTTCAATTTATTGCTTCCATCACTAATGCCACAATCTAGGTTAACTGAATCAGGGAGAAGGAGAACCCAAACTTCATTGACCAAGCTAAAAGGGACACACAACCCTGCGTCATGGATAATTAGGCTTTCTGGATGACACTATTTATCAGGGAAATTTAACAGTGTGTTATGAGTAATATGCAAATGTTGAAGATTAATGTATCAGTCAATTATGTGCATACTCATCCCCCCCCCCCCCCCCCCCCTCCGATCCCCTCTCCATTCCCATCCCAACCCTTCAATCAATCAATCAATCATCTTTATTTATTCACGGAATATCATCATAAAAATGCTCTTCCAGAGAGCCGTGCAAAAATCACGCAATAAAAAATAAAAATGGTCATTAAAACTATACTAAATTACAAATATGATAAAAACGATTTCAGGCTTGTCTGCCCTTTAATAGTATTTGATAGACTATTCCAGAGAACTGCCCCTCTATAGTGGAAGTTATTTTTTCCAGCCTCAGTATACGGTCTTGGTACAAATAAATTATATGTTGAGTTTCTTAAATTATAAGAATACATAGAGTTTGTACTATTAAAAATTTGAGCCAAATGATCAGGTACATTTAACTTAACCCGCATACCTTTGGCATTTAACTTAATGTTGTCTAAATAGAGAATTTGACAAATTTGGTAGGTCAATCATGCATTTCTTTAGCTATAAAATATGCTTTTCAGTGGTCCTAAGCTGAATTATTTCACAAACCCATGTGTCGCAAAAATGATCTTGGGGGTGTTACATGCAATTTTATCCCCAACTTGTCTTTCAATGGCTCTCGTCAACATAAGGTTGCAAGTTGCAAGAAAAAATGCCTTGTGTAAGTACAGCATGTTACTGTGCCTTTCAATAACATGCGACTGAACTCTCAAGTTCAAAGCCCAACTCAGGTTTACGTTTTACACTGCCGTCAATCATAATTATGGCGAAAACATTGGACCCCTGAAAACAGAAAAGTCTGACAAATGGATCGAAATCCACCAATCACAACCCACAAACATGATCATGTGACCGTTTTGCGTAAAGCATTGTCATTTCCTGAGATGTCCGCTATGATATTTGCAGCAGTGAATAACAAAACTCTTTGTTGAGTTTTGAATTTAAAAGTTCGCATGTTATTGAAAAGCGCAGCAAACTGCTACCCATATTAAGCTTATTCCAAACATGCAGGGAAGTTGAAGCACATGGGAATAAGATATTTGTTGTGAGCTTCTACAGTGAAGATCCAACAAACTTCACGAATCACGTGTTATAGAGAAAACTTGTTTATCACAAAATCTCTTACCCACGTAGATGACAGCACCTGTGGCCATCCCCACACAGCCAGCACCAAATATCGCCCAACCTCTCAAGCTTGGACCCTTCTTTTCTTTTGGTTTCACGTAATAATACGCACGTGGACATCGTAAAGGCAGTCGTGCTGTCGATCTAAATACTCTTCCTGTACAAGACTGGGAAGAGAAATGTACAACTGGTGCAATTAAAGAGCTTTTGCTGCACATTCTTGAACTGAGCCATCGACAACAAGAGGAAATCACGACCGCCATGATGCAAGTTGAACAAACTGTCTCAAGTGGTCAGCGGTAAAACAATGAATAGTCACTGGGCTCCCTCTCCCTCCAACCTCAATCGGAATAAGAATCTGCAGGATTTATTTTCACCAATTTGTGCCTTTTTTATAGTTTCGTGATATTTCTTTTGTCTTCTTGTAACAGTTAAAACATCATATTAACTCTTTGCACCAGGTGCCTCCTGTTCTCCAAAAATGGGGGGATGGGGAGAGGGGGGGGGGGGGGGGAATGGGGGAGAGACTTATCATGCAAAATAAGATGCCATGCCCAAGAGGGTTTGGTACCACTTACGGTATTTGAATCAGAAATGATCAGTGTCAGAGTTACACCCTATTAAAGGGGTAACAATATAATGTCAACCACAAAACAGGTTTCTGGTACCTTCTTGGGGTTCCTGTCATAATTTTTACCACCCCCCCCCCCCCCAAAAAAAAAAAAAAATCAATTTGATATGGGAGCCCCCCTCCACACCTCCCCCTCAGGAACCCAAGGAGAGCTGGGGGTAATAGAGAGGAGTGCTTCATCTGTGTTCAAGGCAACCTCCAGGGCAAATCTCTGTCCCTAGGTTTCTAATAGGTTTAATAGAACACAGCATACTCAAGAATAGAGACTAAAAATATGGAATGACATGCCTTTATTATAACAGTTAAATATTTTGTATGATAGACCAATGTTACAAAAATTTGTGTGCAATTTTTCCTATACATACATTTCCAGGGCATATATTGCCCCAGATAAAATAAATGCCAATGCATCATTCTTGAGATTGATGCAATTTGTCAAACTCACTCCTTAATTTACTTTGTTTCATGCATTTCCATAACACAATTGTGGCTAGCCCACTCGAGCCATTCCCATCCCCAAAGGAAAAAGCGATTTTTTTAGGGGTGGTGCAGCTAAGTGTAGGTTAAATTGTGGCCTGTTATGAGCCAACACGGAGGCAGATAAAAATTAATGAGTCTGCACTACTTTTAACCATCCTTTCACTTCTCTAATTATACAGTCGAACCCCTGTCAACACAGACCCCCCCCCCCCCCCCAACCTGTAGGCAAACACCTCTCTTAACATATGTGACCTCCCACAACAGTACAACTCTCCTTTGCAGACAACTCAGTGTAGTTCCAAAGTTCCTGGTTGTTCACTTATGGATGGTTCCACTGTATATGACATAACTCCAGTAATGCTACCACTTGTCAAACTAATGTTGACAAAGAACAGTAAATCTCTATTAACAAGTAGAACTCTAGGACATGCAAAGTAGGAAGTAGTATGATTACTCCTTTTTACAGTCAGAACAAGTAACTTGTTCTGAAAGCAAATAAGGGAAATCATACTATAGTCAGAATTTCAGGCTGTAAACATAACACAAATACTTTTGTTGAACTGTTCCTTAAATGTTTTTGTTGTTGTTGTGGAAGTGAGAATCTACAAGCATGATGTATGTTCCTTTAATTTGCTTCCTTCAAGCTTGATTACAGAGTTAAAAATCCATCTGCCTATCCAATAATAACTTACTGCTTTAAGACTTTTGAAACAGACTATGGTATTAAATTAACTAGGCTAGATTATGGTCTTTAATGACAGGCTTAGTTAAAAATGCACAGCAGAACCAGTTCAGTATGGAACCAATGGGACAGAGCTGAGCATCCGTATTATAAAAGGAAAGTTTGTTTGGAAATTTGGTCTCTCTGAAACCAAGTGAACCATCGACAATACAAAGGTGTCCATATCATTGTAGCCTCATTCACGGATGTCTATTGAACTCGATGCTTAAGCTTTTGATGTGTCACCATAACAAACACCTTCAACATAGAAGGCTACAGCATAGAGAGGTCCATAAGGAGAGGTTTGATCGTACATTCAATTATGACACTTGAGTTGTTACTTAAATATTTCATACATATCAACAGAAAAGTTATACTTTTTTTAAACCTGTTTACATCTTGCCTTGTCTTGGTTGACAGTTAAAGGGCACAAAGATTTCATGACTATTCTAGAATACAAATAAACAGAATGGTCTCTTCATCATCCAGTGGTAGTTACCCAACATACTGATGTAATATTCAGGATATATTTGTAGTCTTGTGACCTTGAAATTTCAGTATAAGGGATTTTTTTTTTTTGGACAAATCTTTTATTTATATTCTGCAAGAGTGTTTTTCATCAAGATAACCAAACACCGAGACACGAGTTTTAAAAAACAAGGTACAGCCTTGCTTTTTTTAACCAACTTTAAGATGTTTGGATACCTGATGAAACGTTCTTTTGAGTGTTTGATAGAGCCTCTCAAACCATTACTAATTCTTGGCAAAATTCAAAGCAAAAGTTACCAAATGTTAGGGTAATTAATATCACATATCCAAACCTTGCACATGATAGTGATTTCCTTTGTCATCTCTTCACGAACTAATTGAAGGGCTCCAGGCAAGAATGTCCTGAGTACCTTGTTGGAAAATTTTCACTGAAATATTGGATTTTTGACCTCAAGAGGGACTCACTTGCCAAAATTATGAATGGATCATGTAAATATGACTGAAAGGATTTCAACCAGGTCAACAAATCTTCTATCCTTTAACAGAATAAAAATTTATCTTTAAAAGATACATAGGGTGTCCTAATAAGTCATTAATTTGACAAAACTGTGCTTTTAAAGGCCTAAAACATACAATTTTAGTGAAAGTTGCCACAAACATACTCAAGGCGTTCTTTCAGGGAGCCCTTCAATTATGAGTTGAGAACTAAGTATTAATCAGGTCACGTGAAACCATGACCTGGATTGGTATCACACATGGTATGATTAGACATATTAATAATAATTATTATTGATAATTATTAGGAACCAATCACATTGCATTTAAAAACTTACTAGGGTCATGTTCTCATACCATGCATTCATGCTTAGATGCAACTGACAGTTGACAAACCCTGAAACCACCATTTTAAAACACTACTTCCAGTTTCAAAAGATTAACAAATAAATTTGTATGGACAGTGGAACCCTGTGCTTCTTATCTAAAAAATTATGGAGAGATGTAGTAGTTCTTACTTTTGAGTCTGTCAAAGAAATGCTAGGGTGCAACCATTCAAATGAAACAATTTCTTGCACTCTTGGGAGTTTTTAAGAGTTAATCTCACTACCGACAGTGGTAGGATCATTGGAGTTCCACTGTACCAGAATTGTTCACACTAGCATCATCCAGGTCATTAGGCAATGAAGGAATTGGCACATTTTTCACTAAGTTAAAAATAAAATACTTGTATCTACAAATTAATAACCAAGAGATGTATCATACAGAATCTTATTTTCAAAAAAAACCTCATCAGGTAATCTTTACCTGGAGATCATATGCTGAGCACTTGACGACTATGCCTCTGCAAGTTTTGAGATGGACTCCAAGGTGCGGGATTAGAGAAAATTGGAATATACTTATTTGCATCTCATTGAATAAGAATAGAGCTCATTGTCTCAATGCCTCGTTCTAAAAAGAATTGAAAAGAATAGAACCAATTTTCCACAATCCCGCACCTCACTCAAGATAGACTACTGTATGGTAAATTACTGAAAAGTGACATCCAAGGGAAATGGAATTGGATCAACATAACAAGAGGTTTTAAGACAGTCAAGTTATATCCTGCTGTATTAAACAGACTTCCACTGAAATAGCCTAAAATTCAGCCTGTTCTGTGTACTGTTAGTTCCTGAACTAGGTTTAAGAAATTGATCATTTGAGTTCTTCAACCCATTATTTTTCTTCAGCTGCAGTTACCATGAAGACAATTTTTAAGACTCTTCATATGCTTGCAGAGCTTGTTAGTTGCAATATTTAATTATTTCACTTTTGCAATGCAAGTTCAACTTGCAACAGTCAAATACTTGCAAACAACTGAACTTCAAAACAGTTATCACTGCCATTTCTGTTCAGGTCCTACATACAAACTGAAGCCAACATTGTGTGAAGACAGTTAAATGAAAGGCAGTTTCATACACATCTCATGATAATGAAACAGTTCTAGTTTTACAATAAGATTACCATAATTTTGCTAAGTGTTTGCACATTCATGTGTTATTCAAAATCAGAATGGAGGCAGCTCTAAAGTAAGTTTAATTAAACATCAACTGGGGCCTGGCAAGTGAATGTTCTTTTGATGTTAAAACTTTGTAGTTGAGCTGGACGTCTGAATTGTCAATGTGAACGCAACTACAGAGTTTAAGCTTGGCTATAGATAAGATAGATTATATTTTTACACCATCATAATCTTTCAATATTTGTTCAAGCCTTTAAAGTCAAACAAGGTTAAGACGTCTTCAGTGCAAAATATTCTTGCAAAAAGGTTCCTTCCACTAACCTCGCTGCCAGTAAAACCACAAGCAGTGTTGCTGTGGTTGATATCTGCCATTTCAGTCTTTCTTTTTACAAAACATGAAAGATTTTGCAAACCTTGTTTAACTACGCTTTGCTTATGGGTAGGTTTCTGTCATGGCACATCCAACAATTTAAATTGACAAAGTAAAATTGAACACCATCCCTGACACAGGAAATTGTTTGTCACTCCACTCATGACACAGAAGGGTGATGACCCAGTGGGATAAATTAAAACCCTTTTCTGTTGGCTGATTGGGTTAAAATCTAACAAGTTAACTTTGAAAAGTTCACTTTCAAAAACCACTTCACATGGTTACTGTCTTTCTCACCCCAACTTCCAATCTCTGGAGAGAAAAAAACTCCAGCAATGGAAACCAGAATGAAAGATGGATGTTCTGCTATGCTGGATTGCGTAAGTAAAGGGCGTCTGTTCGATGAGATACAAGGGTAAAATGTACAATGCTTTATCTACACAAGGTCTTCCAATACCCAAGGAATTTGCTGCCTAAATGACTCTAAAAAGTGTTATCCTTGAAAATCTGTACACAAATTGTCATTGTCCTTGAGTGTTGAATTCTATTTTCCTCCCTTTGCATGTGTCAAGATGTGTGACTTGAGGTTCGTTGACTGCGCAAACCTTTTATTACAGGAGTCAAAAGGACAGACATAAGGCCGGTCACCAGTGTGGATGCGAACGTGGGTTCGAAGGTTAAAATCCAGTGAAAATCTCTTTCCACATCCTTCAAATGTACACTGTTGAGACAATGTACAAAAAAAATGTTGTTGTTTGTTCTATTTATGAACCTTATTGCATGAAATGCCCTATGTCAAATTCTTTCAATTTCTTATTGTCCTCTCTGTAGTAAGGTTTCTTAAGCTGTTTTGGGCACATCTTTAAAGGGGCAGTATCATGAGGGCGAAACTTGAAAACTGGGTCGATGTTTTTAAGTTTGATTCAGCAAATTCAAAAAAGCTGTCGAGAAGTGGAGGTATTTGTTGAATCAAAAAATCCGTTTTGATAGACGGAAGAAAGAAAAAAATCACTTTTAACAGTGATATGTCCAAAATTCCGGTGCAAGAATAGTGAACAGTGCCGCACGTGGAACCTCGTGATACTGCCCCTTTAAATCACCTTTGAGGAAACCGAGAATCTTATTTGTCCCCTTTGCAATAATATTAATGTGTTTCTCCCACTTACAGTCATGCTCCGTCATGTGTGACCAGTATTTTTGAAAATTTGAATGGAGTTTTCAAGTTTACGCATTGGTTTTGTAAATTCATTCCGAGATTCGTAATTCCCGTGAGAATTTTACTGCATATTCGGAAACAAACAGCATCAAAATATCATTTTATTTGAAATGTTACATATCCAAACAATATTACGTTTTTTTATGCGTGTAGCAAAGTTATTTTTCCGTTAACTTGTGACTTTCAAAGTGTTTTCCAGAGAGATCTTTAAGGTTTTTTTCAAATCTTGGACATTAATAAGAAATATTCAAATGTTCATTTCAGTCTTGTGGATTACTGGTCACGCGTGACGGAGCATGGCTGTAAGGTCATTACTTTGTTGTGGTAATGATAATAATACTTATATAGTGTAATCACTTTCACATTACTTTCTGTGAAGTTTTTGCAGTCTATTGCAAACCAACAAGATCTGTAGAAGGGTCAGTTTAAGGGAACAATCACCACATTTGAAGTCTTGCCAAGAGTGAACCACATGATTCACTAGGTAAACTACCTGGTTATTTAACAACTAGTCACATTACGAGTGTTAACAGTGTTGTTTTACCAAAAAAGTAAAGAATATCTTACCTGGAATGGTTTTTCTCCAGTATGAACAAGTTGATGTCTCTTTAGCTTTGAACTCTCCACAAATGCCTGCATGATTAGAGGAAGATATAACAAGAGGTCATGTCTTTTCAAAGTACAGTGACTGTCATACCTGTATATAACGGCCCTGTATATAACGGTCACCTGGCCATTCCCAAGGGTGACCGTTATATACAGGTTTGACTGTAGATAGTAAATGCTAAAGACACAACACGAAATGTTAACAATCCATGCAAGAGATGTTTACCTTGCCACATTCAGCACAGACATGCACTCGTGGCCCATGAGTATGTAAATGTTTTCGCATTGCAGAATTATCTCTAAACATCTTTGTACAACCCTAAGGAAAGAAATAAAAGTCCACTATGGAGAAACAAATCATACAGTTCACTTGAAAATAAGGGGGCTATGGTTAAACTTATACATTTTTGGTTATTTTTGCAAATAATCATTATCATCATTATCATTATCATCATTTTCAAATGATCATCAACAACAGTTAAAATTATTGTTAGTGACAACCTTGTAGATTTGAATAAAAGTGGTCATAACTTGAACTTTCAATTTCAGACTTTTTCCTGAAAACTTCAGTAAACAGGGTATGTGAGGATGATGGGTGAGGGGAGCTGAACATGTACAATAGTGGTTGCAAGTAGAGCTTCAACCGTATAACCAAATAAACAAAATTTATGTTGGACTTTTTAATTCAGCTGAATCCCAACAGTATAAACTAGCCAATTTAACTAACCTTTTCTCATTTCTCACATGTTAAACCTTATTTTTACCATATACCAGTTTTTCTTGTCTTTACATAAAGTGACAACTTACTTTGTGTGGACAAGCTATCGTTCTGGCTCCTTCTTCTTCTTTCATTTTTTTCGGTCTCATTCTAAAAGAAAGATAAGATACATGACATCTGTGAAAACTTTCATACACTATGCTATATTGCACAATTCCAGGGCACTTTTTTATTATCTGTTATTATTTTGTTAGAACAGTGGAACCTCCTCAATACAAATACATAAGGGATGGACCCAAGTGCATGTTCTCATTAGTTTTACCAAGGTGGATGGATGTAACTGGAAAACAAAATGTTCTTGGATTCTTGAGTACGACTTTAGAACCAATGCATTGATTATAAGATCTTGTTGATGACTGTCACCACTGTTTTTTGTTTTCTTTTTTACTTCTCATCTACATTTTCAAATTTCTTGGCAATGCCAAAGCAACTGTGCTTTTAGCTTTACATTCATATTAATACAATATCCCTCCCAATAAACATCATCACCATTTTATTTGATACTTCTCGCATATCATATTTCCAACCTTACTAAATGTCAACATCTTGGAGATTTAAACTACAATAGATTTTAGTTTTCTTTTACTAGCTTATTGCTTAGAATGAATGTTAAAGCCAAAGGAAATACAACAGAAAATATTCAACAGGATAACTTGGTAAAAAAGTGTCATAATATTCAAAATGTTGTACATAAAAAACATCTGCTGGTCAACCAGTTAACCCAAAACAATTCTGTACAGATTTTAATCACTGCATCAACTGTGTTCTGACCATTGTCTCAGCAAATTCATGCTTGCAGCATTATTTTTCAAGAGAGAACAAAAATTAGGAATTTATATCTATTTGAAAAATGTAAAAATAGCAAAACAAAGATACTGCAAATGTGCCGGAGGAAAGAAATCTATATTATAGACAAGAATTAAAGGCGCAAGTCAGTGCTTTGTTCAAACAACCAAAGCTCAACAGTAATTTCGTGGCGGAAGACAAATCCTTTTGTTTGTCAAAAAAACCGTAAAATTATGTTCTTAATGTTTTACGCCAAAAAGAACTTAAATAATACATGTAAAAAATTATTGACGATGCCTTTAGTCGATTAACACGTTAATAAAAATCGCACAATAAGGTATAATCGAAATATTCGAGATTTCCACTTTGCACCGAAAGAGCGGCCGCCATGATGAAGTCCGCCATTTTGGTTGTGAACAAAGGCTGCTGTTTGTCATGGGATTTCAATATGGCTGCCAAACTGGTCGAAAAGTCACCTTACCTTGCAAACTCTGCTAACTGCTTCGGATCACTTAAATCAATCCCAGGAAGGCCTCCAGGTGGTATCTTTTTCCCAGTCATGTACTCCGTGAAGTCGGGAGACTGATTCAACTCTTCAAGTTGGGCTTTTTTCTCCTCTGCAGCGTCACCATAGCACGTACAAGGGAAGAAACACAAATGAAAAACATAAGTTTTTCGTGCCTCGCAACAGCGCGAAAGCTTAAAACCAACTTAATCTGAAAAGTAAGGGCGCCCATTTTACAAAAACGTACCCGACGCCCACATTGTGACGGCGAATTCGCCTTCAAGAGTCTTTATTTGTACTTGCTTTTGTTCCCATTTGCGCGTACCTGAGCGTTCAGTTTCTCCATTACCACCCCCTCTCTCACTGTTCGAGGCGTTTGACGCACTCGATGTGGTAGAGTTAACATGACCCTTTCCCGATCTGCCCAGACCTTTAGTCCTGGTTCCTCTGCTTTTTCTCTGTTTGCTTGAAGGCGTCGTGGAAATAGACACTTCTTCGACGATGGCGTGTTTTGACTCCTCGATAACTTCTTCCGTTGTCTGAACTACGATTTCTTCGTTCTCAGGCTCGGTCAGAGGCTGAAGGGCTATCATAGGCTGTGTTTCAATCTGAACTTCTTGTTGAGGTTCAACCATAGTTTCCACCTCAACTTCGACTTCTGCCACACCAGTGGGACTTAAGTCGGCCATGTTGGCGCCCGAAGCTTCCTTCGTGGGGGGTGCTCTCTGTCAACTGAAATATCAACCTCTCTTCGAAGCCCAACAGACCACGTGGTTAGTGTTCTGACCGAGCCATTCAGCGTCCAGCACAGCCGGGCTCGACAGCCAATCAGAATTACTCTAAGTTTCCAAAAGGCACGAAAATAGGCGGGAAACAGTTTTCTGTTCTTTCAACATTTATAAACACTAAAATACTGGACTAGTGACTGCTTGGAGGGTCTGAATGGGGGTTTAGTGTTTATTTACCCATATTTTTTAGTGTTTGCTGTTAAATTAGCCAATGTTTAACTTTTAATGAACACTTTGGAAATATCTGCAAGAGCCAACGGACAATGCAAAAGCGTCGGATCCTGGTGGATCTAGTCAGCAAATTTGATATAAACACGAAGGAACTAATAAAGCAAGGCTGACTGTACAACTGGGATTATAAGTATATTCTATCCAATATTTCGTCAGGCACAGCCTGACTTCTTTAGGGAATAAAATGACTACAAGAAAAACGTTACAATATAAATCGCCAAGAAACAAAAGGATATAAGATTACAATGGAATGACGTTACATTTCAAAAATATAAGATGAAACGTTACAATTAAAATTTAAGAGAAACAAAAGAATATAAGATAACAAGATAAAACTAATGAAAGACGATATGTAAAATATATAAATGCGAAGTTTACATTTCTTCACGCTTGTTGATACCTTTGGGTTTAAGGGTTTGAAAGGTGTATGAAAGGTTACCTTTTTGTCAAAAATATGAAAGGGTAAGGGTTGGAACCTCGGGCGGAGCATCCTCGTACAAACCTTTGTTGAGTATTGTACAGGCCCGCAAATGATCCCGGCCCGCAAATGATCCCGTGACCGCAAATGATCCCCAGACCGGAAATGGTCGCCTCGCCGTAAAGGGAAAAAAGTGTGGACTCAGGAATTTGGAAAGTGGATTTAAAATTTTTAGAATCCATTTTTTTCTTAATAATACAACGGTTATTTTATTACAACAGTTATTTTATGCAGCACTTATCATAGGTAACGCAAGCAAAATGTACAGTATTTGAGCTATTAGCAAACAAAGTTCTCAACTTTGAAAATGATATCAAACGTTGCGAAATACAATGTAACAGCATGGTTATAAATGGGGTTGACAGACCTACACGACTCCTGCTGTGTGACCATTGTATTGTTTTAAGCCTTCAAGCATGTCTTTAAGCAATTCTCTGTAAAAATAGGCAGGCTAAACACTACTACCGTTCGTCGCTAAAAAGTACTTTAAAAGCATAAAGCTTTGCCAGTAATAGGCTCGATTACCAGCCGTTTTGTGCGCCCGCGTTCCTTCGCGCACACCAGGAGGATCTGAAAACCGGACTCCCTCCAACGGCTGAATCTGAAAACCGGACTCCCTCAAACGGCTGAAAATCGAGCCTATGCCAGTAAGACTTAAGAAAGAAATGCGCCTTTAGATCAGTTATGAATTTGTACTCTTCGTTGATATTGTTCTTTTGATGTCGGCGGATTATCTCTCAAATTGATAGGAGGATTTCATGCTGTACACAGCCGTTAGAATTATTATATTTCTTTATGCCTTTGTTTGGTGCTAGCTCTATTGGCATACATTGCGGTTTCTTTGGCTCACCTTCGTTGCAAGATAAATACTAATCGGCTAAAGTTTGTAAAAATGTTGTTGTTGTTAAAATGCGGTCATGTCGTACCTCCGTTGAACTACAACCCCGGACAAAACTAGTTGAGACAAACTGAAATTACCCTTACATTTTGGTACACTTCTGAGACAAATTTCCCACACCACAATATAAATATGCGCCCTCCCCCTCCCCCTCCTTCCAATGTTGTTTTGGGTATTACTGCATTTGAATCAGACAGTTTTTAAAACCAAACAACATTGCATGGGGGGTGGGGAGGGGGGATTTCCTTATGTTCGTTGACGCGGAAATTTGGCCTAAAATTTAGAAATAGATGAAAAGTGTCGCAACAGTTTTGTCCAAGGTTGTAGTTGTTTTATTGGCTTACCAAGACAATAGATGAATGATCTAAACAATGTCCCTATCCCTATAAACAATAGCAGGTACTGTTTTAGAACGGCCAATGAAAATAGAGGTTTATGAGAGGTACGACCCTACCGGAAAATGAAAGGATCGTTAAATTTCTCAGGCCGTGATTTAGTGTCTTAAGTCTGCGGTGTGCAAGACTTGTGAGAAAGTGTTTCCCATCACGGATATAGGCATCTTATAGATCCAAGTCTCAAAAAGCCGTAGTCTACAATTCGCTGGATCGGACAACTGAGAACTCCAGAGTTTTCGTGTAGCTTTCGGCACAGGGGCGGAGATGATTGACAGCAAAAAAAAAGCACGCCGTGCAAAGGGGAGAGCTCTACGCGTATGCAAATAAATCCACCTCAAATGCTTCAATTTTTTTTCACGTGCTTTCTTGTGCACGATTTTTTTTCTCTTAAATTTCTTCTGCAGGAATTTTTTTGGGTAATTGCCTCCCCCCCCCCCCCCGAAAAAATTAAATGGTCCGTCCCTAAAGGGCCCTGCAGTAATTCAAGTACGTACCGCTTGTATTTTATCTTATATTTGCAAGAGCGAATTGTGAGGGAAAGAAAATGTATTTTCAAATGAAAGTTAATAAATTGCAAATGTGTCTGATGGTCTCCGAAATTCACACGTGGAAATGTTGTGCGCTTCCATGGAAGCCCATGAACAGGGAAAAAGTTCTAAGTGGTTAATAGACAGCAAAGACATCTTCGAAGATTCATGGAATGTAGTTTTTTTTGCGATGCGCTTTCTAAACGAAATATGTATATAGTCACATGTTCATTTAATTATTTCGCACGGTATGTTTACCGGTTTTCTTTGTTGCGTTAATTAAATGCCTGAGACGGCAGAGACACTTGTCTTTTCCTCACTTAGGATAATTAACGAATATACATCCATAGTCCACGCCATTCCTAATTTTTTGTTGTATTATTTGCAGCAATCATTTCCGGTCCCGGGATCATTTGCGGGCCACACTTAGGGACGGACCATTAGAAAAGTGTTGGTTGGGGGGGGGGGGGGGGGGGGGGGTGGAGCAAAAGCAAAAGCAAAAAAAAAAATTTTCCCAGTAAATTATTAAGAAAAAAAAATATTCCCACGCATTATCGCAAAAAAAAATCTGCCCAAGGACAATTAAAAAACAAACTATTTAAAAAAAAATATTCCAGCCATCGAGTAAAAAAAAAAAAAAGATTTCCACCTTAGGTGGACAAAAAAAAATTTCTTGCCTCTTCCAAAGTTCCCACCCCCCCCCCCCCCCCCCCCCCCATCACTTTTCTAATGGTCCATCCCTTAAACCGACAGAGACTTTCCAGTACACCGGATTCTCTTCCTGTCACCCACCGGGAGTCAGAAAAGGATTAATAGCAGGTGAAGCACTAAGGCCCCGTCCACACGTATCCGGATATTTTTGAATCCGCAACTTTTTTGTTGCGGATTGGCCTTCCGTCCACACGTATCCGGTGAATTCGGGCAAATACGATTCCATTACTCTACGTGTGGACGCAAATATTTTCTAATCCGTAACAAAAAAGTTGCGGATTCAAAAATATCCGGATACGTGTGGACGGGGCCTAAGACTTCAAGAACTATCTCTTCACTGGCAAAATCGTTGAATGAGAGTATCAACAAATTCAAATTACGTCTCACAGCTGGAGTCTTCCCTCGCAATACCGTCGAACGAATTACATCTGAAGTCAAATTAGTGCGAAAGGAAGTCAGCCCTGAGATAAAGCGCGAAAAAACTCTAACCTTTCGTACCACGTACAACATACCACCCTGCTATGCCTAGTCTTATCCTCATGAGCAAACACAAAGTCAACCCGTGCTAAAAGAAATTTACAAAGATCCTTACCTCATCTCTTACAAAAGGGGAAAATTCCCAAAACTATGTGGTCACGATTACCACTATCACGAGCTTATATGGTCTTATATTATAAGTCTTGTTTGGCCGGTCAACACTGTATTCCGTCCTTGGTATATAGTCCAAACATTTTCAGATTTCTCCTTGGAAATCTTCGGTAGTCTACGGAAATGTTCAGAAATGTTCGGAAACGTTCAAATGACCTTCTGACAACTTTTAGACAATTTTTGGATGAAATTTAATGTTAATTAACCGATTTAAATTTAATGTTAATTAACCTATTTATTAATGTCTTTTGTCTCCTTGTAATTCATTGTGTGTGGCAAAATAAAAAAAATAAAAAATAAAAAAATAAAATTTGCTGTTACAGTGAATTTTTTACCGTTAGTCAGTGTTAAAATGCCTAAAATTTAACTGTTTTATGTTACATGCAGAGCCCAAAAATAAAGTGTTAAATGTTATCGAGGTACCCCCATTCACACCCTCTGCTTGCAGTCAACTAGCCTGATTCTCAAACGGCCCGAGGTCGCTCGAGAGGACTGGAGGGAGTTGGTATCAACCGACCCGGACTGTCTGGGTCAAGCCCAAATCACTACCGTCCAGAAGGACGTCGGACACCTTAATGAGACTTGTATAACGGAGTAACTGGTTAGCTTTCAGTTGAGGTTAGGGGTAGCAGTTAATTTAGAACTAAGCAACCCGAGAAGCTAGGTGGTACAGTGGAACGGTAGGCTTTGTAAGTCTAAGCCTAGCTGAGGTCACAGGTTCAATCCTGAGTGGGGATTTTAGATTTTCTTTTTTTACACTTAAAAATTTGTTTAAAATAAAATTCTTAGTGTCGACATTACATTATATAAGTCTCAATAAGGTGTCCGACGTCCTTCTGGACGGTATGATTTTGGCACAACCGACTGACTGAGACTCAGGCAAGCAGTCCACTGGCACCGGTCCCTTTCTGGACAGTCGAGCGGACAAGCAAATCACGTGATCGGCGATCGACCGAGCCTAATTCTCAGACTGGAGAAGAGAGAGCAAGTGCGAGCGACCTGGGACCGTCTGAAAATAACAACAACAACAAAAAGTCTCGATTTTCAAAAAACAGTTACATTTTAGCAAAGGCTATTCTAGGCGGGCAGAGTACACGGAGAAAGTTATAACTTTTTACAATTAGAAAGTTTAGAATTGAGAGAAAATGAATGAATAGTTAAATAAATAAAATAATTGTTGTTGAATTTAACTAGAAATCAATTTTTTATTATCAAAGGCGTGTCAATATGGTCATTTTCGTTTTGTAAAATATCAAGTAGCAAATTATGTAGTGTTTTTAAAAAATTTTCCTAGGGAGATCTCTGATATAGTGAGTTATCTCATGCCAAAGTTTAACGCCAAATCGAGAGAGTGAATTTGTAAGGGTTATTGACCAGGAGCGAGGGGATATGTGATATATTCCCGTCGTGGCGTACCCGAGGGCGTAGCCCGAGGGAACGCCACGAGGGGAATATATCACATATCCCCTCGCTCCTGGTCAATAACCCTTACTTATTTTCCACCTTGTGAGGTTTTCTAAAACAAAGAAACTATTAATTTTTCGGAGAGTAACATTCCGTTCAATTCAAATGCAAAAAAGCATGATTCCGCAAGGCCGCATTGGGATCACGGCACATTACGAAGCGGGACGGTAAGCATGTTTTGCTTTTGTCAAATTTGCATTGAGCACGTTGCTTCGTTATGAGTAGAAGGAGAGAGAGAAAGAAGAAAATGTATCAACAGTACTTGTGGTCTCGCCATGGCCCAACTGCCCGCCTTCATCTTTCGAAGATAAATAAAGTGGTTGCGTTATGTTTTCCAAGGGAAAGCGGCAGAAACATATTCAGGTTCAAGCGTAAAACGAGGCGTCACACATTATTGGAGATCGAAACCTGAATCGAGGTACGATACCATCGAATAATGTTATTAACATTTCGCTTTTTTGTCGCGACCGGCAAGTTAATTACGTAGGAATATGATCGATGAAGTTGTCTTTTTTTGTAAACAAAAAATATTGACCGATGCTAGAGCGTTTTCCTTGTCACGCCCTATTTTGTCTTCCCGTTTGTGTTATTCTGTTATGAGGGGAATAAGTCGAGGGGACTAAGGCGAGGGGAATATGTCGAGGGGAATATGTCGGGGGGAATATGCAATATGCTGGGGGGAATATGTTGAGGGGAATATGTTGAGGGGAATATATAATCCTCTGTTTTGCTATTGTTATCAGCTATTGTTTTCAGCCCCGCCTCTCCCCTGTTACAATCAAAGCCGCACCCAGCTTTTCAGACACTGTAATGAACGGGGTTATGTGATATATTCCCCTGAAAAGAACAAAGAAAACCGAGCTAGGTGGAAAATAAGAAGTAAAACAACACGAGGTAAGAAATGTCGTAACTTGGAGATAAGTCCTACAGTTTTACTGTTTTTTGTCGTGATAGCCGGCGTCAATATGGTATTTCCAGAATCCCGCTGAGAATCAGACCTACATCGACCGAGCGAACGTTCTTTGCGCAAGTCACTCCAACGACTTTGCTTTTCGTCACCAATCCGTCCAAAAGGTTACACCGCAAACTTTTTAAAGGGACTGGTCTTGTCATCATTGGCAAGTAACTGTTTTTAAGGACTGAGGACCAAGCTACTAAAAGAATTATGGAACCCCTTAGGAGTTTTATTTCTGTCATTTTTTTATTGTAATTAGTAGTCAATAGTGCATATAAACATATAATATACAAAATATTGTCTTTGAAAGCCCCTTTGGGAAAGTCAATAAAGTATATATGTTTTGGCAGATAGTGAAACAGTTCGATTCGATTTTCACTAAGGCTTGTTTGATATTCATCCTACCGGTATTATAACCGATCGCATGGACGCAGAACTTTTATTCTGTTTTTGATGAAGGCGCAAAATTTTGCGAGAACGCACCCGTTTGTGAACTGGGCCTCCCTATGATACGTTTTGCGTCCACAAGATGATTTTAGGATTGTTTTACTTGTACACATGAAAATGAAAGGAATACGATACAACCCTGAATCTTGCCTGTGCTTGAAATCTTTTTATTTAGCTATGTCGCTGCAGGATTTTTTTTGTTGCAAAAAAAGGCGCCAAGTCGGGCTTTCGCAGTTGCAGAATATTTTATTGTTTCAAAATCAACGAACCCCCCCCCCCCCCCCCCCACCCACACGACGGATTTGTTTTCGACAGTTTAGCATTTTCAAAATATTTCTCCCTGAAGACCGTTTTCAAAAGTTAGCCTGCACTCGATGGCAAAATTCTGGCGAGATGGACTGTAAGCAGGGCCATGCTTAAATAGAAAAAATTGATGTACAAACTCAAATACACAACTCACAACAGACACTATTGAATATTTTTTCATATGAATTTTTATTTATAAACGTTAACCCATTCAGATTTGTATTAATTCCATATTACAAAACCCTTATAATAAGCAAAAAGCGTGAACAATTTAATATATATTACAATTTACATAGTTGGAGTAGGGTGGGTGCTCCCACCAATGTGTGTGCTTTGTTGTTGGTTCTCTCCTTGCTCCGAGAGATTAATTAGATCTGGAAAGTGTCCCCAATTAGTACTACGTGCTAAATACCTTTGAAGTGATAGAAAATTCTTTCACAGTCTGAAAGAATTTTCTATCTAAATTGTATTTCGCTCTGCGTGTATTTGCATCGAGCACTCCAATGACTGCTTGAAACACTATATACATTGTTTCTCTGTTTATATTTGTCCCCGAACATTTAGTATATACCAAACAAGTGGAAAGTGTTTTTCGCGTGCTTTGATTGGCTACTCAAACTCACCTCCAGGCATTGTTCTGGATTTAATACGCCAATTTTTTTTCCCATTTTTGTCAAAAATAAAGTAACGATTTTTGGCTGGCTATCCACTGGTTTGGTATAATTATTCACATCCACTTTAGTGAATTAATTATCTTTCATCAAAACCATAATTACCCCTGAATGTTTCCACAATGATCTTTTGGAAATGGAGCCTGTTCCATTCATAAAGTCAAATTTAAGCCCAAATTAATATTGATTCACCTGCTACAAATACATATCCCCCTCCCATGGAAGAAAAACACCTCTACTTAGGTAACTAATGCATGTTGTCCAAAATAAAAAAGGTTTCCACTTATGGAAGGTTTGACTCAGATAAATAAGAGTTGTCTTTATGGTGCACCTATTAACTGCAAATTAAACAGCTTACGAAAAATACTAAATACTTTACCTTGTACATAAATAATACTTGACCTTAGATACTTGGCAATAATAACATATTTTATACCTAACTGTTTACATTTCCCTATCAGCATTTGCTTTCACAGTTTTTTTTTTTTATTTATGCAACAAAAATTGTGTTATAATCCACCACGTGGAGTGTTTAAATACAAGTAAAAGTAAAGCTGTGCTTACTTATGTTCAAATATTAAATTCCTTATGCAAAAATAATTTTTTCCTCATTTGGGATTTAATTATTGATTACAAGGCTGGCTTGTGTTCCAGAAATAATACAATTTACAAATCTGCCGTGCGACTGCAGTTAATTATTTATCATGTAAAGGCTGGTCAGTATTCTAGGAAAAATACCATTTTCAACTCGGCATGTGAACTACTTTAAATACCCTACAAACTGCCATGCATAATAATAAAACACCATTACCATTAATACCTTACAATTTCAACTTTTGTTTGTCTCACTATCCCCCCACCAACACCCCCTCCCCCCCCCCCCAAAAAAAGGAAAGAAAACTTGTGGACCCACCTTGGAGTCAAAGGAGCCAGAGGTGATTTCTGTCACGAGTAGTTCCCATTATATTCTGTCCCTGCTACACATTTTACCAGGTACCAGGATAAACTTAGCAACATAAGTGTTAAAATACCATAAATTTTCAACCCTAAAAGATCCCCCTTGTCCCCTTTGTTATCCCTCTCTTACAATTTCATTCAAAATATCAATTGATACCAAACATTGGAATGAATCCAAGCAACATATATGATACCTATATACTTTCAAGTTACCAAGTTAAAGTACTGAAGATTATTTACATTAAAAGGACTTTGCCTTTTGCCTTATAAGTAGTCTACATAGGCCAGGGTATTTTACTAAGAAACCGTTGTTATCTATGGCTAAGTCATTATGATAGCCTCCCACGGTACGAGTACGACTTCTGAATTTAAAGCCAGTCACGTCCCCAGAGCTGCTGGTCCTTCCTGTCGCAGACCAGAAGATAAGGAGACTCTGGGTATAAAACTGGGCTAAAAAATCGTTATCTAGAGCACATGAACTACGTTTGAAAAGTCGCAGTCATACTCAATTTCATACTTGAAGTCCAGTCTGAAGTTTGCTATTTATCATCTCAGTTGTCTGCCATAAAAACTGGCTGCGACATTTACATTAAAAACTTGCAAATCCTTGCTAGGACAGTTCGCAAGTGTGATAAAAATTGAAGAAACAAAATAAGATAAAATATATAAATACAGGATTATGTGCAGTGCTAACTAACAAAAGATAAGTATGTTTTAAAGGTTTCCCGCCAGGGCTCAAAATAACGGCCGGTCAATCGGACAATGTCCGGTCAGAATGCCAACATGACCGGACAAAACCTTCCATGTCATGTTGACCAGTCACGTACATTCTTATACCGTCTTGAATAAACAGTCAAATCATCAACTGAATATCTCAGTCACGTTCCAAAAGAATAAGAATTTTGAAACTTTTTAATGAGACATTCAGAAATAGAGAATTTTGCAAGTAGCTTGCGGCCACAGATTACTAGCCACCGTCCGGAAGTTATTTTGAGCCCTGCCCGCTCTCAGGAAGTAATCTGTCTCTAAAGCCCCGAAACATCAGTTGTATCAGTGCATGTTACCTGTTATACTGAAAGATAACCCTGAATATTCCACTAAATATATGGCTACATAGTGAAATCACTCAACCAGGTTACATTCACTTTAATAAGTTGACCATAAGAGGAAGTTTCTTGCAAGTCTTACTTAAACTTCTTACTCTATAGCCAGTTCAAGTCGTTTCTCTCGGTTTCTTGCAAATCTTAGAGAAATTGTAACAGTTGCAAATGTAGCTGCATTGGTTGGAAATGCTCGAAGGATTGTAGCACTAAGCCCCTGCGTGAAGGCACGAAAACCACCACTTCTGTACGTCTTTCTAATACAATCCATTATGCTGTGATATTTACGATGCTTCCCATCTCCATCTGCCTGGAATCTTGATTTTATAACATCTATTGGATAAGTAAGAACCCACGAGGAAATGCCACTCATTCCTCCAGCCAAAAGCAACCCCAGAGGCCCTACACAATCAACGTCACTCCCTTCAGGTGTCAATGCAGCACAATACAATTCAAATGTTCCAAAATAAATGGCAAAGCTAGGGGTTTCTCTAATTAGAGTCAAGATCATGCCCCTGTAACAGCCTTTAATTCCATGTTGTTTGTAAATTTTCTGTAAGCAATCAAATGAGCCATGGTATTGACTTTTAACTCCTGATGTTTGAATTTGTACACGGGTTTTTGCTAATTCCATGGGACAACAGACAATTGATTGAACAGCACCTGCGATCCCTCCAGCAATGCATTGGCTTGATAGGCCTGGCTCCAGGATGCGTAAAACATTACCTTGGACGCCAAATATAATAGCATTTATAAACCCTATTCCTGCCATCGGGGACAGCATACCTTTGTAAAAACCAAACACCTGTTGTAAGAGGCAAACAAAATTAATAAAAAAGGCACAAGAAAATAAAACAAGAGAAGTAGAGTAATATATCAGTATGTCATCAATTCAATATTAAATAACTGAAGAACCAATTATTTATTGCAAATGTAGTGGTATAAAAAGTTCTTTACTGGTGAAATAACAGGAAACTACATTTAAACTTTCCAGAGAAATAATCTAAGTGAGATGCTCTCTATACAGTAAAAACCAGCAGATAAGCGATAACTCACAGATAAGCTGTATCCCAAGTTTTGAAACTAAAATTTTGGGGGGAAAAGGTACAAGTCAGAGAATCAGCTGTACAGAACATGATTGCAACTGCGTTCATTCTAGGCTACAACCAGCTTGGTTACCAGGTAAAATACAGTCTTGAGCACATGTTTTTAATTAGCCTTGTTAAAGGTTAACCAAGATGGTGGATTGTTTACAGACTCATTGCTTTGGTTTATTTAATTCATTTTGGGCATTAATTCTTTTGTTGCGAAAACCTTCAAAATGTCCAATAAAAATAGTGAGCACTGTTTTAACACCGGTGTTTTGATAATTTGAGGCTAAATTTTACAAACACAATGCCCACATTTTTGTGTTACATGTTCAATGCAGATCCTCAAGCCTGGTTTTTGCAAGCGACATAAGTATAAGCATGGGCTGTAGCATAAAGAATTTGCTTTAAGTGAAAAGAAACACTGACGTAAAAATAAGATCCTCAAGCTTATGCTTACATTTATGCTTATATCAGACTCATTTTCACTGTACACATGCGCTGATATGCTTACACTTATGCTTATGTCAGACTCATTTACACTGGACACATGCGCTGATATGCTTGCACTTATGCTTATATCAGACTCATTTACACTGGACACATGCACTGATATGCTTACACTTGTGCTTATGTCAGACTCATTTTCACTGGACACATGCGCTGATATGCTTACACTTAAGCTTATGTCAGATTCACTTATGCGCTGATATGCTTGCACTAATGCATATGTCAGACTCATTTACACTGAACACATGTGCTGATATGCTTTCACTTATGCTTATATCAGACTCATTTTCACTGGACACATGCGCTGATATGCTTACACTTAAGCTTATGTCAGATTCATTTATGCGCTGATATGCTTGCACTAATGCATATGTCAGACTCATTTACACTGGACACATGCGCTGATATGCTTGCACTTATGCTTATATCAGACTCATTTACACTGAACACATGTGCTGATAATTATGCTTTCACTTATGCTTATATCAGACTCATTTACACTGGACACAAGTGCTGATATGCTTACACTTATGCTTATATCAGACTCATGTACACTGGACAGGTGCTGATATACTTGCACTTATGCTTATATCAGACTCATTTACACTGAACACATGTGCTGATAATTATGCTTTCACTTATGCTTATATCAGACTCATTTACACTGGACACATGTGCTGATATGCTTGCACTTATGCTTATATCAGACTCATTTACACTGGACACAAGTGCTGATATGCTTGCACTTATGCTTATATCAGACTCATTTACACTGGACACATGTGCTGATATGCTTTCACTTATGCTTATATCAGACTTATTTACACTGGACACATGTGCTGATATGCTTACACTTATGCTTATGTCAGACTTATTTACACTGGACACATGTCCTGATATGCTTACACTTATGCTTATATCAGACTCATTTACACTGGACACAAGTGCTGATACGCTTTCACTTATGCTTATATCAGACTTATTTTCACTGGACACATGTGCTGATATGCTTACACTTATGCTTATATCAGACTCATTTAAACTGGACACATGTGCTGATATGCTTGCACTTATGCTTATATCAGACTCATTTAAACTGGACACATGTGCTGATATGCTTTCACTTATGCTTATATCAGACTCATTTAAACTGGACACAAGTGCTGATATGCTTGCACTTATGCTTATATCAGACTCATTTAAACTGGACACAAGTGCTGATATGCTTTCACTTATGCTTATATCAGACTCATTTACACTGAACACAAGTGCTGATATACTTGCACTTATGCTTATATCAGACTCATTTAAACTGGACACAAGTGCTGATATGCTTGCACTTATGCTTATATCAGACTCATTCACACTGGACACATGTTCTGATATGCTTACACTTATGCTTATATCAGACTCATTTAAACTGGACACATGTGCTGATATGCTTTCACTTATGCTTATATCAGACTTATTTACACTGGACACATGTGCTGATATGCTTACACTTGTGCTTATATCAGACTCATTTACACTGGACACAAGTGCTGATATGCTTGCACTTATGCTTATATCAGACTCATTTAAACTGGACACATGTGCTGATATGCTTTCACTTATGCTTATATCAGACTCATTTAAACTGGACACATGTGCTGATATGCTTTCACTTATGCTTATATCAGACTCATTTACACTGGACACAAGTGCTGATATGCTTACACTTGTGCTTATATCAGACTCATTTACACTGAACACAAGTGCTGATATGCTTACACTTATGCTTATATCAGACTCATTTACACTGGACACAAGTGCTGATATACTTGCACTTATGCTTATATCAGACTCATTTTCACTGGACACATGCGCTGATACGCTTACACTTATGCTTATATCAGACTCATTTACACTGGACACAAGTGCTGATACGCTTACACTTATGCTTATATCAGACTCATTTACACTGGACACATGTGCTGATATGCTTACACTTATGCTTATATCAGACTCATTTAAACTGGACACATGTGCTGATATGCTTGCACTTATGCTTATATCAGACTCATTTAAACTGGACACATGTGCTGATATGCTTTCACTTATGCTTATATCAGACTCATTTAAACTGGACACATGTGCTGATATGCTTTCACTTATGCTTATATCAGACTCATTTACACTGGACACAAGTGCTGATATGCTTACACTTGTGCTTATATCAGACTCATTTACACTGAACACAAGTGCTGATATACTTGCACTTATGCTTATATCAGACTCATTTACACTGAACACAAGTGCTGATATGCTTTCACTTATGCTTATATCAGACTCATTTACACTGGACACAAGTGCTGATATGCTTACACTTGTGCTTATATCAGACTCATTTACACTGGACACAAGTGCTGATATGCTTACACTTGTGCTTATATCAGACTCATTTACACTGAACACAAGTGCTGATATGCTTGCACTTATGCTTATATCAGACTCATTTACACTGTACACATGTGCTGATATACTTGCACTTATGCTTATATCAGACTCATTTACACTGGACACAAGTGCTGATACGCTTTCACTTATGCTTATATCAGACTGATTTGCACTGGACACGTGCTGATATGCTTACACTTATGCTTATATCAGACTCATTTACACTGGACACATGTGCTGATATGCTTTCACTTATGCTTATATCAGACTCATTTACACTGGACACATGTGCTGATATGCTTTCACTTATGCTTATATCAGACTCATTTACACTGAACACATGTGCTGATATGCTTACACTTATGCTTATGTCAGACTCATTTACACTGAACACATGTGCTGATATGCTTACACTTATGCTTATGTCAGACTCATTTACACTGAACACAAGTGCTGATATGCTTTCACTTATGCTTATATCAGACTCATTTACACTGAACACATGTGCTGATATGCTTACACTTATGCTTATGTCAGACTCATTTACACTGAACACAAGTGCTGATATGCTTTCACTTATGCTTATATCAGACTCATTTACACTGAACACATGTGCTGATATGCTTACACTTATGCTTATATCAGACTGATTTACACTGGACACATGTGCTGATATGCTTACACTTATGCTTATATCAGACTCATTTACACTGGACACAAGTGCTGATATGCTTACACTTACCGTATTTACTCGTGTATAAGTCGAACTCGTGTATAAGTCGACCCGCCATTTTCAGGGTAAAAAATCGGATTTTTCATCATTTCGGGTTAAAGAAGTAAAATTTAGACCAAGGAAATTTCTAAAAACATCAATCTTTTCTTCCTAAGAATGTATTGAAAACACGGTGAATTAAAAAAAGCTGAGGAAAATGTACCGGTAATCGTACGCTGTGAAGTTTATCAGGACTTGTACTTGTATAAGCTTATATCTTCACTTACGCGTATACGATCTCTTCGATTTACTAGAGAAGTATTTTATGATATTTGGGAGTATATCGCATTGCATTTAACTTACCTTGATCTCAATGTTGAGTTTGAAAGGAGATTTAGATAAGAAGACCAAAGGAACGACGAAGAACTTCGAAGGATCGCCCCGGGAGGATCGCTCGATGAAAACACCGCCATCTTGGAAAACTCGGTCCACGTGCTTTCCGAAGTTTGCGCGCGCGAAGCAATAGCGTAAAAATAAAGAAAGAAAAGGGCAGGGCAGGGCAGGGAATAAATAAAGAGAATAAATGAAGACACAATAAATTCGTTGTTGGTCATTGACTTTTATTAACTTGGTGGCTCCTAAATGAGCCGTTTGTAGAGTAAGACCACGCAAGCAACAGCATTTGCCAGGTCACTAAGCCACAGTAATCGTTCGATGAAAACGAAAGTTCAGCACCGTAAACAGCAGCGAAGCTCTAAGAAAAATGGCTGCTCTACAGATCAAAAGACACAGTAGAAATCATCTCTAGTAGGTTTTAGTTTAAACCATTTAACATTTATTTCTTCATACTTTTTTGTTGACAAAGAATGCGCCGAAAACTGACGAAATTCGAGCACAATTTGAACTGGTTTCGAAAACTCGGTTTTCCTAATGCACTTCAGGCAATTGTTATGCTAATTTCTTGGATTGCTTGGTCAGGTATTTGTGTATAACTCGTGTATAAGTCGAGGGCGATTTTTTGGGGCTGAATTTTGGTAATAAAAGGTCGACTTATACACGAGTAAATACGGTATGCTTATATCAGACTCATTTACACTGAACACAAGTGCTGATATACTTGCACTTATGCTTATATCAGACTCATTTAAACTGGACACAAGTGCTGATATGCTTGCACTTATGCTTATATCAGACTCATTTACACTGGACACATGTGCTGATATACTTGCACTTATGCTTATATCAGACTCATTTAAACTGGACAGGTGCTGATATGCTTCAGCTTTTGGTTATGCTTATGTCCCTAGTGAAAACAAGGATTTTAATAATTCAATTTGAATTTTGGTTTCAGAGACACTGTGGTGGCTATGTAAATTGGGATTTTCAGTGGAATCCGGAGTCTTAAATGCAACATCAGGGATCTCATTAAGTACCGGCAACCCGCTACTTCGAATTTTGAGCCGCCTACTTTTCAGTGAAAACTCTTAATATGTGTTAAACAAACCTGAATGAACAGTGAAAGTTGTGCAAAGCAATTTAAATAAACTGAAAATGTAAGCTTACTTACACAAAAAACTAATCAACAGACAGGTTTCTCATAAATTTGTTTTCACATTGAAGGTAATCCCTCAGTTGCGGGTGTTATGAAAAATGCCTTTCCAAAGATGCATGAAATGGCAATTCTGAGCCTCTAGATTTTCAAATTTTCCTGGGGGCATGCCCCCAGACCACCCTAGAAATTTGTGCCTTTGACACTCAATTGCCAAGCTGCCTACTATTATACATGTATCTGAACCGTCTATTCTAAAACTTAGTGAGAACCCTGCAACATTAAAATTGATATAAAAGGATTTTTCAACCAAGACACGCGTTTTGAAGTGTATCTACCTTGAAATAATAAAATTTAGTCTTAATTGAGTATGTGTTCCATGATGGTCAAATGGTTTGAGGTTTTGGCTTAGTGCCGGGAATGGCAGTTGGGAGGTGCAAGTTCAAGTCACATTCAAGACCCTTGTTTTTTCTTTGGACTGGACATAATGAAAGTGATGTCCTTTTTTTATGTTCGTCAAAAATCCTAACGTTTAATTTTAAAAAAATACCGAAATGTATCATTGTGAAAACATAAGCTTGTAAATTTATCTAAGTTTTCAATGTTATTGTACCAAGTTAACTTTTACTTTAAATTAGCTTTCTATTTTTTTTTTTTTTTTTTTTTTTTTTGCTTGTCTTCATTGTTTGATCCTTGTATTTCTAATAAATAATCAATCAATTATAATTTTAGCGGAAAAAAAGCTTACCGCAATATTGCATTACAAGATATCATAAAGTCAAGTCTTGACTTTGTTAAGTGTTGTTTGCTCTTTACTTTTTATCATTCCGGCCGGGGGAGCGATTTTAGAATACCTGGCCAGTTATTTATTGAATGAGACATAAATATTATGAGAACAAAGGAGCCATTCTTATTCAACAAGATGCAAATTAGTGGCCAGGTATTCTGCAGTTTAGCCACATGATAGCAAGAATTATCAAGGCCAAGGTTTGTGTCATCTGAGAATAGATATTAACAACACACACCTCCAGTACGCCCACTAACGGTATCGGATTTCGGGCAAAAAAATATGTTATATGTTTGGAAAGATTTCCGTACAGCCCCGTTATGCATACCGTTCTGAAAACTGAAACAAAAGCCAAAACAATAGAACTCCAAAGGCAAAACAATAGCACAAACGTACATACACAATTATGGGATTAAGTATACATGGAAATCTTATCACTTCGACTAGCAACAAAGACAGTCTTCCTCAACAAATCTGTACGGTGACAAAGTGCAGTCTTATCATCTGGTTTAATATCGGTTATTAAATGATATTGTGAAATAAAAAAGGAGACTTATTTTTTTGCCCTATGTACCTTTGGAACGCTGGTATATATTCTGCTCACAGGGTAGCTATAGTGACATGATGTGATGATGAACGTTGCATCTTTCTCATTTCATCCGAGCATAAAATACCATCTTGATTTTGTTGGGTTGGCCAGATTGTACATTTTTGGCTAAACTACAGAATACAGGGCCACTTTCGTAAGAATGGATAATGTAAGAAAAATTAAAAATAACAATTGTCTCTAGAATTTTCGACATTAAGCAACCCACCCGGTCACGTTCGTATTTTATATGACGAAGTATAAATTTTAAGTCGTCTTACCGTTTCTTGCTTTACTATTTGGGCAAAACAGTTCACTGTTCCAGAGTATCGTTTGGTTACTTGCGTCTGAAGGCGAATCTAAACAAATTAAAGAACATCTAAACCTTCCGTCGCTAGTAAACGCAATTGCTGACTCAAAATGTTGCCCGCTTGTTCGAATTTAAAGATTTCACAAGGATTTCTTACCTTGACGGTGTCGAAAGGATGCCCAACTACTATTCCAGACAAGCCTAGATAAAGAGAACGATTAATTAAACTTCATTGAACATAAACGACTCGTGTGGCGAAAAACTCAAACGTTTAGATGATCTGACCTCCAAGACATCCCGCCACAAAGTCAAGCGCCATGATGAAACTAAAGGAGAGGCGACTTTAGCGTAAAACTTGAACAAGTGACGAGGACCGCCTTTCGGAACGGCAACCAAATGTTCGTGTTGTGTTGCGAAGTAGATGTCTTGAAAATTCATGCATAGTTCGCCTTACGGTAATTGATGTATTCGCTTTCATAGTCACTGGCTGGCGACCAAGCGATGAAGCAAGAATTTAGCCTGCTTTGAGCCCTTCCACACGAACCAATCAGAAACGAGTTGTGAAATTTTTATATCGTGCGTGTCGTGCGCGCGTTGATGCGTGAAAGTTTCCCTCACGTCAATATTCGTGTGCACGCAAAAGGCATGAATCATAAAGCGCGTTTTTAGTGACGTAAACTGTGAAGGGAAAGCAACATCAAGTCAACTTTTACGCTGGTTTTAATTATAGTTAAAACTAGTAATTAACATCACTATCACACATGTCAATCAAAACCTAGAAAGAGAATCCAAAGCGTGTATTAAAATAGCATGTATCTAGTTTCGCGCTTCAGTTGTTGTCACGAACCCGTGTGTTTAGCCGTTGACCCACTCTTGGTTCTTTGCCTTGTATATTACCGCGCATAGTGACTCAATAAAGGTAATAGTTTGTATCTCCAAATCTGCCTATCATTTGTCTGTGTTGAAACTCATGATAATTCATGACGAGAACACAAAAGAAATCAACACCGTGGAGGAACACTTCTCTGTGTTAGGCCCGGGTTGGTGGGGGGGGGGGGGGGGGGGGAGGGGGTACTCTGCAAATGTTTGGACGGGGTGTGCCGCTGGGACTCTGAGACCCTTGACCTATTCTAGACCATTTTAGCTGCATTTTGCAACCTTTTTCTAGACTAAACACTGAAAAACACTACCCTAACCTAGACCTTTTCCAGACTCCAAAAACAATATATTTTTATTTATTTATTTATTTATTTATTTATTTCTCCAAAGATTAACAAGTTTACAGGAATGAATAATTAAGAAATAAAGAGAAAAGGAGCAAAAAATAGTTAAAACTAATACCTTGCCTTCATAGTTGGAAAATATAAAGGATATTTAATTAAGTGGATATAAAGGAGAAAATGCTAATAACATACAATAAACACATACGCGCACACACACACACACACACACACACACACACACACACACACACACACACACATATGAAAGCAATATGCATGTATATTAAGTACGAGTATATAAAGCAACTAAGTCAATCTAGCAGTCGTAGTCACATGTTTAAATAATGCTCTCAGTTGCCTGTAAATCTTGTCTAGACTAAATTATTCACGAAACTGATCAGTTTCGAGGAAAGTGATACCCTATTCTAGACCAAAAATCTCCGTTTATTATACTCTATCCCAGACTAAACTGCCTGAAAACCATAAACAAGTAACTGTATTTGCAAAGACCACCGTAACGGATCCTGTAGTAAAGGATCTTATCAGCTATAAAATAATGAAATGCTTTGATAAAAAAGCAAGGCTGATAAACGGTACGGAAACGACTATATTTGTAAAATATCCAATATTTTATATACAACCTGAAGAAGAAAGGCTGTGCTTTCAGCAAACAGTTTTTTCTTTATTTTTTGCTTCCATACAATTTATTTCAGTGTTTATAGCCTCTGCAAACAATTTATTTCAAAATTTTCCAACCGCCCCCCCCCCCCCCCCCCCCCCCCCCCCGTCAAAAATAATTCCTGTAGACAAATAAACCATCCGAAAGCAGTGGGACATATTTCCGCGGTAAGTCCTCTAGACGCCATTTGATATGTAAGGTCGTTTTTAGACAACGAAGGGATATATAGGGCTCTGACTCACCCAGGCCTAATGAATAAACACATACCGCGGGGTGATAAATTACCGCCTTTTTTTTTCATACGGGTGAGATTGACACACAGATGAGCAGATGTGTGTTTTTCAAATGCATATTTTACATGCCTGAAAAAAAAATAATCAGTACAGATTCCTAAAGTGCCCAAATTGGAATTTCAACATTCTGTGTTAACATTGTATTCACTTTGTTTTGAAGGTATTGTTTTTAAAGGACTAGTCTTTTGTTTTTGTCCTTGTGTACTGATACCTGCGGGACAGAACCAATTAACATGTGTCTTGAATGCACATATTTATCTGATACGCAAACTAAAAGAACAAAGCCTGACTTACCCTTCAGGCGGTTGCTAATATTGGTGGAGTTTATTCAATCATGCTCATGATAATGCATTTACATGGCGCAAATTCCATTTTCAAGTCCTGTCGAACTTTATAAAAACAAGCCGCCATGGCCTTTGTCATACTGAAGGTCACGTGAGTGAAAACCATCTATTAGGGGAGTTTTAATGAAGATTTTAACTCAGAATATAAAGCGAATAACTTTAATAATAATTTTATTATTATTATTATTATTATTATTATTATTATTATTATTATTATTATTATTATTATTATTATTATTATTATTATTATTATTAAATCTTCAATATTTCACATTTCGCTGGACTTCACAATCCGTTTGTTTCAAGTTTTTCCCACCGCCTGCTTGTTAGGACAGAAATCTTATGCTTACAATTCCCGGTTACAATTCAACCTACCGATCTTGAAGGAATAGCCTGCTAAGCTCGTCAATGGGGGCCAAAGGAAAAAGAAATTGGCGAGCAGAGCGAAAAATTGGTAATGGAGCGCGCGAGTCCGCGCCTACAGGTGTCTCGCTAAAACGACCAGTCACTCATCAGTGTCAAGGGTTTTTTATTCAGATAAATTATTTAATTGACAAAGCTGTGCAAGAGAACGTCTTTTTTAAATGTGAAATCACTTGTTTATTATTTAAAACTTTAAATTCCAAAGCGATCATCATGTGGGCGTCAAATTCCTCATGCTGCGATACACGGCTTGATCCTGTATTAAAAGAAAATACAAAAAAATTCCTTCAGTGATGTGCAAGAACAATCAGTAAGGTTTCAAGTAAGAAGAAACTCACTCAAGCCGTTTTCTTAGACAAGGACTAGTTTACTGATATTCTCTCTCAATGATCACAAAAAAAAAAAGAAGTAAAAAAACATTAGTTTTTTTTTTTTTTGCCAAACTTCGCTTTTATCACAACATTTACAGTCCGACCGCCAAAACTCTATCTGGAATGTTTGTTACGGTCAATCAGTCATGAACTTCATGACTGATTGACCGAACATCAGTAAACGGGATTACGTATATTACTTTATAACATGGCCTTACGGCCCCGCTGACGCAATACTACAGAAAATAGAATCGCAAGGTGACGTGAGCGGGGGCCGGACGGGTTGACGTGAGCCGGCCGGAAAAAGCCGTCCGGCCCCGCTCGAGTTCAAGCGACCTCGCACTGCACGACTATTCTTGTACTTTCTAGTCATATTATAAAATACTTATTGACTGAGTTAGGTCAGGCCGGACGGGAAAATATTTGGCTCTCGGACATGGCGCACAGACATCGTTGCGCTCGGTCCGTAAGCCATGACCTCGAGCCAAATATTTTTCCGTCCGGCCCTCCCACTCAGTCAATAACTGCATAGTATTTCAGTTCTATGACTAACTAAAGAACTGTATTTCTTCATTTTGGCATGTATTTCAGTTCTTAAAGCCCGCCCTCGATGAAAACATTGGTAGTGAAAACCTCTGGCTTTATTAAAACTGAATGTCACTGCTTAGGTTAATGTTTAACTCGTTACCAGTACCTCGCTTTAAAATTTTTAAATTTTTTACGAATTCATTCAAATTTGTATAGCCGTCACAATTACTTCTGAAGATATATGTTGAAGCATACGAAACGTCAAGTTAATTAAAAGCTTTTTTCAAGCCATGCGTCATGTTTATTACCGTAGTTTGTTTTTTATTTCAGTTCTATTTCAGTTCTGTGATTTTTCTTTTTATAAACGTCTCATATTTTCCTTACAGGCGTTTTTTCAGTTTTTGCTATTTGATTTTTTATTAGCGACTATGCAATAATTAGCAGGAGGGGATTGAGAAACGGAAGGAGGGGGGATAATGTAAAATCATATCCCAAGAGGGGGCAACACGTAAAGGAGGGGGTGATATCTAATTTTCTTTGCCAGACTCACTGGTGACTCAACAATAAACCTGCACCACTAATATTAAAATAAATACAATCATTTTTTCTGGCACTGTAACAATGCACGGAGCATAATTTATTTATTTATCGTGGAAAATGTCACAAAGGACACTGCTAAGTGCCAGAATCATGAGTGTACGCCAGAGGATGAAAATATCAAGGGGGTGGGGGTGGAATACGTCTTAATTGTTTAAGGTATTGGGGGGGGGGGTGATATACCAAGAACGGCCACCACATGTGTAGGGTGAAGCTAGCACTTAAAGGGGTGCTTTGCATCCTCCTTGGCAGTAAAGGTCATTCTACATAGTCCTTTCGCTGCTCGACAGCTATGCCATGTCCTAACAAGGACGAAACAGCTGTCCGTGGCTGTCACTAACCAGATGATATGGCTGTGCGCATACGTAAGGTACTGGCCAGACCGCGGGGTTGGTGTTCGAGTGCGTCCTTTGCTTACCTTCTTGCTTACTGACGGTTTTACTTTCTGAAAAGCTGCATCAAAATGCCTCACCCCAACCCCCACAGGGCTTTGTGCCAAAGGAAGGTCATTATCAACAGTCACGTGACTAGTGGATCGCACGTTGATGCAGTCACGTAAAGCCGCCATGCTTGCTTCACGCACCAATGCCGCTAGATCAGCTCCCCTGAAAGAGAAATGTATTGTTTGTGGGAGGAGTTTTGATCTGATAATAACATTGAATATTTAATAGTTATAAAGCGCAAATTCTATATACATGTACATATTCAAATGTGCTTTAAATAAAAGAATTAACAAATATTAACAATATAAATAAATTAACAAGTGATAAATTAATTATTAACCTAAGCTCTAAAATATATAGGTAAAATCCATACCCAGGGGGACTACCCAGGGGGACTACCTAGGGGATGGTGTAGTATGTTTCCTCGCTGCTATAGTTTGTATTTAAAATTTGAAAATATAGCATTATTAAAATGTAATATAAAAATATACGATAAAATAGTAAATGCATAAAAATATGCATAAAAATATGCATAAAAATTGAACACAGCCTAAAGCTGGAATTCATTATACATTACTTGCAATTAAGAGCTTCACAAAACAAATGTGTCTTTAAGTTTCTTTTTAAAAGTATCTATGCTGTCAGCATTTCTAATTTCATAGATAGTGCTATCCACCGGATAGTGATTTATCCAATGGATAGTGCTATCCACCGGATAGTGATTTATCCAATGGATAGTTCTATCCACCGGATAGTGATTTATCCAATGGATAGTGCTATCCACCGGATAGTGATTTATCCAATGGATAGTTCTATCCACCGGATAGTGATTTATCCGATGGATAGTTCTATCCACCGGATAGTGATTTATCCAATGGATAGTGCTATCCACCGGATAGTGATTTATCCGATGGATAGTTCTATCCACCGGATAGTGATTTATCCGATAGATAGCGCTATCCACCGGATAGTGATTTATCCGATGGATAGTTCTATCCACCGGATAGTGATTTATCCAATGGATAGTGCTATCCACCGGATAGTGATTTATCCGATGGATAGTTCTATCCACCGGATAGTGATTTATCCGATGGATAGCTCTATCCACCGGATAGTGATTTATCCGATGGATAGTTCTATCCACCGGATAGTGATTTATCCGATGGATAGTTCTATCCACCGGATAGTGATTTATCCAATGGATAGTGCTATCCACCGGATAGTGATTTATCCGATGGATAGTTCTATCCACCGGATAGTGATTTATCCGATCGGATAGCGCTATCAACCGGATAGTGATTTATCCGATGGATAGTTCTATCCACCGGATAGTGATTTATCCGATAGATAGCGCTATCCACCGGATAGTGATTTATCCGATGGATAGCTCTATCCACCGGATAGTGATTTATCCGATGGATAGCGCTATCCACCGGATAGTGATTTATCCGATGGATAGCGCTATCCACGTTTTGAACAACTGGGCCCAGAGTGATGACTTTGGTTTTGGTTTTACGACACTGAACTGAAAACTGCTCTTTATAAAAACAGACTTACGATAAGCCTTCACATCTTTCATCATTTGCAAGCTCCTTGATATTAACATCTGACAACAAAAGAGGCTTCTTGCCGTCCTAGAGAAAGTGAAGCACAAAAAAAAATCTCATTTCTCAGTGAATCGACAAAGCATTTGTTTACTGACACCAAGTATTGCTTAAAACTTGTGAATTATTATAGTAAGAAATCTATACAAGAATTCCAAGAGACAACAATTTTGGCAATGTTCATTAGAATCAAAGCCAAACTTCCAAAAAATTGCAACTCCACCCCACCGTCATTTATAGCCATCGGTTATTCGTAATCATTTCCTGTCGTGTCGCTAAGCGTTTCTATGACAAATATGGTCGAGAATTTTTCCAGCACGTTTGTAAATCAGTTTTACAGCACAAAACACATTCTTGAAGCTTGAACAGGTTTCAGTGAAGAACTTGATAAAAATGTGAACACAAGATGGAGTCAAACGTTACATACTATAGTTTACTAAGCAGCCGTTATATTTGGGTCGTCACCCAAATAACAGCAGTGTTGGAAATCTTCAAAACAAAATTTCTAAAGGAAGCTAGTACATACTTTGGTAAGCGTTCTTAAAATGTCTTCTCTGTCCTCCATGTTTGGTAAACCGACATAGAGAACTTTGTCAAGACGGCCTGGTCTCAACACAGCGGGGTCAATAATATCTACAACAACAGAGTTTAAGAACGACCAATTAGCTTATAACCGCTGGCTACCTTTTCTTCGTCCTCTGTTATACTCTGCAAGCGGAGAGCCTGTTTCAGTCAAGTTTTCCCCCGCTTAAGGTTTACATGCTCTCCTGCGCTTAACACAGCTTACATGCTTTTCCGTGCTTAACCCAGCTTACATGCTTTCCCGCGCTCAATACGGCTTACATGTTTCCCGCGCTTAACACGGCTTACTTGCTTTCACGCGCTTAACACAACTTACATGCTTTCCCGCGCTTAACACGGCTTACATGCTTTCCCGCGCTTAACACGGTTTACATGCTGTCCCACGCTTAACACGGTTTACATGCTTTCCCGCGCTTAACACGGTTTACATGCTGTCCCGCGCTTAACACGGTTTACATGTTTTCCCACGCTTAACACGGTTTACATGCTTTGCCGCGCTTGGCACATGTTTGCGCATGTTACATGTTTTCCAGTGAACTGGTAATACCTCTTTTCCTGTGCTTGGCACCGGTTACATGTTCTCGTGAGTTTGTCACAGTTTACGTGTTTTCGCAAACATGGCTCTCGTGGCTCTCGAGGCTTTGCTAATTTTTCTGCAGCGGCTAGGCATATCAAGTGATACAGTTTTTCCTTATAAACAATGGGAAAATAGGCAGTTTTCCGAATTTCTTTTAGCATCTCATTTTCAAAGCGAGGTAACCCTGCAAAATCATTCCGGCATGTGAAAATACACGTTTTTTCACTTTGCCCCGCTTTGAAAAAGAGGCCAAACAAGAAAGTTACAATCCAGTGGAAATCAATACGACGTAAGCGGATAGTAAACGATTCCGATTCCGATTCCGTCGAAGTTCGATTCCGATTCCGATTCCATTTTTTATTTACACTAGAAAGTAAGGCCCCTTACGCTTCCGACCCAGATTCTGATTATGTCTCTAGTTATTTCTAATTTGACTTCACCTGGTCTGTTGGTAGCTCCCATGATAAACACTTGCTTTCTTGCCTCCAGACCATCCATCTCAGTAAGCAGCTGATTCACAACTCGCACACTTACACTGGACTTGAAAGAAAGCAAAACAACAACTCTTTAAATGAATTATTTACACAAGCCGTTACTTCGCATTTTTCCGTGAAATTTCAAATGACTGTTTTGTCCTCCTAAAATATGAGCCGAGATTATAAACAATTATTAACCGTGTGACGATTACTTCTTAATTCGTTGCGAACTAGCATGATCCAACTTTTCGTAAAAAACGTAAACTGACTGGAGATTACATTGTCGTTTTAGGCCCATTTTAGACCCATTTTAGACCCAATGCTTACATGACTCGCACTAATGGCAAAACAGTGATACGACATCTAAATTTTAGTTCGCTGAGCAAAATGTTTTGGGAATGGCAAATAATGTTACATTTTAGACTCCGAAGCTATTCTTCCGTATGGGTGTACCATTTGCCCCTCCATCGTCATTTCGTCAGGAAATGAGATATATGCATATTTATCATGCTAATTTCTCGTGGTAACAAATTAAAGCAGTTTCTGCATATTACCTCAGCGCTGTCCGATCTCCTGGGGCAGAGCGCGTCCAGCTCATCAAAGAAGATCACACACGGTGCGGAATTTCTCGCTCTCTGGAAAACTTGTCTGACAGCTCGCTCGCTCTCGCCTACATACTGAAACATATAACATAGCCAGACTATTGAATCAATCACTGTGGAAGTGTTAAAAATGCTCTTAATTGAAAGAGCAAGATGTCAAACTTCGTTGAAATGTGTAGTCATTCTCCAGAACATCAACGGTTAAAACTGAGGGTAAATGAAAGCGGATGAATGACTGTTACTATTGGCATCTATCGGTACCCGACATAACATGGAAATGTTATGAGAGCTTTACAAATGCCATTCCAACAACAACAACAAAATGCCTAACCAATGACAAATGCTTACAAGGGTTGAAAAAACATTTGCGGGAAAACCCATAACCGATGGTAATGATGAGCATTAATTTTGACGCTGTATTTAACTCACCATATTTAGCAGCTCAGGTCCTTTAACTGAGATAAAGTTGATACCGGATTCATTAGCTATTGCCTGAAATGAAGACGAAAAAGACCTTTAGCTTGTGCTCCTGTTGATTAGTCAGTAACTATAACAGCTTGTACCACTACAATGAACAATAAGGTACAATTGAACTTTTTGTGATGCAAAGTGATATTATTTGAAACATATCAGGAATTTTGTGCACTGCATTTAGCGCGGCCCGGACATAATTTTTTTCTTTCTAGGGTCCTGTATACTCAATTGATATTCAAACTATTTTGCTATGCGAATAAAAGCGTCTGTCACAGAAACAACACATAGCTGAATAATTATCGTGTCTAAATTTAGCACCCCAAAAATACTCCCCGTCTTGGTTAACGCCTTTCTTGAATAAACACCCCCTCTAAGGCAACCTCGCTCAAATAGTATACCTGGCACGAATTTGGATTTAGTTTAAATCGTAGCATATTTCGTAGTACACTTCGGTGCTACGCTTGTTTGATATGTCGCGTGAGAGTGGTCACTTCCTTGTAATATCGTAGTATCGTAGTGTGGTAGGATCGTAGTGTCGTTGGGTTTCATGGAATGATGGTACAGTTTTGCATGTCACCATCTTGCAACGGACGGTAGCCGTAGCTTCGTAGTTGATTATATACTTAACAAACACTGCAACTTTTCAGGAGCAGAATTGTTTGATACTTTACCTTTGCTAGGAGAGTTTTTCCGCAGCCCGGGGGTCCAGCCAACAGGATGCCTGGAGGGTGGGTTAGGCCGAATGTTTGGAACTCTTCAGGGTATTTTACTGGAGCCTAAATTTAACCAAGTAGGAAATAAGTATATAACAATCTCTCTTTGGCATGAAAATAGGGCACAAGTAATTGTCACTGATCGTTTCACCTACACTTCTGTAGATGTTATCTATTGCATAACATGTACTTTATGCAAAAATATATACATTGGCAAAGAGAGAGAAGACTAAAGGACCGTTTCCGTGAACATCTACGAGACGTTGAAATAAATGACAAAGAGGCATCGACACTTTAATCTTCCCAATCAATCTAAACAACACATGACGCTGAGCGGCCTTTACTTACACCAGAGTAACACGGAAAGCTGTAACAATTTAGAGCAAAAATTTGTCTTCCAAATCGGTACTCTTTATCTCAAAAGAATAAGCAGATGTTTTTCATTCAACTAATTTATTATTGTTTTTCACGTTACAATGTTTCCACTAATAGCGTCGCTCCACCGTTCGATATATAAACCACGGACAACCCACAATTCCTTGATTCGCTCTCACGAAAAGCTAACGCTCGAAACGTCAGCTTTTAAATCTCTTTTATGTGGCCAATTTATCTTATCAACTGAGTTGATACAAATTTTCCTTTTTCACAATATACTAACTGTCAGTCGAAACAAGGAAGAATTTAAAATGCAGTGCTCGTTATTTGTTACCAGTATTGCCAAGGTGAGCTCCTCCCTGATATCCTTGAGTGCGCCAACATCCTCCCAACTTACATCCGGGATAGTGGCAAAGCCCTCTCTCTTGGCTGATGGTTGAACTATCAATAGAGCAGCCTAATGAGAACAAAACATCAAACATTCAAACGAGCATGCCCGAGAGACAACAAAAGTTCCCATATTTATGTACACATGTAATTATCTTTAGTTTGTTAAGGGCCACGAGTTCATCAGTTTGCTGTCAAGTGTTATCCTCATGAAATAAAGTTTGAAATAAAATAATTATTATTATTATTATTATTATTAAGCCTTCTCTATATTATAATAATAATACCTTATTATTAAGCCTCCTCTAATTTACAATTTTAATTATTATTATTATTTTATTTTTTTTTATTTGAATACAGGCCTCCTCTAATTTACATGCTTCTCTCACATTAACAGTATCCCAGGAATGTCCTGTGTTTTAGTAGGTTCTAGTACAATGTGCAAAGTGGTAAAATGAAACTGTTGTAGTTCAAAGTGAAGCTAATTAACTTATGGAGTTCTGTGCATCAAGTTTAGGAGTTATTTTTGTGCTCTAAGTTTTGTAAACACAATTCATTTTAACACTTGTTAATGATCTTAATGAACAACATGTATTATAAAGCCGGTGTGCAGCAGTCTCAACGTCTGCATGTAGGCTACATATTATATGGAATTTGAAAAGCAATTATTGCTTTTCAAACTCCATATAACTAACCACCCAGTGATAACATAATATAAATAAGAAATAAAACCCCTATTAAGGAGCACATAGGAGTGGATGAAAGGGTTTGTAAGTTAGGATAAATAATATAAACGTGAATGAACTAATAATGAACATGCAAGCCGTACTTTGAAATCGGCCATGTTAATACACAGCTTTTGTAGTTCTTCTTCTGTCAGCGGTGATTGATCTTTTAGCCATTGAGTTACTGCGATAAGAACAGTAATATAAAACAGTCACACTTTGAGTCAAGTTATAATTAAGGGACAAGCAAAATAAATCCAACTGGATGACATTTAAACTTGTTCAAAGTTTTACGGTTGTTTCTGTTTCTGGTGTGGGAGTAGGCTTCAGGGCTCTCACTCGCTCTACTTGCTCGCTTGCTTGAGCTCAAGCTCGTTCGATAATGCTCTACACTCCTAAGCTCGCTTTGTGGACAAGTCTAGATGACATTAAGTGAAAGCCATGGAGCATTGCTACAACAACAACAACAACATTGTGATGCTACTGTTTCCCATTTTTTTTTTTTTTTTTTTTTGAATTGTATTTTTTTCCACAGAGTGGCATTGAGGAAACTTATCCCTTTTGGGGGGGGGGGGGAGGGAATGGGTAGGAGATGCCAGTTGAGAAGCAGTAGGACACAGTAGTATCTTGTGAATGATAAAAGAGTTTAACGTACCATGTTATAACACAGGAGACAGGAGGAAGCTACATTTTTTGTCAAGTTAGTTGATTAACATTATTGAGTTCGAAGAACCCAATCCTAATTTCATGTTGGTTGTCCTGTGGTTAATACGCAGTAAAATTTAAGATTTTTTGGTGGCCGGTCTTCCAAATAGCCGCCACTATTGGTTTTTTTTAGGGTCTCATTTAAGCCGGAAATTCCTTCAAATGCGTCTCCATAATCTGTGATTACTGCTAGTTTTATAACATAATTTAAGTTTCCATGTCTTTGATGGGCTTCCTGTGGTTTTGTCACTAAGTATATCAGCTACAGCAATCCTCACCACTTAATGTTTGTGTTGCTCTGTTTGAGTTTTCCCTTGTATCCTCACATGAATCTGTTTGTTCTACTATCTGTTCCTTGCCCTGGTTACTGATGCATTTGATGTCACTGTTACTTTGTAGTCCTTGAAATATCCTTTCAAGATAACATTTTATTTATTATTTTGTACTGTATTTTTATTAAGTTCTGAGCTACAGTGTACAGTAGACCATTGATTGGGTTGCTGGAGCAAATAATGTGAGTCCAGTACTTAACACATAGCAAAAAGGAGTATAGGCTATGAAATTCATGACTTCCGTAAACAACATTATGCATGCTTGAGATATTGTTATTGTGCAGTAACTGCACACTTCATTTATTACATTCTGAGATTAGGCAATACCCTGAGTCTTACATACAAATACATAGAAAACACTACCACAATTTAACATACACTGTATCTTTGAGGTTTACATGGAATTTAAATAAATATTGCCACCAAGCCATGGTCCCCTCTAACAAAAAAACACTTATCTTAACCCTTTCACTCACAGAGTCAATTTGAATTATGGAAACTTGTAACGTTGTTGAACTTTTGAGTCTGTGGACGAAATCCTATGGTGTGACCATTCAAATGAAACCTCTAAGGCAGTACTTTTGTATGGTACCATTTGTTTTACATATTTTACCAAATGAAATTTGGGATTTGTTTTGAAATTGATTTTAGGCACTCTTGGGAGTTAAGAAGAGTTAACTCTTGAGCTTACCAATAAGTGTCAAAGAGAAGTCACAAGAAATAGAACAATGATTCATTTTTATCAAAATTGCTGGGCCTAAACTCAGGCCCAATGTACTGACTACACCTGCCAGTTTAGGGAGTCTTTAAAACCAAATCAAACAATAGCTTTTGGAACTACAATATGTTGGATCTACCTGTAAGCATAACTGGAGTATTTAGTTCATATTTACCTATTTACAGCTATTAATGCTGCCTCTCTTGTTAAGGACATGAGATCTGCTCCAACAAACCCAGGAGTGAGATGAGATAGCACAGCAAAACTGAAGTCTTGTTCAAGTCTCAACTTCTCACACAGAACTCGCAGAATTCTAAAACAGAATATAAAAAGATTTAAGATTTGATAAAGTGAAGACTTTTAAATGTCAAGGGGTACATCTATGTAGGCATTATGCAGATACACTCCCAGCCTTGTGGGAGGGGGTCCATCTTGTCCAAAATCAGTCACTCGAGACAGTTCAGTTACACAGGCATTCAAAATGCATGTGCATCCAATCAGGAAGGAGAAATTTATTGAAGAGAAGTGTCAACTAGCAAAAATAGCACCAACTTCCCATTTCATGTTTCACCTTGAAACAGTCTGCTCCTTTCTCAATTTTCATTTCACCAATTCTCATTAATCTGCTGAGAAAAGGGGGGGGGGGGGGATTGTAACCCCTGGAACACTCCCCAGGGTATGCCCCTGCCTAACTGATGTTTAAAAGGTTTGTGTATTTGTGGTTTATTACACCTGGGGTATCAATGTACAGTATCACTTTAGGTTTCAAGTGATAACACTCCAGTTCTCTGACCTTTCTCTGGCCTTCTCATCTGGTATCCCCATGGAGATTTCCCGATCAAATCGGCCAGCACGTCGCAGGGCAGGATCAAGTGAGTCCGGCCTGTTGGTTGCTCCTATCACCAGAACATGAGCATCTGGATTGCTGTTCAATTCTGGAAACATAAGATTTTTAATAGGCCTTTTCCAAGTTGTCTTCTGCCCCTCTCAAAACTAGACTGAGTGCAAAACCAGTCAGAAGAAAATGTGATTGATTTACATGAAAATAATCAAAAAAGTGACCTTAATATGAAAGATTTAGCACTAGGGCTCTTTTGAAACAGAGGCAAAGCCTATTCTGATATAGTCAAGAGCTGCTGGTACCATAGAGGAACAAGCTCTTTAGACCTTTTGGTAATGATGTTTTAGAGATGAGAACAAGGGTGTTTTTTCGTTTGTTTGTTTGTTTTTTGTTTGTATTTTTTTTGGGGGGGGAGGGCAGTGTTGTGTTCTGAAAGTTTAAACGTATGACATTTTTAGGCATGGCAGGTTTTCTTGCTTTCTTTTTTTTTAGTTGGAAAAACTGACATAAATGGTCATCAACAGATAAGATTTTTCCCAAAATAACATGGGCAAAAATCAATAACTGTTATTTTATTTTAACATCAACTGACCGTCCATGCAAGTAAGGAGCTGTGAAACAATTCTTCGTTCCATGTCTTTAGATGCTGTTTCTCTCTTAGGTGTGATGGAGTCAATTTCATCAAGGAACAACACACAAGGTGCATGGGTCTAAAAAGAAATGAATTCTTAGAACTACCATCATTAAACAAACAGCATGGAAAATGTACATCTTGAACAGCATGGGTAATGCACTACAAAAGCTTCTTCAAAACATAAATTAATGTCGTCATTCTCTAGAACACTAACAGGTTTAAACTGTCAGAAATAAATTAAAATGAATAAATGACTGTTAATGTTGGCACCTATCGGTACCCAACACAACATGTAAAATGTTGTGCAGGCTTTACAAATGCCATCAGAGCAGCGTACTTTGCAAGTAATTGACTTTCCTTACCACAGCTCGTGAAAACAGCTCCCTGACTTTCTGCTCTGATTCTCCAGACACTCCTGAAACAATCTCTGTGGCTGCAAGTTTGATGAAAGGCATTTCCAACTCCTAATAACCAAAAAATTCACACTCTTTTGTTATTATAGTACATCCTTAATAGCACACATTGCACAAGTAATCTTGAGTTTAATGTTGGCTGTCATCTTGCTATGAGGGCTTTTATTCGTGGGCTGACTTCTCTAGTTTTCTTCTCTACATACATGTAAACTTCCAAATGCTGTTCACACTCTCGGAAAGTAAACAACTGCTTTGCAGGTAAGCTTTATTTATCTAGGGTGACCTCACTAACCAGTCTACTGATACTGGGTTAAAACAACTTTCTATGATACTTGGGAAAATTTACTGCTCAAAATTCTATGTAAACAAAAATGCATTGTATCCATGCATACCCCAGCAATGGCATGGGCTAACAATGTCTTGCCACACCCTGGCGGGCCATGAAGGAGAAACCCCCTAGGTGGGGTCACACCAAGGGTGCGGAACACTTCTGGATGCCTCATGTGAACAAGCAGTTTGCAAACTTGTTCAACAGTTTCTTCACAGCCTCCAATGTCTGAAAATTTCACTACAGATTGAGCCAGCTCAAAATCTAAGAAAGGCGAAAAATAGAATAAATACAGTATAAAATAAACTATTACAAAAAATGCAAGTACATGTATTGGGATGGAAATTAACATTCACCAACTTGCCCAGGCAAGTGTCAAATCTTCTTGGACAAGTACAAATTGTCCATTTTTTTGTGCATCACTTGCACAAATGGTGAGCGCTGTCAAAATTAAGTTTCCAACCCTGGAACCAGACGGGGGTAGGGGGGGGGGGGGGGGAGAGTACTCCGGATTTCAAATGACAGGGATGAACGAATGGGGGCAAAAATGAAAACCCAAAAAAATCCCTAGGGCTTCCAACAAAACCCAAAAATATCCCTGGACCATAACTTCACCGGAAAAAAAAAATCCCATGCTGAATGTATGAATGAACTGAATGAAATGAGGCCTTGTTGGATACACCCCGGGACACTTTGTGGACTATTGTATAACCGGTTTTATGAAACAGATGCAGTGTATTGGGTTAAATATTAAAACAACTGCAAAACAAGTTTGCTTGTACTTTATTTGCCGGGATATGTGGGCATTACCACGAATCTTCAGATTATTTTGAATACCCAAAAAAATCCTTCGATCATCCCTGTCACTTGAAATCCGGAGTACCCCCCCTGGGGATCAAGATCTTGATTATTACTTGAGAATGGAAGGTTTTAGTTAAAGATATTTACCATTCTGTTATTGTCCTGATCTAGTGAATAATGAATTTCAACATTTAAATGAAAGTCTATATTACCAGTTTCTTCACTTGGCTTTTCCTTTGCATTGTTTTTCAAACTTTTCCTGGATTTCTTGGCTATAGTTCTTGCTGCCTTTGTTCCTTCTTCATTAGACTCTCTCTTTCTTTTACCACTCGTGTCATTTAGTGATCTACTATCCTGTATTGCTGATTGACCATCTGAGGGATCAATCTCTCTTGATGGCATCTCTTGATTTTGACATGACGTACTTACACTAGTTGAATGATTTTGATCAACAAGGACACAATTATCACCTGATGAAATTACATCTGTGAAGAGATGAGTCAGTCATAAAATTTAAACAATATCACAGAGACTGATGCAGGCTGGTCACAAAGAGTCAGGAGCCAAGATTATTGCTTTTTCAAAATTTTGCAACAATTAAATGTACATGTTTTTACCTTCTTTATTTTCCAAGTCAGCAGCTCTTTCATCTTCAGAGGTTGGACGTGAACTTGTAGCCTTGTATAGTGTCTGCATAGATTGATTCATCAAATTTGTATCCTAAAGAAAAACATCACAATTAAAGGTCTTTTTCCGAATGAATTAAAAAATAATCCTGATGTTCATAATAAGATTGAACACAGTTATAACACCCCTCCTGATGAACTTTGAACAACTAACATTTAGACCTCATTCAAAAAATCAGCCCTAAAAGTTTACCTACAACAATTTTATTTCATTATTAATATATCAATATTTTCAACATTGACAACCCGCAGTTAGCATAGCTAATCGAGGTGGGTTGTCAAAAATAAGAACAAAAATTAACATCAGCTCCTAGTAATATGACTGAAATGAAAATTAGCTCCCAGCAATATGACTGAAAGGATTATATATCACCTATATATCCTACAATATATATTATGGTTTACTTAATATCATAGATTTCAGTTATAACTACTGCTTCACTATTTTATTCAACAGAGTGGGCGAGTCAACATAACTGTCTTCGGCATCGAAAATTTGAAAAAGGAGATCTCAAATTTTTTGTTTAAAAGCAGTTCTCGGGAGTCTACGTATTTCAAGCAGAAGGCAATTCCATACTTTTGTTCCAAAAATTGCAATAGAATTACTCAGCTGGTTCGTGCGCGAATACTTGAATACGTTATCCAACGTAGAGGCCCATGGTATTGTGGGAGTGAATTGAATTACATGTGATAAAGTTATTGAACCTTACCTGTACCTCCATTATTGGTTCATCTCCCAGGGACAGCTCACTATCACTAGATAATTCCAAACCTTTGCCTTCACCTCTCTTCTCTTCATCACTGTCATATTCATTGTCGCTACCTTCAAGATCTCTGACATACGAAAAACTATTTTTACAAAAAAGTTTTATTTCTACTATTGCAGTAACTTACATGTAATAACTCTAAAAACGAGAAGACTTGGTATGCATTTATAACATCCCTTGGTCATACGTCTTGGGCTATATGGGAATGCCCTGCCTGAAAGGAGTATGTTAGAGATATATAAAAGAGTACGGACTTCACGAGTTGAAGTGTAGAAAAGGGTAGGAAAAACTGTCATTTAGGCCACGTGCAATGGCTTATTCATTTTTTAAAGTATTTTAATGTCTATACTGAGGTGAAAAGTGAGTAAACGTTGCTCAAATGTTAACCAAATGGTCTTCTTTTGTTTTTCTTTTGTCATTACAACATGTATTACAAGGGATGTAAGTCAAGGATGTAAGTCAACTAGGTATATGAACAGGTTACCTTTTCTGTCAAAAATGGCATGTAAAAAGATAAGGGTTTGGACCACGGGGCGGAGCTTCCCATACAAAACTTTGTTGAGTACCCTACCCCCTGGGGACATATACTACTGATCTTCCATGACCAGTCAAGGTTTGTTAGACCATACAAGTACATTTTAGCACTTACACTGTCTCAGTCTACAGCTAGTACCTGAATGCAGGTGAGGTTTTTCTTTTCTGAAGAAATCTTTCTTCCATTTCCTGCAGACGCTCATCTTCCTCATTCTCCTTAGAAATCACCTCACAAACTACCAGCAATAAAAGGGCAAAAACTGCATTAAAATTGGAGTTTGCAACAATGTATTAGTCAAATAAATTTGAATAGAATCACATTAATAAAATAAATATTGATAGAATCATATTTAGGCACTAGAAAAAGGAGTAAGGTAAACAAACAAACCAAGATCAGAAATAAAATCCAGCATTAGTCTTGCATTGGCCACTGATGGTCTCTTCAGCTGTGCCATTATATACAAAATAATGTAAGCATGTGCTTATTTTTCTTTTTTATTATTGTTTACCTTTCTCCACAGATGACTTGAAAGCTTTTCTTTTTCTTCTAGAATACTCACTATCATGATGAAAAAAAACAAAGACACTTGATGTTACTCAATAAGGATAACTACAGCCCTTAAGAGGGAAAGTTTCATTTGGAGGCATGTAAAAACAGCTAAAAAATCACCTTGATTTGTATTTTAACATAGCTTATGTTCCATAGACGAAACACAGAATGACATCCCTCTCAACCCTGTCTACTGGCAGTTGTGACTGCCCATGTCTTTGGGCTACATATTGACTTTCTGGGCCAAACGACAACCACAATGATGCTATACAAGGAAATGAGTACCCTACCCCCCTCCCATTTCCCTTCTGTAGTGCAGCAGTCTTCATTAACAGATAAAATTGTATATCAATCTACACTGTACCTGTATCTTGTCTGTAAGTGGCTAACAAGCTCTTCAATATCTGGCTGATAACCTTTTCTAAACTGGTTCAAGTACTGTGGAAACAGGTAATATAAAACAGCAATTTGAATCAAGCAGGTACAAATAGTCAGTTGATGAACATACATACAAAATGGCAGTGGACAAGGTTTCACCGCTTCCTTATGCACTAATACTTTCAAGCGGTACTGTATATAACAGCTCTAAAGATTATTATTATTATTATTATTAATATTATTATTATCATTATCATTATCATCATCACCATCATCATCATTATTATTATTATTTTAACTCCAAAATTTTCAGCTATTCTTTTAATAACTTTTTTATCGAAAAAATGTATGTATAGAAATGTAATTCTTTTTAACTTTCATTTATATTCAAGTATCAATTTATAGTTATTGTAAATTATTATTATTGCTATTTTTTATAGTTTTAAAACCGTTTTTTCATTGAAATTGTTTTCTTTTTTTCGAATATACGATATATTTTTAATGGAATGAATTTTCTAAATTGAAATTGTCTTTTTTTTCTTTAATCAAAAGGAATAATGTAAATAGTGTTTTGACTGTTCACACAAATAGTTTTTTAAGTGAAATATAAAATAAGATTTTTAACGCCGGTTGAAGAACAGTGGAATTCTTAAGAGGAAAGGGTCAGAAACTGCGGAATTCATTTAGGGGTGAACATAAATTTTAAGGAATTCTTGAGGGGTAAACACTTTTCTTACACTAAATTCTTTAGAAGTAAACACATTTTTCATGGAATTCTTGAGGGAAGAACTCATTTCTAATGGATGCCTTTAGAGTTCACCTCATTTTTAATGGGTGTGCGGAAAACTCAGACCCAGAAAACTCAGACCTCAGACCTCAGACCTCAGACCTCAGACCTCAGACCTCAGACCTCAGACCCGGCGGAGAACTCAGACCCAGCGGAAAACTCAGACCCGGCGGAAAACTCAAAAGGTGAAAAGAATTGATCATGAGTGAAGTTTATTTCTTTCATAATTTTGTGAGGTCTGAGTTTTCCGCTGAGTCTGAATTGATGAGTGAAGTTTATTTCTTTTGTAATTTTGTGGGGTCTGAGTTTTCCGCTGGGTCTGAAGTCTGAGGTCTGAGTTTTCCGGGTCTGAGTTTTCCGCACACCCCATTTTTAAATGGCATTCTTCAGGGGTAGGAAGGATTGGCCAGTCCTTAACCTCGGTGGGTGCGGATTTTAAATGCAATTAGCCCGTTATTCTCCATCATTTGAACAACAGCCACATGTACAAGTTTTTCTTTTACCTCTTGAACTCGTGGAGCAAGTCGTTTATCCAAGGTGTACGCTCCTTTAGGAAGTCTGTTACCGCTCACTCGTCTCTCCTGTTTCTTGCGGCCCAAATCTCTCGCCATTCCGAACATTTTACACACTTTAACTGATTGAAAAACGTCTTGTGTTTGAGGTTAAACAAAATTATCTCCTTTCTGCGTAAGTTGAACGATTTCGGGTCACATTTTCTGCCTTCAACACGTGGATTAAACCCGGATTAAATAAAACAGCATCGTGTAAGAGACTTTTTCTACAAGGCGCCAGGCTCTTTCAGATTAGGTGTTATGGGAGGGGAGGGTTGGGGTCTGGAATTCATTTTAATGGACCAGAAGATTGGGGTGGACTGCTAAGCCACTGGATTGTGGATTTTTGTTGGTAACGGAATACATTTTCATTTGATAAATGAAATTCCGCAGTGCATGTATTAACTCATAGTCTTACGTGTAGGAGTATTGGCGACAAGATTAGAATCTGAGAAGTGTACATATTTGTATAGCTTAAGTGTACATATTTGTATAGCTTTTTTAATTTTTATCTGTAAATAGTTCCACCTGAAGAAGGCCGGAGGCCGAAACGTCCACTGAATTAAACAGCCGGAACAGTTAGAAGTTTGTTTCTATGTCATATCTTCCTACACTTATCTACTAATTCACATAGAAGCACCATATCCTACGTGGATCCTTTTACTGGGAGTCATTCGTTTGGTCAACCATCTTTATCCTGCTTATACAATACAATATACAATATTTTTTATTCAACTCACACGATCTTGGAGGACCGAAAGTAAAAACTACCCCGATATAACGAATAAAATGTCATCACGTGTAAAATGGGCATGGCCGGCCTGCACTGACTCTTACCTCATGTTTTTTTAAAAATGCCATTTGCTCCTTCTATATGTTTTGAACGGATATTCTACATTTAGCCGTTTGTTAAGGAGGGTTTTAGTGTAGACTGAGTGTTAAAACCTTTCAAAAGCCGCGTGCAACGGACTAAGTGAAGCAGAACGGTAAATTTTAATTCTACATCTACATCATCTACTTTATTAACTAACAACGCTCTCGCATCAAGTCAGTATGTAAATAAAAATATAGTAATACAATAAAATATAATTCTATATTACAATTATATAATAAAAAGAAATAAAAAATAAATATATCTATAAGGATAGTAATTGTATCCCCCCCCCCCCCCCCCCCCCCCCCCCCGCGCGGCCCCGCTCATTCTTTCAGGGCTTGTCTCGGTCAGAAAACTGGTACGCATCTTGACCTCGTTTCCGGAAATCATCAAATATCTTCCTATACCCCGATCTAACGCGAAGTTTTTGGTTATTTTTCCACAAATTCGTTATATCGGGGTTCTAGATTTAACGAAACCCCGATCTAACGAACTGTTTTTTCGGTCCCCTGCGCTTCGTTAAATCGGGTTCCACTGTACCCCATAACGCAGCCTGTTCACAGGCTGCAAACAAATTAGCAAATTAGTTGCCTTTTTGTTTCAATGTGGGATTCAGTGATCATGGACGTACTCTTCAATTGCTCACCAAGAAATGCTTTCATGGTAGATTACCATATACTAGCAGTAATCATGGATTACGGGAGTGCTTTCGAGATCACTAGTAAAATGCAGTAATAAAACGTAGTAGTGAGTAAAATGTAAAATTACTGCATGATTTCCGGAAACGAGGTCAAGATGCGTACCAGTTTTCTGACCGAGACAAGCCCCTGAAAGAAATGAGCGGGGGGGGGGGGGGGGGGGTGACAAATTACTATCCTTACAAAAATCACAATTTTTTCTGCTCCTATCACACGCGACAACCAACATTGTAACAGGACACCAAGATTAGGCTTGCATTCTCCTCTCATCGAATGCAATTACATTGTAGGGGAAGCAGAAATGAGTAATTTTTTAAATAATCAACACAAAATTCTATGACTTTAGAAGCCCTGTTTTATTGCATTTTTGTTATGTACATATAATTTTATTCAAATCTTATCACTATAAATCCTGAATTGTTTAAAAGGGACTGGAATCATTTTCTAATAAATCTTTGAAGTTTCGGAAACAGCTTCAACGCATTTTTTGTAGTTTCGGCATAAACTGTTTGTACTGGAATTCCTTTTATTCTAGCAATAGCTTCACAGGAGATGTGAATATTCTTTGGTTCATTTCTTGTCTAGAAAAATGAAAACAGAAATGAAATGTAAACAATGGTTAGAGCTTTGACATGGTATATTTTACTGTCACTGTATTTTTGAACACCCAACTTAATTACCTGTTTTTCAGCAGCCAAAGCTGGTGAATCTGTTTCCAGAAGAAGATTTGAAAGAGGAACATTTTTCACAAGTTTCTCTTTCTGAAATAAAATATACAAACATCATTTAAAAACATGTGTGCCTCTGCCCCTAATGACAGTCTATCAGAGTAACTTACATTAAACCTAATCAGGTAAATCAAAACGTGCACTACACTCAAACAAATTCTTATGAAATCTCAACTCACCCCTCCCTTCTTATCACCCACCCAACGTTATCAAAGTCAAGCGATGCTGTAATCACCCTTGTATTTTGCAATCTTAACAAAACCTGTTTACCAGATAGCAAGACTTTGCAACCTTGCTACAAAGCAAGCAGTAACCATCATTCCAGTCATGGCCAACGTATGTCTCCCTAAACATCTCTTACTCTAGGGCTAATCATTTAACTTAATGCCTTCCTTCCAAGTAAGCACCCCCTTTCTAATAAACACACTCTATTGAATGCATTTTCTCTGTAATTGTCTGAATTCCAAAATTATAAATTGTTAGCTCACCTAGTCTAACAAGTGCCATTATTCCAACAGACTGTTCACAGTCCACATTAAGCACCCACGTCTTGAAAGTTTAGTGAATGATGAGCAAGACAGCAAAGATAAGTCATAAGCACCCTCCCTCTTACAATTAAAACAGCTCCCCAGGCACTAAACTGAATCATTACAATAGTTGCTTCTAATTATTTCACTTGCTCTTAGCTGATGTTAATATCCCACCTGAGGTGAACGAGCTATGGAAGGTGGAATAGAAAAATAATATCCTGCTTCAACTCCCTTGAGAGCATTAGAAGGTTTTCCATCAAATGCATGCAGCAGAACATTCTTGGCTCCTATTTAACAGGGTACAAAATACAATACATATTAACAAATATTGAGTGAATGATGACAGCCATGCATAAACAGTAAGTAGTGAATGTGATTTCGGGGCCTCCAGAGGGCAACAATTTGTAAGGCTTAAAGGATGAAAATATTTCAGGCTCCTACAGTAAATTAAAGTAGATCAATGAACACAAAAGTGTTATCACATGCTTTCCCATGAATACAAAAGTGTTATCACATGCTTTCCCATGAATACAAAAGTGTTATCACATGCTTTCCCATGAATACAAAAGTGTTATCACATGCTTTCCCACGAATACAAAAGTGTTATCACATGCTTTCCCATGACAAAATGATTTCTTAATAATTTTGTGACATACCATGTTCCTGCAGCATTTCAATAGCATGTCTTCCTGCCGATCTGGAGTGGACATTTCTACAGGTAACAAGACCATGCAAATAACTTACTTGTTGTCCAATAAACAACATGTCTAAACATCTAATTTAATTACCGGTAATTTAATTAATACTACAATGTAAATAAATGTTAAAAAAATGATAATACAGAGGATCATCAAAACAGAATAGTAAAGAGGGGGACATTTTCAAAAACAATTCATATCTGACTCTATTATAAGATTTGAACTATTATAAAAGCTGCGCAATAAGCATATTCTAGGTCTATCAACCCTTTTATCCCCAGGGTCAATAGTGGAGACATGTACATGTTCGTCTGATCAGTTCTTACTTTTGAATCTGTCAACGGAATCTTGAGGTGTGGCCCCTCAAATAAAACCTTCTTGGTAGAACATTTGCATGGTACCATTTGTTTTTCAATATTTTACAAAATGAAATTTGGGATTTTTCTTGAATTTTGATTTTTGGCACTCTTGGAAGTTAAAGGGTAACAAATGAGAGAAGAACAAGGCTACAGCCAAGTGCTTCTCTCATCTAAGCACAAGGCTATATAAGCCAAGTGCTTCTCTTGTCTCTGGAGTGTTAATATACAACTCAACAATGCATGAGGAGCAAATGTACTATTTCCCAGGGTTTGCTTGTGCTCTGAAGCTTGTGATATAGTCTCCAATGTATTAGAACCTAACACAGCCTGTATATTGTATGGTGTGCATGCATAATGGCTCTATAAAACACATCATCTCACCAATCTCAGTGTACAAATTTCTTTGAATTACAGTGGAATCCCCCAATTTTTCGAATACTCAATCTTTCGAAACTCCTGAACCAAAACTCATTTCCCTTGGATTTGATTTCAGTCAATACCACCTTTGATTTTTCGAACCTCTTGATTGTTCGAACCAATTTCCATTTCCCTTGGAGGTTTGAAAAATCGCGATTCCACTGTAGTTATTAAATCAGTTATTAAACAATTATATAAATTTACCAACATACAATGGGAGATCAAGTTCTAGAGCAAGTTTAATCTGCAACAAAAAATCTAATATTAAAAATAATAATAAAAAAATAATATTACTGTAAAATCATGTTTACTTTTTTATTTATTTAACAATTTTCTTTATGTACACCATAAGTTTCAAGAAAACAAATGACAACTCACGTGTTCTCGCAAATACTGAAAAAGTACAACTTCACTCTTTTAATTTAAAGCTTGAAATTACAGTCAAACCTCTATTAAGCGGTCACCCTCGGGGAATAGCCAACTGACCGCTTAATAGAGGTGACCGCTTAAAAGAGGTCAAATTTACAGTAAATATGGGGAGCGATTTAATTCCGGGGATTTGGTAAGTGACCGCTTAATAGAGAGTGACTGCTTAATACGGTGCCGCTTAATACATGTTCGACTGTACTATAAAAATTTCCCCTTGGGGGAAGGGAGGGGAAGGGAGGGGAAGGGAGGGGTCAGAGACCAAGGCTTGGACCACTAAACTTCAGGTGAAAAGTCCAATTCACTAACCACTGCATCTCCACAACAAGCAGAAGAGGGTATTAAAATAATTCTCCCACCTGCCTGCTAAAAACTGTTCTCTGTGCTTCTTTATCTTCCTCATTCTGAACAAATCTTGGAGTAAAATCTAAGCCAACCTATTTTAAAGAAAAACCAAATGATCTAAAACAAATGATGTTCAATTTTTTTGCTGTTGTGAATAGAAAGGAAATATTTGAGTCACAATAACAAAATGGCTTAAAGTAAAGGCCATGAAGTAGTAAGGCACCTTGTAAGGAAAAAAAATCCTAAAAGTTTTTACAATAAATCTAGACTAAGACTTTGTAGTCAGGCTAACAAATGCTTGACGGAGAGTTTGACCCAGTTTCTGTGGCATAAAGCAACTAAAAGAACTGTTTTTTTTCCTCCAGAATGATTCACTAGTCCATCCCATGGTTAGCTCCCCAGCATTATGTTTGTTGGTAGCTAGTTATAAACCTGGGTGGAGAGTTAATGTGAAGAAAAGATGCCTGTCTGAGGAAACAACACGATAACAGGGATCAGCTAGGTCTCAAACAGCTGACCTTCAGACCAAAGGTCTCCGTCTCCTCTTGCAAGTAAAGTTTATGAAAACTCCACCTTACCTCTCCAATGGCCACCAGATTTTCATGATTTTCTCTAATGAACTCCTCGACACCTTCAAGATCCTGCAACACAAACAGGGCACAATGCATGCATGGAAGGTGTGATTTAAAACAAACTAATTATTGAAACATGTAAAAATGAACTGGTTATCAGACAAACCAGTTTCATCACAAAAACTAGTTCCTTTTGTTTGACACAACTACAAGTTTAAAAAAGATTCAAATTCTAAGACATCACCACTAAAACTTGTTTTAATTTTAGTTTGGTATCACAAAGATGTCAAAATAACTAAGTCAATTTATAATTAACTGATGTGCAAAACATCCCTGCACTTTAGGGGTTCCCAACAGGGAAAGACCTCCACAAAAAATGACAGGGATGTTCATATCATACCTTTTAGGGGTTGCAAACAAGGTGATTTTTGTATCTCGCAAGATGTTTCATTTCAGTGTCCTCTGTGGCACATGTCAGGGGAATAAATTCCAAAAAGGTTCAAATCCAAGTCATTGTTTTAAAAATCTCAAGGGAAAGTAGAACTTTTTAGATAGAACCAACTTAATCGCCAATAAAAATTGTGAAAAGGCTCGTAAAATTAAATGTTTTCTTTTAGTACATGTATCTACTAGAGGTAAAAATAAAAACAATAAACTAAATAAATTGTTGCCACACCCATATTATGAGGGATTCTTTGTAAAATTTCCAACAAGCATCCCTGTCACTTTAACATGGGAATCCCCTGGGGGAGGTATGGGGGAGAAGGAGGTGTGGGTCCCCTTCTATAACATTTTAGATAGTGGATGAAATCAAAGGTTCTGGTTATTCATTACAAATAACAGATATTCTGTATTATTTCCCTATAAAACTGGGATTTTCTTCAATTTTGGCTTTGGTAACTTTTGGAAGTGAAACTTTTAATTTTAATATTAAACAAATCCTTTAAGTAAAGGTGATGGCCAAGGTAAAATGGTTTTAAGGTTCAGGGGTGTAGCTAAGAAAACACTAAGCAGGCTCATTAACAAGCCCAGCCAGTTTTTTTGGCTTGTGCGCCTTCAAAATCACCCCATATCTTTGTTTTGTAGTGAAATTTCAGCCGGTGATAAGTTCTCTTTCAGCTGGTGAAATTAGCCAGTAGCTGGCTCTTAGCTACATCCCTGAAGGTCTGTAAAAATTTTCACTTATTTTACAAGCAACATACTTCAAGAGTAGCACTGCGATCAGGGCACAGGTTTTGGACTGGATGAACACCCAGGCATGGAGCGATGAAATCTGGGTACCTGATGATCATATAATCAGCAAATGATTGGTTGCATTCCTACTCATTTTGCATGAAGCTGTGCATACTCAGGCATATAAAGGACAAAGGTTCAATCAGATTAATTGCATTATAAATGACTATAGCACAGTCAGACAACACAATGCTAAAAAAAATTAATGGAGTTATATGTTTTGGTAGTGCTGTATCATCTTGAGACTATAAAAGTGTTAAACACACAAGCTCAAGTATGATGTCAAATTGCATTCTGTTAGTTTTGTTGTGTAGTGATAGAGAAAATGGTGATTTCTTTCTTAGAATGCCTGATGCAAACACTCATGGGAGTTTGAGAGAATTTGAAAGTACTTACGGAAGTGGCAATTAACCTTTCAATAAGTACATGTATGTGTATAAGTACATGTATGTGTATAAGTACATGTATATTGTATAAGTACATGTATATGTATAAGTACATGTATGTGTATAAGTACATGTATATGTATAAGTACATGTATATGTACATGTATAAGTACATGTTTGTGTATAAGTTTGTGTCTTACAAAATTCATGGGGTTCATGCACAGCACCCTTTTTTAGAGGTTCAACTCAATTTTTTTCATGAACTAGAGCTGCCTCAGCAGTTCAATTTTTTGCATATTGCCAGTCAAAGGGTGTCAATCACAAGATCAAACAGAAACATCCTAGTGCAAGGAACAGAAATAAGGTTACAGACAAGAAAACAGTGGCTATGTTGTGGTTCAAATTATTTTATCCTTGTCTTGGTTCAAATTTTATTTTCCTTTGTTTAAAACTCATTATCATACATTACCATAGCCAAAAACAAAGGAAAATAAAATTTGAACCAAGGATAAAATTGAACCACAACAGCTATATATGGAAAGATTTGATATCTCATATACTGTACTCATTGCTCTTAAAGTCTCAGGTTCAAATTGTTTAAGTCTTAAGTCAGTCTCGCATCTTTAAAAGTAAATTATCCTGGGCTCCCAGAGAAACCAATGCCAGTCTCACTGTCTCAGAGTTTTGTATTTACCATTCCGGTGAACTCCTACTTATGACTGTCACTCATGTTCATTGATATTCTCAAACACAACATATTTGCATCAGGCTATGCTACATGTATACTACAATGTGCGTCACTTTCTAAGTCTTAAATAAGCATTAGTGTAAGATAAAGCCTGTTTATGAGCTTTGAGGCTGGCACTTAACTCCAAACCTTTTATGAAGATCAAGCATCTCATCAAACTCTGCCTTGTGTTCTGTTACACCAACAATGGCCCTCACACCAATCTAAAAACATACCACAATAGTCAATTCTTTACTGTACAGCTTCAGGGCGTGTTAAAAGATATATAAACATGATCAGCAGACTGCAAACTATAAAAGCTAATCTGGAGCCTAGATTAAAACTGTGACATGTTTGCCTCATGATATACCAAATGTCGGCCTAAAAGCCTAATTTCCCAGGTAATAATTTGTTATTTTGTTATTTTAGTCTGCAGCATGCAGTCTATGTTTTATTTTACCAGTTGCAGTTCGTTTGATAGATGGTTATAAATTATAAGTCGCCCTGTATTCTATAATGAGTATGGGCTGCCTTTAACTTTATAGAAATAATTAGGTTAGGCTGCAGGTGGTAGGTGAAGTAAGCTTGAACGAAAAAATGATGATCAAGAAATTTCATAGGTCTACCTTTCTGGCCTCTTCAATCACCGCATCGATATCCTATATAAATCAACAGCGAAAAAACATGAAAAGTTTTCCGTTTACAATTGAATGCCTTTAGGTTAAGGATGTTTTACCTCTTGGAATTCTTTCGCTGATATATGAGCGTGACAATCAAAACATGTGCTTTCCACAACTTCTTTTTCCAAAGCAGCCATCTTAAAATTATCCCACAATGCTTTGTGAAATAATGCACCCAACCTAGTCAAAAAATCTAGATCGAGGACCGGATCATCGGTCAGGATTGTGGATTTAATTCATAATTTTATTTGATTTCATTTAATTTTAACTAATATTATATTATTTTATTTAACGTTACTTTATTTTAATCTTTTTTATTAATTTATTATATCATAATTTATTTTGTTTCATTTTTAGTTACTATAATTTATTTTTACTTTGTTTCAATATGTCATAGCATTGGTCGAGGCATTAGCTTCGAGAGCCTGGGCCGAATTTACACAGCTTGTTCTCTCCAGCTTGTTCAAAATGGAGAAATGATGAAAGTGTTAAATTTGACGCTGTTTGTAGAATGATCTTTCTTTCCCGACGTTTCGGCAATGCTGCTTTCTTCAGGGTACAAAACTATTTAAAAAACCGTTTAAAAGTTCAAAATGGAGTCTTGCGAAAAACCTCCGTCGCCCCCCCCCCCCCCCACCCCCCAGGGGGTACTCAGTTATAATAGTGACGGGGCCGGTGCGAAGACCTTTTTGGGTTTTGAAATTTGCGATCTGAAGAAGACGTCTTAAGGCAGGACTCAACCTAAACTTGAATGAAATTTTAAGATGTTTAAAGAAGGGAAAGAAGCAGTTGCCCCCCTCATAGAAGAAAGAAAATGATTTTTGGAACACCAACAGACAGTTGATACCCAGCGCGCAAGAGCACCCCAGGTTGCTAGTGGACTAACTTGGTGTCCGTCTATTAATTATTAATTACAAATTCTAATATTAAAACTCCACTAAATCTTCAATATTTCTTTTTTTTTTCTTAATTTTACCAATGCACTGAGAAAAACTATTTCCTCTCAAACATACCCAAAAATTACCCAAAAATTTACAAAACACCCAATGTAGATTCATGGATGAGCGTAGAGTTTTTGGATTACTTGAAACGTGAATGAGATATTTCTATTAAAGCCATGTCGAGTGGTGGAAAAATGGTGTTTAGGTAAAGTCCCGCCTTAAGCAGCAAGAAAAGGTATTTTGGCAGTAGTATTCATTCCAGACCGTTGTGTCTAACAATTTGGCCTCATTCGCCCCCGGAGCGAACACAACAAATAACCAACCATCTTAACATGATTTTAATCTATAATCAAAGGCTCTTATGAGTCAACTCGTGAATACGAACAACCTGCTACCCTCCCCTCTCCTATGCGTTTTGCTCTACAGACCTCCGCCCACCCCCACCCTCTGCGTCCAACTCCCCACCCTCCCCTCCCTCCAAAGCCGTCCCCATGGGTAAGGCAGATGACCATTACCCATCGCATTTGGAAAGGGCAATATATATGCGCCAGCCTTATGTAATGGTAAGCGGAATTACCAAGAAAAAATCACAGCTGAAAGAAGGAGTGAAAATTTGCATAATTGTCTCGGTATACTACATGTATATCCCGGTATACTACATGTATATCCCAGTATACTACATGTATATCTCGGTATATTACATGTATATCCCGGTATACTACATGTATATCCCGGTATACTACATGTATATCTCGGTATACTACATGTATATCCCAGTATACTACATGTATATCCCGGTATACTACATGTATATCTCGGTATACTACATGTATATCCCAGTATACTACATGTATATCCCGGTATATTACATGTATATCCCGGTATACTACATGTATATCCCGGTATACTACATGTATATCCCGGTATACTACATGTATATCCCGGTATACTACATGTATATCTCAGTATACTACATGTATATCCCGGTATACTACATGTATATCTCGGTATACTACATGTATATCCCAGTATACTACATGTATATCTCGGTATACTACATGTATATCCCGGTATAGTACATGTATATCTCCGTATACTACATGTATATCCCGGTATACTACATGTATATCCCGGTATACTACATGTATATCCCGGTATACTACATGTATATCCCGGTATACTACATGTATATCCCGGTATACTACATGTATATCCCGGTATACTACATGTATATCCCGGTATACTACATGTATATCCCGGTATACTACATGTATATCCCGGTATACTACATGTATATCCCGGTATACTACATGTATATCCCGGTATACTACATGTATATCCCGGTATACTACATGTATATCTCGGTATACTACATGTATATCCCGGTATACTACATGTATATCCCGGTATACTACATGTATATCCCGGTATACTACATGTATATCCCGGTATACTACATGTATATCTCGGTATACTACATGTATATCTCGGTATACTACATGTATATCCCGGTATACTACATGTATATCCCGGTATACTACATGTATATCCCGGTATACTACATGTATATCTCGGTATACTACATGTATATCCCGGTATTGTACATGTATATCTCGGTATACTACAAGTATATCCCGGTATACTACATGTATATCCCGGTATACTACATGTATATCCCGGTATACTACATGTATATCTCGGTATACTACATGTATATCCCGGTATTGTACATGTATATCTCGGTATACTACAAGTATATCCCGGTATACTACATGTATATCCCGGTATACTACATGTATATCCCGGTATACTACATGTATATCTCGGTATACTACATGTATATCCCGGTATACTACTTGTATATCCCGGTATAGTACATGTATATCCCGGTATACTACATGTATATCTCGGTATACTACATGTATATCCCGGTATACTACATGTATATCCCGGTATACTACATGTATATCTCGGTATACTACATGTATATCCCGGTATACTACATGTATATCCCGGTATACTACATGTATATCTCGGTATACTACATGTATATCCCGGTATACTACATGTATATCTCGTTCAACGCTTCGCGTATTCACGAGATGAAAAGGAGGTAAATGAAAGGAGTTTATAATCTTTATTTCATACTTTATTAATCGACAATAGGTTTGGTATAACAATTTAAGAATCTGTTTTTTACACTCTTTACATGCATCTAGATTCCTCCTGATTAACGAAATACAACAACTCTGATGTTCACTGTGGAATTTCATTACTTAATCAATTAACACAAAAGAAGTGACTTAGAAAAACATTTAACTATAAAAAATTGCGACAAAACATTTCTTAAAAACATTATAAAATTTTAAAAAAGCTAAAAAGCTGACAACGTTTCGACGTTACCGTAACGTCATTATCAAGTCAAAAATGTATAAAAACTAGGTTCTATAAATACTAAGACGAACAATTCGTTAACTATAAAAAATTGTAACAAAACGTTTCTTAAAAACATTATAAAATTTTAAAAAAGCTAAAAAGCTGACAACGTTTCGAGGTTACCGTAACGTCATTATCAAGTCAAAAATGTATAAAAACTAGGTTCTATAAATACTAAGACGAACAATTCGTCTTAGTATTTATAGAACCTAGTTTTTATACATTTTTGACTTGATAATGACGTTACGGTAACCTCGAAACGTTGTCAGCTTTTTAGCTTTTTTAAAATTTTATAATGTTTTTAAGAAACGTTTTGTTACAATTTTTTATAGTTAAATGTTAATCAATTAACTTTTTTTAAATTTTGATTAATTTGAACTGCATTTATTTGCAATGCCGGAAATGCCGGGCAAGCCCAGTGTATATATGAACCGCCGCGCTAAGCCATGTGCGTAACCTCATAGCGATGTCTAATTTAATATAGCGAGCTACCGCAAGCTTACTTTTTTTTCCAATCTTAGACGCCATCTGCAGATTCACTAGCCTGGCAACTCAGCCGTACGAAAACATTCAATGATACTTCCTCTTCTGATAGGTTGGAATATTCAACTTGTATGGACAATAATTATAAAGAGCGGAAATAGAAGCATTGATGCTTCCTGGCTCAAACGAAGGAGGTTTGTGGCGAGCTTCTAACTTGACTTTCGTGTTAGTTCCAAAGTACACGTTGTCCTGGTACACGTGATGATGAGACAGATCACCATTGGTCAGCCAGATGCATTTAAGTTTAGTGGGGTCACTAACACCCACAATCTCAAATTCATTAGCAGAGTAGCTGATGTTGTCATCCCTCCCGGTGAAATGGGGCTCATAATAACGTACACCACTTGTACCGTTATCTGGGTTGCTGCGCTGTATGATATGATTCCCGTAGACAACAACGTCCTTCAGTCCATCGTGAAGACAGTCCTTGGTTTTATTGTGAGTGTACAGCAGGATGCCCGTGTCGTCGATATAGTTGCGGGCAATCTGAAGACGTATGCCATTTCGAGCTTTAATTCCACCATATTGGTCGGCCGGCCAGCCTCTGACATAGTTACTTATAACTGTCATCCCATTGAACCCTTTGAGGTACATCACGTGGTCTTTCAGTTGGGAATCACGGGTATTGGGACTTCCATTGAAAACGTTTTTATGTATCAACATTTGCTTGTCACACTCATCATAAAGAGAACTTTTAAAGAAGCCTTGGTCAGCAGCAAGACTGTAGTTAGTCTTCAGGTATTCCAATTTCCGTGTTTGTTCCGTCCAATATGATAGTGTAGATACTGATGCAAGTTGTCTGGGCAACCAGTCTATCTGACTCAAATTAAGGCCAAAGATATTGTTATGCACCTTTACACCAACTGTTCTGAAGAATTGGGTCGCAACTCCGAATGCACTGGAGTCGCGTAAAAAGACACACGTGTCAACATCTCCGTCTGTAAGTCTTTTCATCTTCAGTTGTGGGTTGTTAGCGTTTTCTTTACTTGGACTTGCCCTTGAAAAAAACACACATTGAAAAAGTCTAATATCTTTTGTTTTTTCCTTATCAAATTCCACACGAATGCCGTCCAAATACAAATTCTGTAGTTTAACCGAACTTACTGCTATCGCATTATTTACTTTGTTGGCATATGGTGTCGACGCCTTGATGATCGTGATACCAATCTCTGATCCATGAAGTTCCACGGAGCCTGGAATAGTAATGTCGCTGCTGACCAGGTATTCACCAGGAGGAAAGAAAACCTTGTTGTTAGTGCCTCCTACTACAAGGTTAATGATGCCCTGGATGGCAGAGGTATCATCGGCTCTTCCATCTCCAACAGCTGCTTTCATGGTACCACCAGGATTCTTTACGTTCATCATTCCATCAGGACCGTCATCTGTCAAAGCCATATAGTCAGGGGCTAAGAAATAAAAACATCGAGAAACGCAGTGAAAACTCAGCAAGAGGTCCATATTAAAAGTGTCGATTTGGCCGCCTTTGCGTACGGTCCATCACATCGTGAGTAGATTATTGCGCATCTGACTGCTGTCAATTAACCAATATTTAATCAATCAATCAATCAATCTAATCTTTATTAAACAAATACAAATTTTCAAAATTGTAGGCACCCGCAGGTAGCATCAAGTTAATCGAGCTAATATTTTATAGCTAGGTATAAGTTTTAATACGTATTTACATATTTTTCTTTTATCTTTAGTTACGCAGACGTCCTTAGGGCTCGTCACGCAATCTTTCCTCCCCCATGAGGAAAAAACGCTCAAATTCGAAGTGAATTTTCCCCATACAAATCCTTATAATTTCGCTATTACGCAACAGTTAGCACGACGTTTTACAACGTGTAAATATCACTTGAGCTTGGGGTACCTGTGATATGACCTCAAGATCATATGTCTGTCCACGTGCACAGCTTATGCCATACATACCGTGGCCGAGAAGGGCCATTTCCGACTTCTGAGTTCTGACTTCCGACTTCCGACTTCAGAGTTTCCGTTTTTAGCTGCTGATCTCGTAATGTGGCTGGCTGTTGAATTTTGATGCCCTTGCAATTAATATTTTCTTGTAACCAATTGCTTCTCGACTTCTGAACTTCTTAACTTCTTGCTTCTCGTTTCTGGACTTCCGACTTCCGACTTCCGACTTCCGACTTCCGACTTCCGACTTCCGACTTCCGACTTCCGACTTCCGACTTCCGACTTTCGATTTGTCACGCTATGTCCTGTCACATCATCACTTTGTTACATTATCACTTTGTAATGCAGTGTTAATGTAGTGGCCATGGCAAACAATGAAAGGAACAAAAAAACAAACATGGCAAACAATGAAAGGAACGAGAGAATTCAAAGTCTAGTAAGCACTATAAGATCCAGAGACGAGAAAAAGAAAACAGAATCTGCTCCACAGAAAGAAGGCAAGAGTAAAAGAAAAGCTTCTGAGGTAAGTGCCTTTGTTTAATAATGACCTCTTGTCAGTATTTTACGAGGTATAACAATAGCGCTAGCTCTCCAACAAAAGTCCCGCCGGTTCTATCACTTGGTTTTCCCTAAAACCAAAACCTAGAGAGAGGGAGAGAAATAGAGGGAGGGTGCGTATATCAAGAGGAAATTGACAAGCCGTTGCACAATTTTAACCTTATGTTTAACGTGTCTTTCCACCGTCAAACATGTCATCAGTTACGTGCCAGCTGTGCAATGTACTTCCCAGCAAAACTAAAACATCAACGTCTACCAAATCTTTTCGAAAATATCTTTCTTGAAGGAAACTCTTAACGGGTAGAAACTGTTATAGCATTTTACAGTCAACTCTCTCTTAACGGACACCTCTATTAGACAGACACCTGGTGTTGGTCCCTGTCGTTTTTCGGTCACTTTACTGTAACTAAACTCTCTATAAGACGGACACCTCTCTAAGACAGACAACGGACACTTTGAAACCGTCCTCACGGACACTTGAGAAGTGTTTTTTTTAGTTAAAAAATAATTCAAAACGAAAATAAAGGTGCTGAAGATGACAGCAAATTACTATTGTTGGGCAAGCAAAATTCGTTTTGCATAACCAGAAGCGGTAAACTATTGATTGTAATGAACAAACGAGTCCACTTTTCGAATTTTGTTCTTGTTTTAGTTTGTAGGTTGTGCTTAAGTGAACGACTTCAAACAGACGTGTTTCATTGTGCATAGGTTCAGGTTTATTATGTCTGAATTACTGGTGTCACATTACCTCGACTCTTTCTAACCCAAACACCCGTCTAAGACGGACAGTTTGAGCCGGTCCCGACGGTGTCCGTCTTAGAGAGAGTTGACTGTAATCCTTTTTCAGAAATTTCATCTTTAGTCTTTTAAAATTTTATCCAAGTAGGTTTTAGATTTTAAGAATTTTATCTATGCATTTGTAATTAACTTGTTAGTGTTGTTGTTTAATATATTGTAAATGTGACTGTGTTTGCAAGGACCACCGTAACACAACAGAAGCACCGGATCCTGTAGTAAAGGATCTAATCAGCGTAAAAATGAAACAGTATGATATAAAAGCAAGGCTGATTAAACGGTACGGAAATTGTATTTAACGTGTCTTATTATTTCCTAACGTTTTTACGTTTCAAGTAGGCTTCTTATTATTATTATAGTATGTTATTGCAACTCCGCGTTTAAATTGCAGCGTTTTTTGCCTATAGAGTCAAAGCCTGTAAGACAAGAAGAAAGGCTGTGCCTTTCAAAATATTGGATTCAAATACAATATCCGTACCGTTTAATCAGCCTTGCTTTTATATCATATTGTAAATGTGGTCGACATGTGTCAATTCGAAGGCTACAAGTTGGTTTTTCAATAATGAGTGTCTCCCTTTTTAAATGAAGTTCACTACTAAAACTAAGATTGAAAGAGCTACTTTTCCTAGGCTTTACGAGCCGAACCATTGAGCTTATTACATGAATTAGTTAGAAAATGTTCATGTAATATTTGGAAAGCAAACGCTAATGCAGGTAACATCCTTGTTGCAAAATAGTGAAACTTCACAGATGTTGCGTTGGCTTCGAGAGTCACGCAAACCTCAGATGTTCATGTTACTATCATGCCAATTTACCAAAGTTTTCATACGTGAAATAAAATTAAATAAAAGAAAATTAGACTGTCTTGGACTTATTGTAACGTCCTCGATATTGTGTTGTTTCAGAAGAGACGTGGAGAATTTATTTACTTGGGTTGGAAACACCGAAAGGATCAGTTTTCGGCTTAGGTTCAAGTGAGGGGTATTGCAAACGGAGGTGGACTTCGGAGAATCAGCTATCGTGACTATGGTAAATCGGAGTTGCTCAAACGAGCCATCGAAATTTTTTTCCCAAATGGGAAAAGCCCATTTCCTAAAGCAGGAGAGCTTACGTCTTGCAGTGCCGAGTTGGGCAACTTTGCTGGGGAACAAATCCAATATCATGAAGAGCAGTTCTCCTTATCTGAATACCTGTCCAGTAATGGCCTTTATGCGTCACGGGTCAGGTTCTACCTTTTGACAACAAAGAAGAGTAACCATGGAACGCTAGACAGCGAACCCGACGGTCATAGCCCCCCATCTACTGGTGACTCGTCACAGTGTGCCATGAAACTGTCCAGGAAAGAAGATCAAGTTCTCTTTATTGATGACAGCAGAAGAAAGTTATGCGCTGAATTTACCCGCATCATCACTTCAGACTACGGCGGTCAATTTAGTGCCGTTGTTCATAGTGGATGGGAAGAGTGTTTCCACCACAGATCAGAAGGTTTTCTTGATGACGACGAGGCTAAATATCATCCCTGTGATGATTCCTTCACGATAACATCTGTGCTAATCGAAGATCGAGTATACCTGGAACCCGTTGTCGATGACAGCGACTCAATTGTCATCAAGAGCTTTGTCTACCCAATGGCAGACCCGACCCCAGAGAATGCCGCGATACTTCATGGCCCTGACGAGCTTTACGGATACGCGGGTAACGAACTTTTCATTGGCGTGCTGACAAATTTTCATAATGAAATTGGCGTGACCTATGAGTGGTATTTAAATGATAACGTCCTCCTTCGAGGAGCTACGCATGCCCTGATAAAAGTTGACGAGCCTGGCACTTATTTCTGCCAAATTTTCTACGGATCCTTGCCCCTGGTCTCAACGAAAGTGGTAGTACAAGAGAAGAAACTCCTGCAGTTGTCGGGGGGCGTAAAACGCTCAAGTGAAGTGCTGTCAACACCTCGTTCTCTCTCGGCGGAGCACGAAAAATGTGTCAGGTACAGTATAGTGGATAATGGCTGCGGTCGCACTCGGTGTTAATTCAGTAAACTTTAATTCAATCCCCACTGGGATTAAACATAAGGAAAAAAAATGAAATCAGAAAGGAATCACGATAACTGTATAACGGCCGTGTTTTTTAATATGTTATGCCGGCTCATCAGTGTTCCTACTCGCATGGTGAGGCGAATTCACTATATTTAACTACGCTGGATAGCATGGTTCACTGACGGTAACATGAGCCCCATTACAATTACTTCTTTCTTTTCTTATAACAACAGCTTTGTTATGATGGAAATAGCCAATGGGGCTTAAAATGTAAATAGCCATTGGGATTTCCTTTGCAATAAAATGACACAAGTGAAGCTTTATAAGATCTCCGCAATAGTGCGCGGTGTCTTTTTCACGCCAAATACACAGAAGTGTATGACAGAACGACAAAATAATGATAACAATAGGGTTGTGCGCTTGCTTAGTTAAGGTGTTCCTTACCTTGACATCTTTTCTTTAGATCTGGGTCTACGCAAACAGGTCCACTGTTGGAGATACCCACTGAGAAACTAAATGTCAACTGGAGCGAAACTGTTGGGGCTGGAACGTTCGGAAAAGTTTTCAAGGGGACTTGGCTCGGCACTGACGTCGCAGTCAAGCAAGTCCGCCGTGCTGCTAGTGTGAAAGAATCCGTCCTACGCGAGGCTAAGATCCATAGCAGTGTGCACCATCCTAACGTTGTGACCTTCATGGGGATCTCAACAAGAAAAAAAGACATCCTCCTTGTAACGGAGTTTGTCAATGGTTCCTCTTTGCAGCACCACATCGACGAGGAAACAGCCATTGCAGAGTCGGTGAAAACGAGAATCATCAGGGACATATTGAAAGGTATGGCCTACCTGCACGAAGTCGGCGTTGTCCACGGTGATGTTAAACCAGGAAACATATTGGTAACAGCTTCACTAGAAAATGCGAAATTATGCGATTTTGGCCTCGGCCGCTTACGACAGCACGCCTCGTTATCTGTTGCTAGCCTTTCTCTTGGCGACACTTTCCTTGAGGGCACTCCATCTTACATGGCCCCGGAATGTTTAGTGCACAAGCACCGGGTCTCGACTAAAAGTGATATATGGTCACTTGGCATCACCTTGTTAGAGTTTCTTACAATGGAGGATGCCTGGGAGAAGGTATTGGAAGGAGTTGAGGTCGAGGGGGAAGGGGAGCTGTTGAAAATGGTTAATGCCCAGAAGGCGTCACTCCTACCCGTTTCTCTCCTCTCTTTGTTATCCACATACCACAAGAACAACATAGAGCGGTGCCTTAGTTACAACAAAGTTTTGCGACCGACAGCTGAAGCTTTGTTAGAATGTCAGTGGTAAGAGTGTTAATTTTTCCTTTTCTGTCGTCTCGAGACCACTTTAACGTCTAGTCTAAAAACGGAAAATATAAAGCCAGACGTATTTAACGTCCGACGACTTGAACGTCTTCTTTTAAGTGCGCAGACGCAGACGCACTTAACAGACGACTTTAACGTCCCCGACGTTAAATACGTGTAGTATATAAACGGGACAGCCTTAACGAGGACGAATTTAGCCCTATTTGTATATTGGTGCTCTAAAAATTCATTTGGGAACGCCTTTAGTCGTGCCCAGTCACTTCCGAGAATAGGTTTAGTGGAAAATCATGTGTTTTTTCTTTGTCGCCATCGTACTTTAATGCGCCCCGTCTTTATACCAGACGCATTTAAAGTCTGGAACATTAATTGCGTCTGGACGACTTTAACGTCTCTAGCATAAAAACGGCCATTGCCTCATAACCATCGAGAAAAGAAATAAGCAGATTGGCGAAAACTGCAATATCCTGTGGCGAGTATATTATAAACTTTAACATTTGAGTAGATCGGTTTTCTGGTGATCCAATGGCAATTAAGCCATGAGTGATTAGTGACAAAATAGTCCTCCAAATAATGTTTAAGAAGAATGTTTATTGTTCAAGTTTTGCTTTATTGAGGACGCTAAAACCATAATAGAATCATTCAGAGGCAAAGTATTATCCAATAACATTATAACCTGATGTTTAAGAAAAGTTATTGTTAAAGTTTCATTTTATAAAGATACATTGTATAAGGTTTATAAAGTTTCAGTTTATAAAGATATAAGGTTTATAAAGTTTCAGTTTTTAAAGATATAAGGGGATGAATGACAAAGTTATATCCACGGGAATATATACGGCAATACGGTCTAATGCTTAATGTTTTAGAAGTGAGATATATGTTAAAGTACTTTTTTTAGTTTGTAAAAAAGCATTAAAGCCACTAGATAAAAAGGATCATTCTTGAGTTCTGTTTTGTGAAATGTAATGGTTAGCTGTAGCATACAAGACACTCGCGATTGTATGTGTAAGAAGATAACATGATGTAGTTTTAAATAAACTATAATTTCGCTGTTTTTAAGCGGTTGTTGTCTCTTTTGTCAGTAGAGACGATTAATGGGCGTCATCCTGAAATCGGCTTGAAAGCGTTTCATCCTCTGCTCCGCGCCGATTTGTACGTTGTTGAAAGAAGGGAATTGTTTTTTTAACGCGTTTTACAAATTTAAATTTTCTGGGAGGCAAGTAGCCAACAATTCGTTATTTCCCTTGTGTAAAGCGATTCATTATACGACAAAGCATTTTAGAATGTGCATACGAAACAAACCGAGTGCAAATATGAGACCGTATTACACTCTCTCGATTAGGCCTAGCTACAAATATCCGGATATTTTTTTAGATATTTAGAAGGTCCTGCGATCATGTTTGGAAAATTCAGAGATATATAGAAAAAAAAGGTCACATTTGGGATTTTGCTTTGGTTTTATTACTTTTATGAGTTCACGCATGTTCTTTCTTTGAAACTTGGGATGGAATCTACTTTGCGGCTCAATTAAGTGTCAGAAGTGGTCCTGTTCAGCGGTTTTCCGCAAGAAGATTATCTGCCACGAGTCTTACTTAGCACATCTGGTAGTCACTTTGTATAGACTCTGCCGCATCCCCGTCTAGTGCCAATAAATGATGTTTTTGATTTTATAACGTCGTTATTGCGATATTTATAGAAAATTGTTAAGAAAATATTTGGGATATGTAGAATGTTTTCAAAATATTTGGGGGAAAAAGCGAGATATTTAGGAAAGATATCGGGAATTTCCGGAACGATATTTAGGCGATTATACGTGATATTTATAGCTAGGCCTACTCTCGATACACTCGCTTTAGTTCCCTAACCGCGCGCTACGGAAAAAATTGTAAAATACTTAGATTTCAAGACAGAATAATGTGGTATATTAAACAATTTATTCAGTGGAAAATTGTGTATGAAATACGGCTGGGCATTCTCCGGGGGGGAGGGGGTACTTCCTAGTAATGAGCTAATGGGGATGTGCCGCTGGATGGGGTCGCATTTTTACGACTGGATTGACTGTAATGGGGTTACATTTTCAATAGATATGGCAAAAGCTCAACACGAAATAAAATGATAACGCTGTAAAAGTCGAAGGATTCAATGAATAACCTGTTTCGCATTCTACATGTCGCCTATGTTGACTATGTTTCTTTCAGAATGGCTCGCCAACTTAATCACGAAGCGACGAGGCGGGGAAAGACCGATATAAAAATATCCGAACTCAAAAACCCAACTGTTTCAAATTATCTGTGATTTCTATGAAAAGTTGTAATCCTTCTTCGGTGTTCTGTGGTGTATTGTTGTTGGGAACAATATACTCCACGAGCTCCTCGAATTCCAACGAGTAATCTCTGCATTGTGTACCGTACATAGTTCTGCAAGCACCCACATCCTCTTGGACGACATCAACGAGGTAACTTTGGGTGGAATAAACTTCAGGTAGAAAAAACATGACGTCTGGCTTTCCCCCAAGGACATCTGCGTTTCTGTCAACGCGTAGGTCCTTGATATTCCACAACTGCGCAACAGAATGGGGCTCTCTTCGTAAAACGGGCATGAAACAGAACTTTAAACATTCCTTATGTAACGGATCAACATCTGCGTAGACACCAGAATCTCTTAAATCTTTAAAAAAGTTCATCCACCATCCTCCTCCACCTCGCCTTAGCTTGGACCAATAAGCCTCTATCCTTTGGTTAGCGCTACTTTTGCCTTGAATAACACTTTTATCGCCTGCTAAATCATCGTTGTGGTTTCCTCTAAGTAACCTTTGCATAATCGAAACCCACACATTTTCTGTTCCCTTGTCGGTGCGCACCATTCTTGGTACACCACCGAGTTGCTGAACGGTGCTGAGGAAAAAGTCCACAACAACATTTGGATTGTTGTTAGTTGAGCCTACTTCTAGCCAAAGTATACGTCGGGAAAAACCATCTACGCAACCATGCACACAGAATCCGTACGGTTTTAGTTTATCCCAGCCGTCCAGATGCCAAAGGAAATTTGGGCCTGGGGTTCTATATTTTCGGCGTTGAAGTCGATGCGCACGTCGATTTATGACCCCGTCCGGGTCGATAACTTGCAAAGCTCTCATAACAGTATCACGTCTAACAACCATGTTATGCCTTAACCTTAAACGTCTTGTCATTTCACGATAACCTACAAAAGATCCAACTGATCCATCCATTTCATCAAGAATAGCAGATACAATGTCTCGAAGGGATGACTCATTCCCACGGTTCGCTCTTTTCAAACCCAATCTATTTAGCCAACGTTTAAGAGTTCGTATTCCCCTGGGAACACCATGAATGATTGCAAGGAAAGCCAAAATCTCGAAATTACTGTAACCTTGCATAAAGTAATCGCGTAAAATTTGATGTAGGTCACCACCATTGACTCCAGTAATTAAAGCTGGGGTATAACGTGGGAGAACGCAGCCGCAAACTTGACATAATGCACAGATGTTGAAAATAATCATTCCAGCTCTGAAAGAAATTAGAGTATTTCTGCTAGAAGTCCTGGAATATCTAACATCTAATCAGACATTAAAACACAAAGTTGTAGACAATAAATCCATTTTAGTCTAAATAATTACGCTGGTTAAAAAAATAAGGCCGATGTTAGGAAATGTTCAACTTTACATGTTGACAACACGGACGATTACCTCTTTAAATCTTCAGTACCAAAAGGAGGAGGAGGACGCAGCGAAGATATAGCGTGACAAGTTGAAAGTCGGAAGTCGGAAGTCGGAAGTCGGAAGTCGGAAGTCGGAAGTCGGAAGTCGGAAGTCGGAAGTCGGAAGTCGGAAGTCGGAAGTCGGAAGTCGGAAGTCGGAAGTCGGAAGTCGGAAGTCGGAAGTCTGAAGTCTGAAGTCGGAAGTCGGAAGTCGGAAGTCGGAAGTCGGAAGTCCAGAAACGAGAAGCAAGAAGTTAAGAAGTTCAGAAGTCGAGAAGCAATTGGTTACAATAAAATATTAATTGCAAGGGCATCAAAATTCAACAGCCAGCCTTATTACGAGATCAGCAGCTAAAAACGGAAACTCTGAAGTCGGAAGTCGGAAGTCAGAACTCAGAAGTCGGAAATGGCCCTTCTCGGCCACGGTACATACACATATAGTCGCCGCTGCAGTTATTTTGACGGAATCAAGTCGATGCAGAAAAGAATATTAACTGATGGTATTTAGCGTTTAACCCACGCCACTCCTATCGATTCTGCTATCACAAACTTTGTTAATTCACAATTTTCTAATCCGCCGAGGAAAGGTTTTAAATCAAATCATTACAGATTGGCTCGTGCTAAATATCAACAACATCCGGCTACAAAATCTCACTGACACACCAGAAATCACTTACGTCAAATCGAGCTGAGAGATCTGAGATTTTCTCTGCATAACCTTCAAACTACGTACGGCTCTATATACCGCCGCCTCGTCAGACTCGCGTTTTCGTTCGCCCGACTCTTTGGCAATTATCCCTTAGAATACATACGCAAAGACAAGATTTTTGCACAATAACGAATTCGCGCTTTAATCTGCAGGACCTTAAACTGGGAATGCCATATTGAAAATGTGTGTAAAAAGATTGCTTCCGTCATTGGTGCAATTAAACGGATACGGCATCTTATCCCATTTAACATTTTAATCAAAGTTTATAATAGCCTTGTTCAGCCTCACTTTGATTATTGCAGTGTGGTGTGGGGAAACTGTAACAAGGGCCTTTCTGAAAAGCTTCAAAGGCTTCAAAATCGCGCAGCCCGCATTTTAATGTCTGCGAGCTACGATAGTAATTTGGATGATGTGTTCCGGGCATTAGGGTGGCGTAAACTATGTCATCAAAGATTAGAAATGAAATCTATCATGATGTATAAGACCCTACATGGGATGACACCAGATTATCTACTATCAAGATTTGTTTATCGCGATAACGCGAATGCTTATCGTTTAAGGAATACCGAAAACAAACTACTAGTTCTTCCACAACCTCGCACTGATTATCTGAAAAGAAGTTTTTCATACAGTGGAGCTCAGTTGTGGAACAACTTACCCACAGAATTAAGACTAGCGTCTTCCTTAAGCGAATTTAAGACAAAACTAAGTCGCCATAGTTTTTAAGTAAAGTTTTAAATAACATTTTTGAACACGGCCTCCATGAAAAGCAGTTTTTATTTTTTATATTGTACCTCTTATTTGTAGTTAGGAAGTTAGGTAGTTAGCTGATTATGATAATTTAAGCTGATGGAAATACCGTGTATAAATAAAGTTATCTTATCTTATCTTATCTTCTGCTTAGCCTGCGTGCAACCTCGTTCCCAGGGTCTCTCTTCTTCCCGCCCCAGCCTGCGTGCTGACCGGTCTCTCATTTCCTTTGCGGAATTTCCGCATAAAGAAAAAGGAAATGGGAGGCGTCTGTACGCAGGCTAGTTCTCCTCTTTGCTTGTACTGAACTTGAGTCGTTAACTTTATTTGTATCAAATACATATTCTCGATCATTTGGAACCTCTTGCGCATCTTTTTATAAGCTAGCGATGCACACATCTTAGTCGCACAACAATAATACAACAATTTACTTTTCTCTTTGGCTTAATTTTCGGCAAGTCGTGAAATGTTTTCTGATCGCAGAGAGCTAATGGCTCCGTCAATTCCAAGCCCGCTCATCCCCTCCCCGGCATTTATCGGGCATTTTATAACTTTTCCTTCCCAAGGGTGGGGCATTTGCTAAAACAGGTCAGCCCGGGGGTGGGGCATTGTCAAAACATCGTTATCTTTTTTTGTGGTGTTTTTCTATCAGGATATGTCGCAACAAAAGAATTTTAATCAAAATTAACAACTTTAACAACATTAATAACGAGAATCTACGTCTACAGGAAATTATTGGAGTCAAAAGAATGAGGGAACAGGTATAAGTAATACTGAGGTAAAACAAAAGAATTTCTAGCAAGAATAAAGATCCATTTATTTGTGAACAATTGTTGCTATCATCATCATCACTCTTCCAGATGCCCCACCGTGGGAATTTGTACGTATAAGCTGACCCCACCGTGGGGCATTTGCAACATTATTTTTAGAAAAAGACAAATTCCCGACAAATGCTCGGGGGAGATGAGCGGGCTTGGAATTGACGGAGCCATAAGAGATCGGAAATCCGATGATTGGATTTCACCTCCCATACTTTATTGAATTTTAAGCCAAGATCTACATTTCGTGAATCCGTTTTTCACTCCCTATAATCAGTAACATTGCCTTTAATTTATTATATTTGAAGCTCAAAAAACGTTCAGATCAAGTTAACCGCTTATTTCACCGATTTTTCACGTCCAAAAGACATCCCGCGCATACAAAGACTTTGAGCTGAAGGCAAACTTTGTCTTAGGGTCTATTCACATGATACCGAAATGAGTTTCGTTCCAGAATGAACTTCGTATTGCATTCACGTGACAAAATCGACCGCGTGGTTTTCGCGTCAGATCAGAAAACAAAGATGGCGCAAGTTTCGCGCAAAGATACGGCTGTGCCACTAGCCCCAGACTACACGGTTTGCGGTGTTCATCTCGGAACGAAGTTCGTTTTCAGTTTACATGATACCAGAATGAAATGTCATACCAGAACGAAAATATCATTCGGATTGAAAACCGGAATGAACTCATTCCAGAATGACTTGTACGGGAACGAAATTTCGTCATGTAAACAGATACAGAGAAATATATGGAGATGGAATGAACTCGTTCCAGAATGAAAGTCATTCCGGTATCATGTAAATAGCCCCTGAGTCACGTGGGGAGTCTATCTATTTTTAGCAATAGTGCGCAGCGCCATTAATGAAACTTTTAGTTCACGGGTAAGTGGCCCGATATTCTAAAGGAAGGCCAAATTATCAAGAGTACAAACAAAACATTTACCGAATTTCTGTGAACAAACCAAGACAATGCGTGATACTCCCAAGTAACAAAATGATGGTTTTAAATACATACCTACGTACGGAAGTAGCACCAACGCAAGGAAAATACAGCATTCTGTTGGTATTCGTACTAAGTTAATAAACCGCATCTTATCCAGGTTTGAACAGCTGGTCGCAAAACGTTTGTCGCTGAATGAGATATATACAGTTGAACCTCTCTAATACGGGCACCGAAGGGACAGAGAAAAATGTTCGCATTGGAGAGGTGTATGTATTATAAAGGTCATCATTATGACGTCACAATTAGGACTGGCAGTTTCAAGTGTTCAGTTCAGTATAAACTAAAACTAAATAGCGCTGCATACTAATGACGTCAAAGACGTTTGACCCCCATTGTCCTCAGACAAACAATATCTGCATTGAAGAAAGGAGTATGGGAAAGTGTTATTGGCGAACGCTTTGATGTGGCCGTTTATCGATATTTTCGCAAGTAATTTGCACACCCGGGTCAATCTTGAAGAGAAAACCCAAAAATTATTCTTAGAACATCTCAAACGTTGGTGAAAATGTAAAGAATTGATAGAGGGCGGCAATATTATTGTCTGAATGATTTTACTCTCGAGAGGTTCAGCTGCTCTATAGAAACGTAGCATATAGAACCAAGAGGTAAAGTGGTCCATCGCAAAAAAGGCTAGCCTGTTCCAGGCTCTCAGATAGTGGGGGCGAGCGAAAAATGTCGGAGCAAGCTAAGAAAAAACGAGGGAGGGTTTTTTCTTCGCTATCAACATTTTTCGCTCGCCTCCACTATCTGAGCTAAAAAAAGGCAGGTTTCAATGATGGTGAAATATCAATTTATCAAATAGCGACCTATACACTCTCCAAACTTAATAGTATATTGTATTATCCCTTAGAATACATACGCAAAGACAAGATTTTTGCAAAAAAACAAATTCGCGCTGTCATCAGGACCTTTGTTCTACTTAGCCTGCGTGAGCAAAGCAAATAGGAGATCGATACGCAGGCGCAGTTCTGCTTTGCTTGAATGTACTGAACTCGGGTCGTTAACTTTATTGTATCAATTACATATTCTCGATCATTTGGAACCTCTTCACGCATCTTTTTCCAAGCTAGCGATGCACACATCTTAGTCACACAAGAATAATACAACAATTTACTTTTCTCTTTGGCTTAATTTTGGGCACAAGTCGTGAAATGTTTTCTGATCGCATATGAGAGCTATTGTAAGAGATCGGAAGTCGAATGATCGGATTTCACCTCACATAATTTATTAATTTACATCAAGCTTAATTTTTATTCTAAATTCACAAATGACACAGGAAGTTCTAGTAACTGTAATGACGTAATAAAAAATATGAAACACAGACGAACACTGGCTAAGTTTCGAACAGGAAATCATTGCCTACGTGTTGACGTTTACCTGAGCGTATAGTAGAGAGACAAGTTTGTCTCTCTACTATACGCTCAGATAAAATTAAGAGGGAAAGGAATACAGAGAAACGGAAAATGCCAAACAAGAAAGCACAATATGCGCTAAAATACAGCGCACCAGAAGCGACGAAGGGGTATGCAACGGTTCGGGTATAAGTTTGCGTGTACGTCCGAGGGTTAAACCAAACACTACATTTCTTGAATCAGTTTTTCACTCCCTAATGTAACATTGCCTTTTATTTATTAGATTTGAAGCTCAAAAAACGTTCAGATCAAGTTTACCGCTGATTTCACCGATTTTTCACATCCAAAACACATCCCGCTTATACAAAGCCTTTGAGCTGACAGGTCACGTAGGGAGTCTATCTATTTTTAGTGGAGCTCTCGCGGGGCCGAAGGCCCACTTGCGGAACTCCATACTCATGGAACCATGCCCGTCATTTTTCATGGTCATGGCTAGCGGATATTTCGCGGACGCGACGTCGTGCAGGGTTAGATCGCGGTCCGGCCACGATGAGGTCACTTTTAAGACTCCGCTGACAGTTTTAAGTGTCCCGTAACTAAAAACAGGCCCACACCCGATTTTAAGGCGTTGAATGCGGCATTCAAGCATGGAATATTTGTGGAGATGATAATTATGCTGTCAACTCCTATTGTTTTTATCTCGTTAATGCGCGCATGGGCAAACGAGATATAGGTATGAGTATATATAGATGTAGTAAAAACAGGAAGTCCGGGGGGGTTAGGCCCAGTTCAAACGTCGAACTTCACATATGCCGAACCTAATGCAAATTAGCAAGAACAATAGATTTTGCTCATTTGCATTAGGTTCGGCAAGTGTGAAGTTCGACGTTTGAACTAGGCCTTAGTTGTTTAAACAAGCTATATAAGGGCATTAAGGATATGGTTGGTAATACCGGTTAGGATTTCAAGAAGGGCGTCAAATACCGCCAGTAAAATTTTTGGGGAGTATCCCCGGACCTATTGTTAATTTCCCTAGGGTATTGGCATTAAGTTTCGATATCTCGCGTTACCTATCAATCTTTCAAATTTTGTTTTTAAGTGGATGTATCCGAGACGGCTTAATTGATCTTCAAAGGTTGAAGTAAATTGTGTTTTTCTTGTCAATCATATGTCGTAAAGCCATTAAAGCTCCTTTTCGAAGGATAAAAAAGGTCAAATATGTGGGCTGATGCGATTATCATTCAAGCTGTGGCCAATTGCAATTCATCGTAAAAAGGGTTGTTGTTGTTCATCGTGGTGAACACACTAGTAAAGAAGTATTTTTCGTTTGTCTCACGATGTAGTCACTTCCGATGTGGATCGCGACGTTTCGACTGCATACTGTTAGTCTTCTTCAGGCGATGGGGTCGACTGGTTACGCGTCACCTTATGAAGCACGATGCTCTGCTGTGATTGGTTGGTTTTCAACAGCTGTGACTGGCGCATTTTGATCCTCGTTGTTTCGGCGAATTGTTCCCTCGGCGGTCCGTAGTCGTACGGCTCTCCTGTTGTTGTGTTTCTTGATCGTGGGCATCCATGCTTCTGGAATTTCTATTCCACTGTCCCTGTTGATGTTGTTAGGGTTAAGTCTTATGTGGATCGCCTCTTTGACCCTACGTGTGTACCAATGAGGATCACGATCAATAAACTTTACTTCATTCCAAAGCGGGTGGTGTCCGGTGTTGTTGGCGTGCTCTGAAACGGCGGAGGTCTGGGTACGGGCGAATCGGATGTCTCGGTCATGCTCTTTTATTCTGGGGTGCTCTTGGGTGGGTATCAACTGTCTGTTGGTTTTCCAAAAGTCGTTTTCTTTCTTCTATACGGAAATTGTAAATATTTCAAAAGGCACAGCCTTTCTTCTTCAGGGTCTTATAGGTTTTGAAAAACCTGAAAGACCCTGATAAAGAAAGGCTGTGCCTTTTGAAATATTTACAATTTCCGTACCGTTTAATCAGCCTTGCTTTTGTCACTGTTTTATTTTTACGCTGATTAGATCCTTTACTACAGGATCCGGTGCTTCTATTTTGTTACGGTGGTCCTTGCAAACACAGTTACGTTTTGATCTTTCTTCTATCCCTTTTTTAAACCTCTTAAAAGTCCCGCCTTAACCTAATAGGACTTTTTTGTGTCTAACAATTTGGCCTCATTGGTTTCCCGTGCGAACACCACAAATAACCAACTATCTTAACATGATTTTAATCTCGTAAAAAAGGGTTGTTGTTGTTCATCGTGGTGAACACACTAGTAAAGAAGTATTTTTCGTTTGTCTCACGATGTAGTCACTTCCGATGTGGATCGCGACGATCTTCTTTACTAGTGATTTTAATCTATAATCAAAGGCTCCTATGTACCAACTCGTGAATACGAAACAACCTGCTACCCTCCCCTCTCCTACCGCTCCTACTGCTCCACCGACCCACTCCCCTCCCCCACCCTCTGCGTCCAATTCCCCACCCTCCCCTTCCTCCAACGCCGCCCCTATGTGTAAGGCAGGTGACCATTACGCAATACCATTTGGAACGGGCAAAATATATGCACAAGCCTTATGTACTGGTCAGCGGAATTACCAAGAAAAATGTACAGCTGAAAGAAAGAGTAAAAATTTGTATAATTGTCCCCGTATACTATATCTCGTTCAACGCTTCGAGTATTCACGAGATAACAAGGGAGTAAATGAAAGGCGCTTATAATCTTTATTTCATACCTTATTACTTTACCTACATCTAGATTCCTCCTGATTAACGAAATACAAGAACTCTGATTTTCACTATGGAATTTGATTACTTTATCAATTAACTTTCATTAATGTAATCCGTTTTTAAATTTTGATTAATTTACACTGTTTTATACGTACAGTTAAAAGTTTTCAATGTTTCTATTCTAAAATTATTCCCGTCGATCATGTCTCTTTTTGGTTAGTTTTTTCCAATCTCAGATGCCATCTACAGATTCTTTAGCCTGGCAACTCATCTGTATATAAACATTCATTGATATGTTGGAATGTCCAACTTGTATGGACAATAATTGTAAAGAGCGGGAAAAAAAGCGTCGATGCTTCCTGGCTCAAACGACGGAAGATTTGGGCGAGCTTCTAACTTGACTTTTATGTTAGTTCCAAAGTATACGTTGTCTTCGTACACGTGATGATGAGACAGATCACCATTGGTCAGCCAGATGCATTTATTTTTAGTGGGGTCTCTATCATCCATAATCTCAAATTCATTAGCAGAGTAGCTGATGTTTTCATCCCTCCCATTGTACCAGGGCTCGTAGTAACGTATACCACTTGTACCGTTATCTGGGTTGGTGCGCTGTATGATATGATTCCCGTAGATAACAACGTCCTTCAGTCCATCGTAAAGACAGTCCTTGGTTTTATTGTGAGTGTACAACAGGATTCCCGTGTCGTCGATATAATTGCGGGCAATCTGAAGGAGTTTGCCATTTCGAGCTTTAATTCCACCATATTTGTCGGCCGGCCAGCCTCTGACGTAGTTACTTATAACTGTCATCCCATTAAACCCTTTGAGGTACATCACGTGGTCTTTCAGTTGGGAATCACGGGTATTGGGACTTCCATTAAAAACGTTTTTATGTATTAACATTTGCTTGTCACACTCATCATAAAGAGAACTTTTAAAGAAGCCTTGGTCAGCAGCAAGACTGTAGTTAGTCCTCAGGTATTCCAATTTCCGTGTTTGTTCCGTCCAATATGATAGTGTAGATACTGATGCAAGTTGTCTGGGCAACCAGTCTATCTGACTCAAATTAAGGCCAAAGATATTGTTATGCACCTTTACACCAACTGTTCTGAAGAATTGGGTCGCAACTCCGAATGCACTGGAGTCGCGTAAAAAGACACATGTGTCCACATCTCCGTCTGTAAGTCTTTTCATCTTCAGTTGCGGGTTCTTAGCGTTGCTTTTACTTGGATTTGCCCTTGAAAAAAACACACATTGAAAAAGTCTAATATCTTTTGTCTTTTCCTTATCAAATTCCACACGAATGCCGTCCAAATACAAATTCTGTAGTTTAACCGAACTTACTGCTATCGCATTATTTATTTTGTTGGCATATGGTGTTGACGCCTTGATGATCGCGATACCAATCTCTGTTCCATGAAGTTCTACGGAGCCTGGAATAGTAATGTCGCTGCTGACCAGGTATTCACCAGGAGGAAAGAAAACCGTGTTGTTAGTGCCTCCTGCTGCTGCGTGGCTAATGATGGCCTGGATGGCAGAGGTGTCATCGGCTTTTCCATCTCCAACAGCTGCTGTCAGGGTATCACCAGGATTCTTTACGTTCATCATTCCATCAGGACCGTCATCTGTCAAAGCCAGATAGTCAGGGGCTAAGAAATAAAAACATCGAGAAACGCAGTGAAAACTCAGCAAGAAGTCCATTTGAAAAGAAATGTCGATTTGGCCGCCTTTGCGTACGGTCCATCACATCGTGAGTAGATTATTGCGCATATGACTGCTGTCAATTAACCAATATTTTTAATCAATCAATCAATCTAATGTTTATTAAACAGAGACAAATTTTCTAAATTGTAGGCACCCGCAGGTAGCATCAAGCTAATCGAGCTAAAATTTTATAGCTAGGTATAAGTTTTAACACGTATTTAATATTTATCTTTTATCTTTAGTTTAGTTACACACCACCCGACAAGCTGTACGGCTTTAACTACTTATCGTGTTTAAATAAAGGTTTACATTACATTACAGCAAGGCGATCGTGCGTAATCCCGATATAAGTATCAACTACATATATCACCATTGTTAGCATGCAAGAGGTTCTAGGTACTTCACTGAATTAATTGCATTTTTTTCTGATAGAAAAATTTTAGGTGTCGCTAAAATGGCATCGACCGTTTGCGAAAGGCCAGGGAAATTGCGTCGCAGGTAAACTGTTCATAGTCCCCTATCTATCCGTGTGTTCGTCGAGATCGATCCTTGACCTGAAAAAACTGCCCCCACACACCACACTATCCTCACTTCCATCCTTCCACAGAGCAGTTTTTGTACTCTCCCCAGTTTTTAGCGCACCTTGACATTCAAGATGGCAGCTAAACGAACTCGACGATCGAATTGGACAAACACAGGAGCTTATTACCAGCTCCTGACGGACAAACACACGAACAGAACCAGGGAACTGTGGATAGTTCACGTGACTTAGATTAGACTTTACCTTAGACTCATCACCCGGGAGGACATCTTAGAATTATCAGTGTGCATTTATGTACGAAGTGCGAACAATACAAGATATATACATTAAAGGTTTTATTAATAAAGTTGTGGCTGCTGCATTGCAAGTGATTCAAACCATGTTGCACAAACTCATGGCGTAAAATCAAAACCTATAAGTTTAGCTTAAATTCCAACGCACTGTATTTTTGTTTTTGTTTTTTCACTTGTGAAACTCAAATATATAGAGTTACTATTACTCAATGCGTGGAGTGGCATGAGTTAAGGTTTGCCCCCGTTTTTCTTTTCCTTTTTTTTTAGTGTCACATTAGTGCATGCAAATTAATGCACGCATATTTTAGTTTATATAAACCGGGTCGCCGGGTCACCTACAAATTCTACAAAAATGGCTGCCGCGCTCGGCATGTGCTTGGTTTTTAAAATCGTAATTTCATCTTATCGGAGCAATAAAACACATTTAGGCTCTAGGACGCCTTTGGGAGCCTCAAAGGTCCTCAAAACCTGCAATTTTGTGTTCAAGAATACAGCGCGGATCGATAAAACTTCATGAGCTGATACTGCAGGAAGGTAATTTAGGTATAATGTAGTGTGCTATGACAGACGCGGAATTTTTCAAAAGCCTTTTAAGGATAAGATAGAACGCTTTTTAATTCTAACATAAAATATTTTACTCGTTAAAACGCTTATAACTGTCAGTGAAACCCGGGAAGTGAAACGTTTAATCGCAAAATCTACTTTTGTCATTACACGATAGAGGTTTTCACTGATCATTTGTTTGTAAAATCTAGTAGTGTTGTTTTCTTTTAGAGGAGTAAACTTAGATACAAATTCACGTTTTACTAATTTTCACTTTCGTGCCACAGAGTATTGCCTTGAAACACGACCCAACAAATAAAAAAAACTTTCTTGGTAAGCTTCCATGATTCCCTATCGTCTCTATATTGAGCGGAATCGCCTTCGATCCGCCAAGATATAAACGTTTTGTTTTTAAAATCAGACCCCTGGCAAGTGAAATTTTGCCTTATGAATTTATTCATAACTAGTTATCACCCGCAGGACCTTTAATTCTCTCTTGACTAGGGTTATTTTTCATCATTCAAACATGTTACGGCACATTTTTTTAGTAAAAAGTAGATTTTTCTCCTCCTGGAAAATAATATCAGAACTACCACTCGTGGCTTCATCATTTCAAGCGACTTGACAGTCAATTGCCTTCGAGATCATTTTTCTAAGAAGGCAATTCCCTTAATGATATGATGATAAAACAAAGGTCTCAAAACCACCAGCAAAATTATGTAAATTACATAAATAATACATTAGCTCAGCTGGTTAGAGCAACGATGATGTGATCAGATGATGGGTTTAAATTCCACCAGGGGTCTACCGGGATAAAAAATTCTTATTTGACTCTGGTGATGAATTTTCCTTTGTCGATTTTTAAGTATTCCAGAGACAGTTCTTAGAGCGTGTTGCTCACTAACATTTTCACCTTTTAAGAGAATACGAGCGCTTTTTACACTCTACACTTTCTATCTTAGTGGGATAAATGACAAATGAAACGATTTGCAACGGGTAACTTAATTGTTTACCGAGCTCATTCACCTTCATTCCTGATATAAAGCAATAATATAAGTTCATGTAAAGTTTCTGTCGAAATCGTAAGCCTACACGGATAACACCTGAAATGAAACAGTGAAATAACCTGTTTTTGTTACTAAAAATGTGGTTGTTGTTCATCGTGGTGTGTAAGATAGGTAAACGATTTTTCGTTTGTCTCACGATGGAGTCGGCACTTTAAGATGTTGATCGTGACGTTTCGACTGCTATTACTGCTAGTCTTCATCAGGCGATGAGGTCGACACGTAACCAATCGACCTCATCGCCTGATGAAGACTAGCAGTAATAGCAGTCGAAACGTCACGATCAACATCTTAAAGTGACTCCATCGTGAGACAAACGAAAAATCGTTTACCTAACCTGTTTTTGTTCAAAATGTTCTTACACGAAGACCGCAAAACAAACTTGAATAAAGTATAGAGAAAACGCGTGCTTTTAAAGAGGTTTATTGAACTAGTTTGTTCGGTTAAAACGTTCTAACTAGTTCAAACTAGACTTTGATTTCAGTTGCTGGTGTTACGCCATGGTTGTCATAATTCATGACTGGTAATTGTTTTGTCTGAAGCTCCGGCTAAACTTTCCAACATTGTTGGCCAATATTTGTTGGATGGCAATGTTCGATGCTCGGCTATAGCTAAACATTCTAACATTGTTGTCCAACATTTGTTGGACGCTTGGCTGAAATATGAATGACTGACTATGTGGTACCGACTATCAAGACTATCAACACAGAGTGAATTACTGATAGCTGATCAGCGTTAATGTATATACTCTGGCCACGTCTCTGTCACGTTTTTGTCACGTTTTTGCCACGTTTTTGTATAGGATTGTTGAACATGGCTTTACGTTGTAACTTTTCCCAAAAATTGTTTGGATTTACATCAAATCACTCTCTTTGTTATCTTTTTAGGAACCTAAAGACTTTAGATTCGAGTAAAACTTGATAGGGAACAGAGAGAACGGACATTCGTGACCAATATTTTTCCAATACGAACCGAACAAACTAGTACAAACTTCATGGTTCCTTCAAAAAATCAAACAAGTGTGCTCCACATTTTTTAAGGTTATCCGAACTTTTGTAAAGGAAGTAGTTTCATGCGAACGAGAAATAAACTCGACTCAGTGTATCAGAAAACAAAACAGCAAAAAAATCTTTATATTAACTACTTACATTATGGTTGCAAATAACCTTATATTTTTATAGAACCGAGGTTTCCCTTTTCTTACCCTAAAAATACTGATATTTTCGAGTTAAAAACGTGTTGAATTCGCGTTCAACGTCGAAATATAGTATCCCTGTGACCGACGTATAAACCAAGTGCAATATCACTCGAGATTTCTTTGTAATTAAATTCTTTTTTAGCCCGCTAATCGTTACAAAACCAATGAATACAATCGATGCTTGGACTACAACTAATTTTTTTCTCTCAGCGATAGTCGAGCGAGCGAGCGAAACATAAGAGCACGAACGAATATAGCCGGCGCTCATCTCATGAGGTTCTAATCTCGATTACCAGCCGCGTTTCGGGAAATGAGCTCCCCCCCACCCCCCCCCCCCCCCCCCCTCCACTACCCACGACCGCCACCACCAAAACTGAAAAGATCTCTTCTCTGGGAATCCGGGGGCAAAACCGGACCCTTGTGAGCGACGGAGATCAAGCCCGGCATTCCATCGACTATCCTTAAGATAAATAACAGACCACTAGCAGTCTGGTCGATACTTAATTCCTCTGCTGGTTTTTGATTGGCGTCTATGGGAGTTAAGTAAAGTAAACAGGTAGAAAAGATCAAACACATTTGTAAAATTTCATCTGACATTTGCCTTTCGACCTACTTGATTGTTTTGTTACTCCGTTTTCTTGCACTTCACCCGTGCGGTGGGTTCGCTTTTCGTGTTTCCAGTTGTGTTTCCCAAACGACTCTCCAGTAGAGCTGCTCTCCATCCTTAGAAAAAAAAACAGTTCATTCCACAGTTCACATGAATAAAAGCTATTAGTCAGTTTCGTCTGGTCTTCAATGAACAAATCAGTTTTGTCAGTACTTACCAATGAAGACCAAAGAGGACGCTCACAAACACAACTATCACTACTGGCTTCATCATTTCAAACGACTTGACAATCTATTGCCTGCGAGATCTATTCTCCAAGAAGGCAATTCCCTTAATGGCATAATGATAAAACAAAAGGTCTTTATACCACCAGGAAAATTATGTAAATGATATAAATGATAAATTAGCTCAATTGGTTAGAGCAACGATGATGTGATCAGAATGTCATGGATTCAAATTCCACCAGGGGTCCACCGGGATAAAAGTGTGGAAGAGACGCTCTTCTGGGAGGACCACCCAAACGGTAGAGAATGAGATAACAGTTTCTTCTCCTTAGCTTTCTTCTTTATTCTTCTTTAGCTTTCTCCTTACTTCTAGCTAAACTTACTCCAATTCACAATACTCCTTTTGTATGTTTTATATTGTTAATTGCGTATACATATATTTCAGATTACTTGATTGATTGCAGCATATGGTTCGCTTGATTCTGAACATATATGATTATAGTGAAAGTAAATTGCAAAACTTTTCCTATATGAAAAGAGTTGCTAAATAGTAACTGAATGTAATCAGACTAAAGTTAAAACTACAAGTTAAATTTTGGTGAAGTTAGATTTAAGTTATTTTATGTTTTAAGAACCAAAATCCAAGTTAATAGTTTAGTTTGCCGTAAACAAAAGACAGCACCCTTTATTCTATATTGACTCACGTTCGGAAAGTGGGCAAGAGATTAAGATAGCCAGGAAAGCTTAAGTTCCTATGTTCAAATACTATAAAAACTGAAAGTACTTTTTAAAAGCTAATGAATAAGAAAAGGAAAACTAGTGTCAATTTTGGAAACGAGCTGTCCCAACGTCTGACTACTAATTATAAGGGTTCTATTTTTAAAGTCACGTAAAATAGAGAATTTTCAGTTCATCGGTTTTCAACTGTCAGAAATAACTAAAGGTAAAATTGCAAGATATGAAATAAAAGACAGTTTTAGCGTAAGAATGGGTATTTCCTTTGGTTCTACTGAACATTCGGAAGGTTGCGTTTTTTAAAGTCGTTTACACCAAATTCTTAATAACCTAAATTGAACATTGGTCCCATTATCTAAGGGAAGTCACGGCCCACGTCATCACTTATCTTGTGATTTATTTTAAAAGAAATCAGGGGCGTAGCTACCTGTACGCACGTACGCACGTGCGTACCTGAAAAAGTCGAAAAATAAAATAAAATAAAGATTTGAGACTTGAGGGTGGGGTGGGGGGCGGGGGAGGTAGGGGGATTGTTCGAAAATTGATTGAGCGTACCTCTGAAAAAGTCCTGGCTACGCCCCTAGAAATATATAGAAGTTTCTAGAATCTTGAGGGAATTCTAAATGTTAAATATACTTCATGTCTTATAGTTTTAACTTGCTAAAAAGATACAACTTTTTGCTTACATATATTAGAATAAAGTTACCATGCCAATCACCGTATTGTTTTTCTTTTTTTTTTCTAACAACTTTTCTGGACTCATACAGTCCAGAGGGAAAGGCACGAACGGGACTCAGGTCCCATGCGAGGTGCCATCCCTTCCAATCCCACAACCCGCAAGGTTGACCACACCACCGGGGTCTACGTCCCCTACTCTTTTTCGAACGGTGATGTGGGATCTTTAACGTCCCACAAGAACAGATCAGAGAGTGGTGTGAGACGGGACCTACAGTTTTTTCGTCCTTATCCGAGAAGACTAGAATGTCATACCATTTGCTGAAGTCATTACAAAGGCGGCACATTCTCCTCAGTTATTTTAAGACCCTGAGTGTTGGTCCGGTCGAGGTTTTAACCAACGACCTCCCGCTCAGCAGACCGGAGCTCTACCACTGAGCTAACCGGGCGGCGGTTAAACATATCTCAAATTTGAACTTTGCGTGTATGTTTATATGTTTTCTGCAATTATCTTATTATCAATTATTTTGGGTTAAATGCTCTTAGTTCTATTTACTTAAGGAAAAGGGGGGTTTTGCATTAAGTATTCCAAAAATGTCATTTTCTATTTCATTAATAAATATTTGTTGTAGTGCAATTTTGACCTTTGGTGTAATTATACTTGCACTGGTGCAAACGTTTTTGAACTAGTGCAAAATAACTTAACTGGAGCAAACTACTTGCACCAGGTTAAAATATTTGCACTGGTGCATAAAATAATTGAACTGGAGATTGAAACATGTTTACAGACCAGCTCCTTTCTTTCTTACTACAGTGGGCTATCAAACAACATGATGATTATGTAGGTTGATGAAAAAAGAATTTATATTAAGCACTGAATTGAGTGATTAGGGTTAAGCACTTATTTTAAACGGTTAGCTTTTCGTTGCTACAAGTTGGGGTTAGATGTTAGCTTTTTGTTAAGGGTTAGGCTTTATTCAAAGTCAACTCTAAACACAACTTCAACTCATGGATTTCTCATGCCTCAAGCTTTGAGATATTCCTGTCATGTTTTCCTGATAACATAAACTAAGATAATGTATCCTTAACAAATGGTTTAATGAATTGAGTAGAATTATTATTTGGATTAATTCATTGTTTGATATTACTTCAGTAACATCTGCAGTAATCCAACAAAAACAAAACTTATATTTATTAATCTGAAATGATGGTCCACGTTTATTCAGTGTTTTGTTTTTTACAGTTCATTTGTGCTAGGAAACATTTTATTATTTATTTTTTATTATTTTTCAATAAAATGTATGTATGTATGTATGTATGTATTTTATACTGGAGAGCTAATGATTTGCATGTGCTGCTTTACAAGCAGCATAAAATGCGAGTTCCTTGGTGTAATCTAGTTTCATATTTGTGGTTGTGCAGGGGTACATTCTTGTCGTCGAAATCAGATCTTTTATTTTTCCATATTCAGTAACGACTTTTGCAGAAGTGTTCTCGAGTTCACAAATTTTTCCCAGGAGCATGTTTGGATGTAATGGAGATGTTTTATCGACGCGATCAATTTTGATTTCTATCATATCTCCTACTTTGAATTTCGGTTTTCTAGCGTCGTTCTTTTTGTGAGTTTGCTCCACCATTTTCTCATTGTATTTCAGGTGGTTTTTTTTTTTTTTTTTTTTTTTTGGCGTTTAGGCCGTCTTTCTTCAAAATCTACCTCATGTTCACTTGTCTCAGCTGCAAGTATTTTGCTCCAGTTCAATTATTTTGCACTAGTTTAAAAACGTTTGCACCAGTGCAGGTATAATTACACCAAAGGTCAAATTTGCACCACAACGTATATTACTCTTGTGACAAAAGATTCCACCGGGATAAAAGATTCTTAATATTTGACTCTGGTAATGAAATTTTCAGATATCTCTTTTTTAGGGCGTGTAGCTCATAAACATTTACAAAAATACGAGTGCTTTTTAATAGCGCGGCACCTTTTATCTTAGTAGGATAACTGATGAAAAGTGAGACGATTTGCAGCGGGTAGTTAATTGTTCAATGTGCTCATTCACAACAATAAAGCAATGATGCAAGTTCGTGTAAAGTTCAGTTCTGTCAAAATCGTTTGCCTTCACGGATAATACCTAAATGCATAAGTTGTTTTGTTCCAAATTTTCTTACACAAACATCGCAAAACAAACTAGTCGCAAACCGTTGCGATCTGTAAACGTGCAGTAAACGTTCGAAATGACTTTGATTTGTTGGTGTCACCTACTGTCACGTCATGTTTATCATAATTCAGGACTGGCAATTATTTTCTCTTGTGACTAGTTATTGTTTTGTCTAAAATACAGTGCCCTTCGTCGTTCTGTTACACGAAATTCGTCAGTCTGGTTTTTATTCAAGACAACGATAATTGATAATTCTGTAACAATTCGAAGCCAATTACGACACCTTGGTTTTCGGCCTAATTTATTTATTAAAAAACTAATTGAACGACAAAAACATTACAGGGCTGCCATATTGGACGAAGTTTCGACTTCTCGTTTGTTTCTGTGTTCTATTTTGCAGCTGCTTCCAAGCAACTTCTCTTACATGTACAGCGTTTAGGCGAACATGACACGACCGAAAAGAAGCATGTATGGATTGCAGAAAAAGAAGAATTCCATGCTTGGAATAGTAATGACATAAAACAACACGAAAGCAATATCTCCAAAGGAGGAGATTACTATCTTCCCAGCATGCTTTGGGTAACTGAATTCGGGTGAATGACTTCCGGTGGAAGCAAAGAACGCACGTATTTTAGTCAAAGTTACACATATATTTCCTCGCTTTAAATTAAAGACATGACAAGAAAACAATATGTACCTTATTCCTGTATTAATAACAGTCCAGGAAATGTTTTTCTCAGTGGAATAGGCCCGTTGAAAAAATGATTGTGGTATTGTTTAACTGTTGTCGTCCATGTCTGTTTGCAGTCAGTCCCCGCTCTCTTTATCGTATTTGATTTGCTAAAGAAGGGCAGTGGGCTCAACTTGTTTCAGCTAGGAAGAGAATCAAGAGAGGGTTTGGCAACAGAAAAACATGAGAAAATACAATGACGCAAAATAATTTCCCAGCAAAGATGAGGAAACAAACCTACCACACCTCCAAATAAACCTGTGAGAAAGACGAACACGAAGCAAATTAAATGCAATGTACCTCAGTCAGATAATGTTCAATTTTTTAAAGCTAAGCTAGTGAGCGGCACTTTTACGAACTAAAGTTTGTAAAACTGATTTATTTTCTGCTAGGCGGCGTTTTTTCCGACTATCGCGGACTTCATCAGGGAGTTTTACAAGTAACAGTTACTTGCATTTATACGTAATAACGTAAACCATAGAATTTTATACGGATTAACGTATAGGAAACAAGCTAAATGTTTTCGCGATATGTGCGACATATTTATTTATTTTCCCTTTATTATTTCCTTTTTCTTTTTATTTTATTCAATTGAAAAATATAGTTATTATTACACAACAAAAAATTATACAACTTGAAAAATAACATTGTGTACAGTAGATTATTATTTTTAATCAATTATTAATAAATTAATGATTCACAGAAGATAAAAAAATTATGTTAAAATGTGAGTGCATCCAGCAATTTCGAAAAACAGTTAAGGGGAACGAAAAATGGGGCAAAAACTGATGGGTTGGGGATAGAAGGCAGTGTTAAAGAAAATCTAATTTCAACGGAAGTTCAGAGGTAGCAGGGAGTCGTCTGGAGGCAGGGAACCAGCGGTTTCCATTTAGCCAATTCAAAAACATTTTCCTTAGATTCTATTTCGTATCTGGTTTTAGAAGTCGCCTGTAACCATCCAAGGTCAATTTCCTCTCTTTAAATTTGATGCACCAAATGAAGTGTCTCGCTTGCAGGCAACAGTAATTAACTTGAACTTTTAAATTAGAAGAATCTGGTGTTAGGCTCCGAACGCCGTGGTCATATACAGGCTATAAGTAGCGGGGATAATCCTACAGCCTTGTAGCCAAGAAATCACTACCAACCAGAACATCCTGCTTTCGTAGCAGATCCAAAAGAAGTGGATGAGAGTTTTAGGTTCCTTTTGACATTGAGAGCAATAACTACTTTCCCTAATTCTCTATTTTCGAATTGCCCATAATACACTTTGTTTGCCCCCCAAATTTTGCATAAACTATTGTTTGTAAATGCCCTTGGGAGGACTGCATACTCCCAAGAGCATTTCAAAACAATAGTTTATGCAAAATTTGGGGGGCAAACAAAGTGTATTATGGGCAATTCGAAAATAGAGAATACCTATTTTGTACAGAAAGGTGTTCGGAGGTAAACGTCTATGTAGTAGCTTTAACTGAAATTCTATCATCCTTGAGCTTTTCGAACATTGCTGGGTTAACTCGAAAGCTATTTTCGATTTAATACATTGCTCGTGTACTTTGCACTCGGAAATCCACCTTTGTTTACTTTTTCCGGGCTGACACACTTATTTCAGACAAGTTTCTTATATACAAGTTGATTGGTCTTTTTTGTTTTCATAAAATCAGTGATAATGCATTGAACCATTTTTCCATCCGTATGATGCTTGAGAGACTTCGAACAGGCCTTGAACAAAGAAACTAGTCCATAGTAAGTCAGGCTGCACACTCGAAAATCATATTTATTTTGTAAATCTTTCGGGGGAAAGAAAACGATTGTCGCCTCTAAACAAATCATTAACCTGTGTTATACCTTTGTTAAACCATTTCTTGTAAAAAGAAGTGTGTTACGCCTAAACTTGAAGAGCCTGAGTTATACCAGAGGGGTTGACTGAAAGTGTTCAATTGATGTAAGAGAGCCTAAAAAATTTACTTCTGTGTCCAAGTTTCCAAAACTTGTTTGAAGAAAGGATCATTAGTCTTGAGCTTATCCATCAAATCTTTTTTACTTAGATTTCCGTATAAAATTAATTCATCTCCACCTTTTTTGAGTTCTATAGGTCCATAAAAATTTTCCACTTTCCTCCACTTTCCTTATCAAGATATTTTCTTACCCAAGAACATTTGAGAGATTGCTTCAGGAACTTTGACTCTGTTATCCTTGTTGACGTTGTTAGGGTTAAATCTTCTATGGATAGCCTCTTGTACACGACGAGTGTACCAGTGAGAGTCTCGATCAGACCGCAGAGAGAACAGTTTCTCGCCGGAAGCAATCACAGCCGACCGTGATGCTAATTTTCTTTTTGTGATACTAATGGTGCCGCATAATAACAACATCGTGAGACAAACAAAAATATACTTTATTCTTGTGCCTTAACACGATAAACAATACTCTTGCACCACATTCATAATCTTTATTGCATACTTTATTATTTGGCATATCTTTACTCGGTATCGTTGCCTGGCATATCAATTTAATTAACCGTTGTATTGGCACAAAGTGAGCATCTCTTACACCCTTTCCTGCACCTAGATTCCTCCTGATTAACGAAATTTCCACTATGGAATTTCATTAGTTAATCATTTAATGTTAATTGATGCACTAAGTAAAACAGATTTTAAATTCTTGATTTATTTGCAGTGTTTTATACTTACACTTACAATTAACTTTACAATGTTTCTATTCGGTTAAAATTATTCTTGTCATGTCTCCTTTTGTTTTGCTTAGATAAACATTCGCTAATATGTTGGAATGTTCAACTTGTATGGACGATAATTGTAAAGAGCGGAAATAGAAGCATCGATGCTTCCTGACTCAAACGATGGTGTGGCATGGCGTGCTTGCAACTTGACTTTCGTGTTAGTACCAAAGTACACGTTATCTTTGTACACGTGATGATGGGATAAATCACCATTGGTCAGCCAGATGCATTTAAGTTTAGTGGGGTCACTAACACCCACAATCTCAAATTCATTAGCAGAGTAGCTGATGTTTTCATCCCTTCCGGTGAAATGGGGCTCATAATAACGTATACCACTTGTACCGCTATCTGGGTTGCTGCGCTGTATGATATGATTCCCGTAGACAACAACGTCCTTCAGTCCATCGTGAAGACAGTCCTTCTTCGGGTTTTTTTTGTGAGAGTACAACAGAATTCCCGTGTCGTCGATATAATTGCGGGCAAGCCAAAGGTTTATGCCATTGCGAGCTTTAATGCCACCTGAAGCGTCAGCTGGCCAGCCTCTGACGTAGTTACTTTTAACTTCCATCGTAACGAACCCTTTCAAATACATCGCGTGGTCTTTGTGCAGGGAGCCGGTATTGGGACTTCCGTTGAAAACGTTTTCTCGTATTTTCATTTTCTGGTCACACTGGTCATAAAGACAACTCTTAAAGAAACCTTGGTCAGCAGCAAGACTGTAGTGACTCTTAAGGAATCCAAGTTTTCGCTTTTGTTCCGTCCAGACTCTTACTGGCTCAAGTTCAGTGGACAGCCAGTCTATCTTACTCAAATCAAGGCCACATATATTGTCATGCACATCTACAGAAACTGTTCCATTAAATTTGGAAGCAACTCCAAAAGCATTTAAATCGCGCAAAAAGACGCATTTGTCCACATCACCATTTGTAAGGCTTCCAAATCTCAATTGAGGTTTTTTACGGTTGCTTGCACTTGGACTTGCCGTTGAAAAGAACACACTCTGAAACACTGAAATATCACTGGTAGATGTTGCACCGCTGTTTCCGCCATCAAAGTCCACAAGAATTCCGTCAAAATACAAATTTTTCAGTGCAACAGAGGTTACGGGTGAGTCATTCTTTATTTTGTTGGCATATGGTGTTGACGCCTTGATAACCGCGATACCAATCTCTGTTCCATGGAGTTCCACGGAGCCTGGGATGACAATGTCGCTGCTGACAAGGTATTCACCGGGAGGAAAGAAAACCTTGTTATCAGTGGTTTGTGCTGCTGCGTGGCTAATGATAGCCTGGATGGCAGAGGTGTCATCAGTTCCTCCATCTCCAACAGCTGCTGTCAAGGTACCGCCAGGATTCTTTACGTTGATCATCCCTGAGGGGCCGTTATCTGGCATCGTCAAATAGTCAGGCGGAGCTAAGAAACAAAGACGTGAAGAAACACAATCAAACCTCGATCAGAAGTCTATAAGGAGAATTGTAATTCAGCTGGAGTTTTTCTCAATACAACGCGCACGTTAATTGGTTGATTCATGGTCACATGATACCTAACAAATAAACTGTTTCCCGCCAATAGCGTTCCGCCCAGATTCTAAAAAATTGAATTGGCGCGCAGCATCATGGGATTGAAATGCGTACAAACATTCAAGAACTATGCAGGTAGCTACGAAAAAAGCAGGTGCTACGAAGCACTGTTCTTGGGTATAACTCGACAATTATCCACAACATGTACAGGAATCGCAAAAACTGGTGTTTCCGAGGCAGTCATTTTGAAATATTTGTCCGCATTTCGATCTCACAATGCAATGCTGCCAAATATGACGTCACCTGGGCGGAACGCTATTAATTGTCCTAAGCGGGCAACATTTGCGAAAGCAGGCAACACTTTTGACGTCAGAGGATAACATTGCACTGTTGCCCGCTAGCACAAGTGATCAGACCGTGACAAAAGGTGGCATGATTCATGGTGATTATGATGCGATTGGCGTTTACCTCGAGTGCTCGGCGTGTCTTTCAAACTGTGTTGTGTTGTGTTGTGTTTGTTGGTTGCTATATAGCAAATCACTTTATGACTGATCCCTCGAGAAACAGTGAATTTTATTTCCCTCGAATCTCGAGAAACAAATTTCACTGTTTCCCTCAGGACCAGTCATTAAATGTTTAGTATCGCACGCCGGTTTTCAGAAAACTGTACTCGGGTGATAACGTGTTTCATTCAATGCTGCTCAAACTTTGCAGCATTTGATTTCAGACATTTTCTTTTTTCACTTGTTTGCAAAACAACTGCATGATTTCGATGGAATTCTTCAAGACAACATGAAAGAATGAAGCATAAAAAAAAATCATTGAAAAAGTTCAATCCGTTCAAAAGATATTAAGATTTTCAGTTTGAATTTGCGGCTATTTTGGTTACTATTTTGAGGACATTTGCAAATTTCAAAATGGAATATCTTTTGAACGGATTGGATTGTTCAAAAGAGGAGACCTTTTCATGTGTGCCTTGCTTACAACTTCGACGAAACGTTTGGAGCTGTTTGGTATACAGTTTTTCCACATTGGGTTTTGTCTCATCAGATTCGCGACGCCACATCTAGCTCTCAGTGGCAGGAGATGAGATTTCCGCTCGAGCTCCCTTCACTAGAAGGCATTAGAGACTACTCGTAATTTACTTTTTTAGTTTAATTGACCCTCGATGTGCCAATTTTTATTGGTATCCATAAAATTGTTTCCGCGAAAGTGTCATCTAAAAACTGAAAAGCCTACTGATGAGACAAAAGCCAGTGAGGTAGATCAATAATTCTAGTTTTAAATCAAACAAATCTGTAAAGTTTTTGTTTCAACCTACTTGATTGCTTTTTGGTCACATTTTCTTGCACTGCATCCATGTGATAGAGTCGCTTATTGTGTTTCCCATTGTGCTTTCCAAATAACTTTCCATTCGAGATGGTCCCCATCCTAACAGAAAAAGAACAGTTTAATGGCTGTTGGTTTCAACTGGTTTTTATTGCGTGTGAGCAAAAGCGAGCCTTCGGGCATATTCTTGACAGCAGTCAGCGGCAGTGCTTAGACACGACGACTTGACAGCCAATGATCCAATCTCGTAACAAGAGTCCTCCAGCTGACAAAGAAGCCTGAGGACTCTGGGTAAGAGATGGCCAATGTATCAACATTGCCTTGGATTTCCAACTGGTATGATTGGAATGTGAACTCCGTTGTAGCACATGCGCATCAGTTATGCAAGTATCCAGGTCATATTGAATAGTTGTGATTATAATTATAATGTATAAGGGTTTTAAACTTTTTATTATTATTGTATGTAGTAAATTTCACACGACTCCTAGGAAGACCATGTTAATATGATACGATTTCGTGTATAAGTAAAGATTGATGATGATGATGATGATGATGATGACGATGAAGATGACGATGATGATTTTTGACACCAGAGCCTTCGGTCGTTTTTATGCCGGAAGAGAGAAGAGCTCTGGGGTCGAGAATGATGTCCACGTGAAAGTAATATTTTGAAGCCCATGAACGGGCTCGTTTGTTGTTACGCACACAGCGGATGCAGTAATTGAAAACGCACGTGACAGTCAGTAATCTTACATCGGTTATTTTATTGTGGTGGTGACGGAAAAATGAGCGGTTTTTCTACAAAATGAAAATTTGCAGTTGACATCATATCGGTAGCTGCAACTGATATTGTGGAGCGACGGGACAGGAAGATGTTGATACCTAGAGCGGCGAGCAATGATTTGAATATAAAGTTGAGACACGGAAAACTTCATTTCCGGAATTATAATCTCGAACAATGTCTCTTAATTACAAACAATGTCTTTTGTTCACTTCTTTGCTATAACCCATAATTCCTTTCAGTCTTGTCGCGCATGCTCCAACGTTTCCACATGACAAGATAAATGTCGAAAAATCGTCAGAGAAATGGCCCACTAATATTCCAATATATGTAATGTTATGATTGTCTCAATAGTTTTCAGGTCAAGCAGAAGCCTCTGATCCTAGAAATCCATCGCCGTCAGCTGAAATTTCTGGGTCACATCTTGAGAAAACCAACCGACGAGCCTATTAACAAATATGCCTTCTACCAACCTCGGCATGGAAAGCGAAAATCTGGCAGGCCGAAAACAATGTTCCACCAGTATATTGCCAAGGTCATAAACAGCGAGCACCCACCACTACCAGAGGAAATTAGAAGGATGGCGCAGGATAGGAAACAGTGGGGAAGGATCGTGGCCGACTGCCTTGCAGCCGGCTGAGTAGTAGTAGTAGTGTCTCAATAGAGTTTTGTGTAGGCAGACCAATGCAATCCGTAATGGAAATCACTCAATATAAGCACCTTAACTTAGTACGTCAATTCACTACACTCATCGACTTTACGGTACGGCACGGACTGTTTCTCCCTATTTGAGTGCTCATTTGATATGTTTTCAGTACATTTTACTCAGAATTGGTACAGGAATAACCACTTGTAACGGAGTAACAAATTTCGTCTAAACAGTTTGACTGGATGGCTCACGTGCCCTTCGCGTTCTCGCGCGCCTGAATTCTCTCCCTTCCCCTTCCCCTTCGAACGCCTGCCACGCAGGCTTGGGACACTGCATCAGACAAAACAACCACCAGTCCTGAAACATGTCAACCGTGACGAAATACCGGCCGCTAATTTTAACCTGCCCAAACTGCAAAACATCATTTTAAAAAAGTTTCAATAGATTTCTAAAATGAGATTCATTTAAGCTATGTTTTTAACACTAACCCTGTTTAGTAAACATCTGCTGATAGAAAATAATACTTCCAACACGACGAAGAATATTTCTTCAGGATTTGCAAACACCGAGACGGAAGTGGGTTGAAAAAAAGAGGCGCAGCGGAGATTTTTTAACCGATTGAAGGTGTTTGGATATCCGATGAAACATTACTTTCGAGTGTTTGATATAGCTTCTTAAGCTTATCATCGAATATAGAGAAAACAGAGAAATAAATTCGCTAAATCTCTGCTTATTAAGATCGGATTTCCAAACCGTCATTAAGCTTACGAGTTTCTTTATTCAAACTTGTGAATTACTAATGAATGTGAGAAGAAAACTATAAAAGATATTGTAACAAGATCGTATAGAACACATAAAAAGGTGTCGAAAACACCGTTCGATATTGCCCTGTCGATGTGCCATTTATATTCCAATCCTTCGAATTGTTTTCAGATGGACCAACCCATTCTAAAACTGTCAGACAATCAACGCATCTGACTTCAATCCTGACAGCCCTCGTGAGGTAACACCAGCAATGACAGTTAGAAATTTTAAGAACGCAACGGTTTTTTAAGGGCCCAGACTTTCAATGGTTCTTTAGCAACTAGCACAGCCCATTCGGAGACAAACATCAATTAACATAGTGTTTTTCTTTTACACGCCATCCTGGTATAGGGGAAAGCCGTGTGGAAGCAGTGGGTGACTCAAATTTCACAGCTGTCTCTTTGGCTTAATCTATTGTCAATTCGGAGTGCTTAATCAAATGTGGAATACTGTTCAGTAGTAATAAATTGTGAACGCAGGGCGGATACTTTTGAGGAATAACCCCAAAAGAAGAAACTACCAGGTTATCAGACGGAGGTGATAAAAAAATGTCTAATATACGCCCTGCTTCCAGCTATTTTGTCAATTTCTTTTCCACCGCCTCCGAATATTGTTAAGAAGAACTTTAAATACAATGCAGTTCACCCCTGCGATAGGCTGTCAGTCTTTTGTGGTGTCATGGACACGCCTATAGCAATCTCTAAAGGCTTGCACTGCAAGCAGAGAGTGAACTCTCATAATGAGAAAATCATGTTATGAATACCAAGACTTCAAAGATTCTCCAGAATCTAGGACACCCCATTGGTACACAGAGATCAACACGGTATTTGTCGTCCCATAACAGCCTTAGTAGAAATCGGATATCATGAACAATTGTGGGATATTTGGTAGAAAAAATTTGGAAGGAATATAATCATTGACTGACTACCAATGTTACCAAATTTTGTTAAGACCTTTCAAATACAAAGACAACTTGTCCGCTAATATGAACAATTTGTTGATGCTAATTGCGGAGGGGTTTATTACGCCCCATGGGGGCTCTTTTTGGGAAGGTGGGCCAACGTATAGGTTGTCGAAAAACGGATGGTGCATGTTGCCAGACTTGAAACATTGAATACGAGGGTAATTGGGGACCCTTGATTCATATAATCTCCGTTTATTAACAACAATTATTAAACGGTATCGTTATATTGTACACGAAATAGTAACATATAAAACGGCGAGTAAGCGTTTTAATGGCGTTCGTAAGTACGCTTGAGCGAGTTGTATACTAAGACTGACTTAACCTGCGAATACAGCCGCCTCTCATCGCTCTCGGCCCTTTAGTGGCGAACGCCCCTAGCGCGCGGCCGGGAGCGATGAGAGGCGCCGGCTATATTCGCAGGCTAAGACTGACTAGGTGTAACTAAATACCGTTGGCAGTTGGTTTTCTTCGCCCAGTACTATTCATTGTTTAATGCACTGAATCCCTCACTGAATATTGCCCTTGTCCTGAGATTGGCTTAATTTGTTAACAATATTATTGGCCGATAAATATATTAGCCCAATGCCGTAGCGCCAGCTTTGCATTTTGTTTTATGACTTTTATTTGCTGGTGTTACTTCAAGGGTGTCATGATTCAGGACTGGTCGTTGTTTTGTCTAATACAGTGTCCATGGTTGGTTATTCCGCTAGACGACCCAAACTGTTTAGACAAAATTCGTTTTGGTTACAATTCGAATTGAAGGATATTAACGGTTCACTCTGCAACAATTTTAAATAGATTTACTAAAGAATTATCGATTAGGCACGCAAATGTGAAGAAAACATGGCGCACCACCAAAACAGTGGATACCTGTATTTATCAAATGCCTTTATAACTTTGGTGCCGTTGAAGGTCTTCTGAAGATTTCGGACAATTTAATTTTCCGAAAATTTTTGGATGTTGTTACAATGGTATTTCAAACTTTGCGAATAATTTCTGAACTTTTCCGAAGTTTGTTGAAGACTGCCAACGACTACGCAAAAAAATCAAGTTACCGTTGTGAATCGTGACAACCATTTGTTATTTATGCTCCCTTAATTCGCTGGAGGTATAGTGTTTAATGCACTGAATCCCTCACCGGTTACTCAAAAATGTGATTAAATATTGTCTTGGGAAATAAAAAAAACAGTTAGCCGGAGTAAGATCTAACGATGCAGTCTCGTTTCTTTCATAGTGGGTGTTTCAGCATCTATCGATGAATATAAAATATTCCTTGTGCGATTTTTAACAAGGGTTTGTCAGCACTTACCAAATAAGACAAAAGATGACTATCACTGCTGGCTTCATCTTTACAAGTGACGTAACAAACAACTTCTATGGAGATCTTTCTTCCAAAAACTCAATTCACTTAATGACGTGATGGGAAAGCAAAGGTCTCTAAGTTTATCTCCAGTAAAATGATTGTTTAATGAAGACAAATTAGCTCAGCTGGTTAAAATAGCGGTGATCTGACCTTGATTCTGGTGACCCAACTTTCTTTCCTTTCCTTGTCGACAGCATTTCTTAAAACGGAGTGTTTATAAGCAGACTCATAGCCACAATTAAAATATTCTACTGATTACAAGTGCAACGTTTTTATCTCAACTATAAATCGCTATTGCTGCGACTAGATACCGATATAATTCGCACCCGCCTGCTTTCAGGTGACCTCTTATCTCAGTTGGTTACAATGGACACGATCTGACTCGAAGGTCGTGAGTTTAAATCCCATAAGGTCAAAATGGTTTCTTTGTTTCTAATGAGCAGGGAATTTCTCAGAGCGTATCACTCAATAGTGCTTTAATTCACATACAGCTATTTCAATAGGCCATTTCCGAGTTGCCTTTAGCCTCTCTATCAAAGCGAGGCTAGGTGCGAAACCTTTCATTTGCAAATAAAACTTATTTGCATGTGAATGAAAACTCATTTTCACATGAAAGGTTTCGCACCTGGCCTCGCTTTGATAGAGAGGCTAAAGGCAACTCGGAAATGGCCTATTAACGTTGTCGGACGAAAAAGGCGAAAAGCCAAGACCGCAAGGTAGTATGGGATTCTTATGCAATGGCTATTTACAACTACCCATACTACCTTGCGGTCTTGGCTTTGAGCTTTCATCCGACGACGTTTATAATAGACCATTTTCGATATATTAAAATTCATACTTGGCTCCGAGGCTTGGGGGAATAAAACAAAAGAAATGAATAATTCAACGCTGAACCTCAATGTGATTTCGTCACATTGCTGTGTGACGATACTCTTCAGGGACTTTATGTTTCATTTCATTGATTGGCGGCACGACCACGATGACAGCCGCTTTAATGAGGCGTGAAAACAGTGAAAATCTTTCGAGGCCAAAAACTCGAGGTTTGTTTTTGCGAAAATGGCCCCTCTTCAAATGAATTAATAGGGTATGTAGATTTGTCAGATTTTCACAAAACTTGGCCAGTATGTTTGCTGGATATTGATGCACCAGAGTGTGGGCTTTTACGAAATTCAAAATACTTTTCTCGTGGCGCCCCAAAGTGTGACGTGCATAGTACAGGAAGGCGCTACACTGCACTACGGAATGAGATTATCGGATTATCACACCTATAGCTACTTATAAACTATTCTATTGAAACTCTTTTTTAAGAATATCTCCAGTTCTTTTAATTATTTTGCAAAAGTTCTTTCAATATTTTCTAGATTAATGTTATATCTTTACAGAAATTTAAAAAAACTAAAATTATGCAAAATGGGACCAAAAAATGTTTACATGCAGTAACCATGTAACGACTTTTGTCGATCGCAAACAAACAAAAAAACCCAGTAATTTTCAGTTCGAAAAACCAAAAAAAAAAAAAATTAAACAAAAATCGAGGTCAAATCTTGTTATTTCAACGTAGATATGCGGAAAAATTTACATCTGAGTGATGGAACGAGCGAACGAGTGAGCGAGTGAATTGGCCGCCGTTGCGCATTTCCCTTTCGTAAACGGTCGATGCCATTTTAGCGATACTTAGAAAAATTTTCACCAATTTTAGAATTATTTTTTCTATCAGAAAAAGAAAAATGGAATATAATTACCTGGAATCGAACCCGGAACCTCTGCATGACCGTTTAACCTCTAAATGCTCATCATTGAGTGAAGACTTACGTGGTAAATAAATAAATAAAATCTCTTTTACCACAAGACCACTGGGTTGATCCGGCAAACCCAAGAAAAGTTTAATTTTAAAAGGTGCTTTTCTTAATATTAATATCAATAACGGGTCACCCTAACCCTAAATCTTACCTAACCGTGAATCTAGCTTAGATCTAATAATCGCTTTACCTAGGCCCAATTTGATCTAATTATGATAGCCTATTTTCGTCCCAATCCAGGCATAAACTAGAGAGAAATAGCATCGACCATTACAAAAGGCTTGGTTACTAATGAATGCTAATGATGGCATCGACCGTTTACGAAAGGGAAATACCGATAACCCGTTCATTACGCTTGCGCGTATTCATGGGTTAAAAATGATGCTTTTGACTGTTGTTGTTGTTGTGTGGGTGGAAAGTGAGGGTGAATGGAATTCTCTCGTTCTCTTCCTTCTGTGACGTTTGTAGTGCCGATTGTCTGTCTATCCGTTGTGCACGGTGTTGGCCTGTATTAACAACAGAGTCAGGGACGGAACGGCTATACGTTTTGCGAAATTAGTGACAGAGAAATACAAGTAAAAAAGCTGGGAGATATTACTTCTTCCCAAGTGATATTTTTACAAAATCCGTCACTTTTTCACTTTCTAAAGGTTTTATCTCTCATTCCCCGGCCGCCAGGGACGGATGCCCGGCGGCCATGTTCGTGGGCTTCAAGCTGACCCTGTTTACGAGTCCTTTTAACCGTCGTACGAGGCTCCGACGGTTAAGAAGGCCAAGCGGCTCTGGGGACGAGAATGGTCCTTACGGGTATACCAGGCGGTGTGCGTCACGAGACTTGACCAATAGAAAGCCGTTGTTTAAACAATAGTCCTCGCGGCAAACAAGAAGCTATTTCGGCGCGTGGAGTTGAAAAAATTGTTCCTTTTCAAGGATTTCAGCGATGTCGATTAAAAATATTTTCAGGCAGATTTAAAGAGAAATATCCCTTCTTTGTTATGGCTACAATTAAATGTTACATTCGAGCACAATGACTGCCTTAGCTGATCTCAAAGTAAACCTACTCGGTTCAGTTGCCACATTATCGTAAACTGAACTTTCACACTTTTTCTTAGACTTCTCATTCCTTTACAACTTTGTTTTTCGTCAATAATTTGGGACATACAGTTAATTTAGCCTTTCTTCCTTGAGAATTTCGGGGTCTACCCGGGTCCACCCCTTTTAGTTTTCTTGGTTGAAGCCGTTCAAAATTGATAAGTTCGGCAGCGAGAACGGCACAAAATAATAGGTTCGTAAAGCCTCTCCACGTGTTGCACGTGCGTTTTATATTTTGGTATATTTCTTTGCCGTTCCCTGCAAAACGACAACGTCAATGAATAGAAAAATCGGCCTTTACGAAGTATTTTTGCGTTTGTAGACTTCTATATTTGATTACTTTACCAAAGAAAAGACGCTAGATTTAAATTCAGGCTAAATAACGCAAACGTAGGAGATGCTCACTCCGTCGAGACGAAGGGAAAATGAGCCGCTCCACAAATTAACCCATGGAGCATTGCAAGTCATGACGCACACCGCCAGGGTTGTGCCAAAATCATACCGTCCAGAAGGACGTCAGACACCTTATTGAGACTTATATAACGTAATGTCGACACTTAGAATTTTATTTTCAATAAATTTTAGTGTGAAAAAGAAAATCTAAAATCCCCACTAAGGATTGAACCTGTGACCTCAGCTAGGCTTTGGCTTACATAGCCTACCGTACCACTGTACCACCTAGCTTTTCGGGTTGCTTAGCAACCTAATTTAACTATATAAACTACTACCCCCAACCTCAACTGAAAGCTAACCAGTTACTCCGTTATATAAGTCTCAATAAGGTGTCCGACGTCCTTCTGGACGGTATGATTTGGGCTTGACCCACCGCCTGCGGGTATACGTTTTGTAGCGTGTTCCACGCTCTCAGATAGTGGGGGCGAGCGAAAAATGTTGGTAACGAAGAAAAAACGAGTGAGGACTGAGGTTGGAAGGGCGGGGGACATTTTTCGCTCGCCACCACTATCCGAGAGCTTGGAACAGGCTATTCGAATTCTTTTTGTGAAACTAGTGACAGAGAAATACAAGTTAAAAGTCTGGGAGATATTTATTCTTGAATAAATATACACATAACAGAAATAAGTACATTTTTTTCCTGTACATAATCGTAATTCCACCTTCATTTCATAAATTGTATCTACTTGTGATACTCCATGGTAACCCTTATAGTACTCCATGGTAACCCTTGAAGTCGAACAAGGTTTTAGAAATTGCACCAATCATCCCGATTTTCAAACACTTTTAAACTGACCCGTCACAAAATTTCCAAGTCATTTCTAAACCCTGTTTGCAGATAGAAGCTGTTTTCGATCAACGGAGAAAGGCAACATTTGCTACTTGGCGATTTTCTGGTGCTTAACACCCGCTACGTTTTCCCGCGTTTGGCGCTTCAGAGAAAGAATCTAGCAAACTATGGAACTGTTTGCCTTACTTCAAAATTGAGGTCTTCCTGTCTCTCACTGAGTAACGTCCGGTTAATAGCTTTCTCTTCCCTTTTATTCTTACTTATTGTCTGCATATGTTTAGAGCCACATAACTTAGTTATACCGGCTGAATCCATCTAAAACGTTTTATCAGTCAATTGACGACAAATCTATTTAATGACATAAACTGCTATTTACTGTCATCAGTAACCAATCAAAATCGACTAATCGATAACATTAAACGCACAATCAATGAATCCCAAGTTTCCAAATGGGAGAACCGACTGACATTCAAAATATAAACAGCCTGGCAACTTTCGTCGTCCCTGTACAAGTTTTGATTTGCCATTATCCATCCCATCTCTAAAAAATAATGATCACAACTGAAACTTCAAAAATTGTGTAACCTGATACTCAAACAATCCAAGATCATTTACTCTCTGAAGCGAGAGCGAGTGACCTCAGACTGTCTGTGAATTACCCTGGATGCTAGAGGTTTTTCTCGCGCTCTAATCTCACGGTTTCACTTCCCTACGAACACAGCACCATAGTCCCCTCATCAATTTGTTATCCAAACTAGTTCAGGCCTTAATAATTAACAGTTGACTTAGTTACCTCACGTTTATATATAACTGAATTCCACTATACCTTGGACACCAGAGGCTTTTCTATCGCTTTACATGCTTTATCACTATGAAAGCACACAAGAAAAACCACTGAAACCCAAGTAACCTTAACACAAAAACAACACGGTTGAAATACAGTCGTTTGGTTACAATTACAATATTACCAGAGAAAGCCACTAATTTAAAAAGGATAAAATCTGTGAAATGTTGGTAACATGAGCTATTTCTATGCTTCTTGCGCAGAGCTTAGGTATTGTTCTGGACTATGATAATCAGACAGAGCATTTACAGTCCTTGAGTCGTGTGGTAGTTCAGATTTCCGCCGAACAAACTTCTTATTCTCTGGTTTCTTTCCAACCATTCCCTGAGTAGACAGACAGACATCACAACGATTTTAGTACAAATGCTGTGTACCCTTTACTACATAATAACATTTTGAACATCTGACATCTTTGTGAATGATTTCCGATAGCTTCCATCTTAATGGAAGGCAAGGTTGTCAAGTTTCAAGCTTTATGTTGGTTTTCTGGGAAATGACAATTTTACCTCCCACCATTTTTGTTCTGTATTTGATTGTCCACTTCAATGAAAGCCATCAAAACGTTTTCAATGGTACATGTACAACGCACAGCACTATAAGAAGGATACCCTTACACAAAGAGGGATGATTTAAAGTGCCTATCACCCCTAGAAAGTTATTTTCAGAATCAACTCTATGTTCATTGAATAGTTGAATGGCAAAATATTTCTTGTTTTGAACGTCGTGCTAGTGAGTTAGGGCCTAGTTGCACTACAGTCAAAAACAAAAATTAGCCCGTGCAAAACTCGAGGAAAACAAAAGAAACCGCTTCGGTACAACACGCTTTTTGTGGAATGTTTTTGTTTTTATGTCATTTTGCACCTGCTAATTTTTGTTTTTGACTGTAGTGCGACAAGGCCCTTATGAGATTTGAATTTACAAAATGCCAATTAGATGACGTCAACCCGGGAATTATTTCTTATACAACTACCTGTTTACACCTCCAAGAATTATTTTTTATGAATCAATTGACTATCCACAGTTTATTTTAAGTATTTATCAAATTGGAGTGATTTTACTTCATCTGTGAAATAGTTAGTAGAATAGTACGCACTTTTAGACTATAATTCCTTTGTTTTCTTTTCTTTAATTTTGACTATCACACACTAATTGTTAGATAGTGTTTCACAGATGAAGTAAAATCACTCTAATTACCCTCAAACTGTAAACTGCACATTGTAAATTGGCGTAGAAATAATGGCAAATTCCCGGGTTGACGACATCTAATTAGCATTTTGTACATTCAAATCTCTATAACTCACAAACGCGACGTTCAAAACAAGAAATATTTTACCATTCAACTATTCAGTGTACATAGAGTTGATTATGAAAATAACTTTCTAGGGGTGATAGGCACTTAAACAGACTGAACAATACACACAGCAGTTAGTTTTTTCCCGAGTATTCATGCAGTCACATCATCGCCTAGGCAATTTGTCCTGAAAACTTACCCCCTACTGTTACGACATCTCACGTCCTAAAATCAGAATGCCAAACCAAAATGCAAAATATGGGTTGTCAGTGTTCCTTTTAGCAAATTATCCAGCTTGATGTTTGCATTTTTATTAATGCAGACTATTTGGATTTTCATGTAAACTGGAACAAATTGATCCATGCAATTGCACAATACACTAAATGTTTGCCATATTTAAGTGACCATATGATGTTCATTTGGGGTCAAGTTCACTAAATGGAATGAATATTCCAAACCAGATCCTAATAGCAATCCAAATTATACATGGCATAGATTCAACAAATGGTTTGAAATTACCTTCATTTGTACCCCTTGAAGATCGATGGCTCCTTCTTCTACTCCTTCCATGTCACAAGCTAACTCCACAGATAAGCCGTCCTCCCCTTCGGTCAAACGTGCAACCTTCGCATACTATCAAAAGTTAATCAGAGGAAGTCACAATACCAGGAAAGGATTTACTTTTTAAAATACATTAAAACAAAATTAACCCTTTCACTTCCAAAGTCAATAGCGACCTTTAGATTGGACTACGAGTACGAGATTGAGTACGAGTACGAGTTTCAAACCAAATTCATGTGCCTCATATAATTACTTATCACACCAATCCTATCCCTAACGTTTATTTGTGTTAGTCAGCAACAGGAAAGAGTTATAGTTTGGGGGATACAATTATCTCAAAATTCCAAAGTCGTACTCGATTTCGTACTCGTAGTCAAATCTAAAGGTCTCTAATAATGGAGACAGAGACACGTAATGTACATTTTGAGTCTGTCGATGAAATTCTGTGACGTAACCATTCAAATGAAACCTCTTCAGCAGGACTTTTGCATGGTACCATTTGTTTTTCGATATTTTACAAAGAAATTTGGGACTTATCTTGAATTTGATTTTTGGCACTCTTTGGGGTTAAATTATAAAATTTTGCGAGACCCATACTTTTTATACCACTAATCACACCTTTTTAATAGGGGTAATAGCTTAAGGTACATGTAAATGATGTTTAAATCTCTTGAATGAGCTCCATTAGAGTTTATCCTATTATTTTTCAGGCTAATAAACTAATAAAATAGAAATGAACTTGAGTCAAAAGTGCAAAATTATAACCTGCTACCTTTTACGGCTTCACTTCAAAATTTTTGGTGATAGTCCCCGAAACTTTATGTTAGAGTCCTCCAGGCTTGTTTCTGATGATAGGCCCCGAAACTTTATGTCCTCCAGGCTTGTTTCATGCCCTGGCTAGTGTCTTAGTTACGTATGCTTGGCCAAGAAACTTACTTTCACTATTTTAAGGGTGCACATTTGAAAGGAAGACACTTATAAATTTCAGAACAAACCATTTGCTTCCACTTACATCAGGATTCTTACGAGCTAGTTCATCTATTTTCATCCAAGCCTCTTCCCTTTCTCTAAGCTTGTCTTTCTCTCTAAGATCAAAAGAAGAAACATCCATAGATATTAAATACACATCTTGCAGACTTACTTACAGTCAATTCCTCCTGGCATGAACAACTTATTGACCACCATTTGGTGTATGACTACAGATACAATTTCACTTCAAACTGACAGGTGTTTTGAAACTTAAGAGATTTTGTGCAGCTTCCAACACTGGGCACAACTGAACACTTTTTCTACAGTTGTATAGCTTTAGACATTGTTGATCCTAGCAGTATGCAGGAGGTACGTCCTACATGAAAATGAACCTAGTATATACCTAGTCTCTCGTAACTCAGTGGTTAGAGCATCCGAATGATGTGGAGGGTCACAGGTTTAAATCCTATCTGGGACTCAGATTTCTTTCTTTGTGCCATGCTCGTGACATGACAAACATTACATCTTTCTCATTTCCATTACCAAGCTTAACATTGATCATCTTTCTTTATAATTTGATCACTTGTATAGTCCTTAACACCAATCTTTTTTCAACATGTGTTAGACTGAATTCACCAAATTAATATGACCCCATTTCTATGGCTATTAGTAGTCTTATTAATGGCATTCAACTGTAACAAAGTAACAACGTTTATAAGCTGATGGCAGGTCAAATTAATAATATATTTTTGTATCTCTATTTTTCATTTGCATCAGAATGGGAAGGATAATGACAGTAAAGCTTCCAGAAATAATTCCTGTGTTCATGGCTTCTCAATGTCAGTGACATCTGCAAATATACATAATAAAATAGTTAACTATACCTTTGTCTTTCCTGTTTATATTTTTGTGAACACTCATCAAAAAGCTTTTGATTCATCTCCATAAAGAGCTTCAGTGCATTGTATATGAGACCGTGAATTGTCCTAAGAAAGTATAAAATATGTTAGCTTGCCACCAATGACAATGATGATGATGATGATGGTGATAACGATGGTGATGATTATGATAAAGATAGCAATGTTGATTATAATAACAACAGATAATAATTTAACAATTGCACTTTTTGCATATGTTGTGGTTCAAATTTTCTTTGGTTTAAAAATTTTCAAACCAGTTTAATTTTTATTTTCCTTTGTCTCAGATTCATTATCATATTCGAGACAAAGGAAAACAAAAGTCAAACTGATTTAAAACATTTTAAACCAAAGAAAAATTTGAACCACAACACATACAAATGATCAACAGCACATTACAAAAAAAAAAACAGACAAGAAATGTCACAATAATACTGTGACTTACTTATTCCAGTGGTTTTTTGAATGTCTGTACAAAGAAGGAAACATGATAGGTATAATGACACCAGCATTGTCGCTCATTAAGCTCATCACATACTCATTATTCCAATAATACAGCGCACGTTCAGCCACCTGTCAAAATACAAAAATTAAGATATTTCAGTGCTTCTTTTAATGCTTTAATTTTCAAAATTTATCCATTGATCCATACCTCCCCTCCCCCACAGAAGGTCACTGGAAATTCTGAGGGGGGGGGGGGGGGTGGGGGTTGTCTTAAAGGCCAACGTTTTAAAGGAAAGTGGGAAACTAAAATTGACAGAAGGGTGGTTGAGGAGGGGGTGGGGGGGTATTGACGTATTTTTTCTGGAACATCACAATATGAATACGATACAAGCACTGCTCAGCAAAAGTACTGACATATCTGCCATAATGACATGACCAACTATTTTCAAAATGCTTCCCTTTTATCTCTCCACATTTACCTTTCTAGAACATCATTTTCATTCATTTGTGTTTTCAAACAATTCCAAGCTGGAGTGAATAAATCATTGTTAGTATTGTTTATCTAACTACATTAACTGAACTTACTTGAAAGTGTGGACTGGAAATACACTTTGCTAGTTGTCGGAATAGCGGTTCCAAGACTTTGGCAAATTCTGATGGCTCAATCACATCGAGAATTTCTTCAAGCTCATTTAGAAACATCACCTAAATATATAACATGGGTCCATGAAACAAACATAAAGGTGGAATTTCACCCGGGGGGGGGGACTCCGATATGAAAACGGCGGGGTGCTTGTCATACCATTTAGGGGTCACAATTTGTAGATTGGTAATAATAATACAGTTGAACCTCTCTAATACGGACACCAAAGGGACAGACCCAAGTGTCCGTATTAAAGAGGTAGGGATTGTATGAATTTTGGTATCTTCAGGACCAAGAGAACTGTCCGTATTAGAGAGGTGTCCGTAAGGAGAGGTTCGACTGTAAATTCAAATTTGTGCCGCGCAGTTTCTACAAAAATATTGAACTGCGCCTTACAATAAGATATTAACATTAAAAGATAAAATAGGACTTAAAAATTACAATTCTAAAATTCTACAGAATGAGCACCCCATCATTTTTATGGGGGAGGGGGTAGGGTTAGGAGTTAAGAGGTGTTTATTCAAGTAAATACAGTTATTCTAACCACTACAAACTGACCTCTTTTGGGCTGTGTACTTTTGGCCAGAATTTCATAAGTGACTGGATCACCTAGACAAAGTAAGAGAAGACAACCACATCATTTTACCATTATTTTAATGTCACAAAATTGGCAATAATGAAAAAAGATTTTGTTTTTTTGTAAAGTATTTTCAAATAACATTTTTCTTACCAGCTCCGTAAGAGTGGGGTCTTTTTCCAAGAACTGCACAATGCAATATGCCAACTGATAAAACAAATAATTTGTTATAATAAAATACTTATACTCAAACTTCTGCAACACAGATTTCTTTCATTTATTCAGAAAGCTGTAGAGATTTGGTAAAGAGACAGACCCTAAAAAAAATAGGGGTCACTGACCATCCAAGCAAGTCAAATCCAGGAAAAGATAATGTAATAGCTGCCAGCCCTTTAGGTGGCTAGATTTCTTCCATAGCATGCATGTTTGATACATGACGTGGTGTGACATTACAACACATGAATGAATTATGTATGCAGTAAGGATGTGCATGAACAAACAAACGTCCTAAAAGCTGAAAATGAGATAGTTCTATGTAATGAGCTAAAAATAAAATGACTCTGACCTGCGGATGGTACATACTGAGGGCCTTGGCCTTATGTAGTGGCATCAAGACTTTCATGAGAAAGTGCTTATGTTCTTCTTTAAGGGGAAGTGCAAAACCATTAATAATGCTGTATAAAATAAAATGTACACATAGTCATAAGTGTATGGCATTCTACATACCAATGTAAAAGAGAAGTTAGGCAAAGTGAGGACATCATCAAATGACTCTCGGTTTAACTCCAAGAATACTTTTCACACTTCAAGTACTAACAAAAGGAATCTTAAAAGTAACATACCTTCCTAATATTTCTAGTAGCTCTGCTATTCCATTATGATGTTCTGTTTCGTATATAAATCTGTAGAGGTAAATAATTTTTCAAAACAAATTTAAACTTGAATGAAAAGTTGTAAATTTAAGTTCCGGCTAGTTGACAAATGATGCAATGTTTTGATATACTTTAGCTTCAAATGAAATTAAAACTGACTCCTCAAAGGCCTTTGAGTACCAACTGACAAATATTGCTACAGCTTTGAAATATTTAGTTGATCTCTAGCAATTTTTGACACCAATGTCTGTTTGGTGTACTGAACATATGCAAATAATTCTCAATTAATCTGAAATGTGAAGTTAGATTTTAAAGAGTTTCATCAGGCCAAAATGGCCTGTATTATTATTATTATTATTATGTATTACTACAGGCCAAAGTGTGATTTTCACTGGCCAATGTCCAGTTGACTATCATTAGTGTTGAGCCCTGCTGCTCATTAAAAGCAAATAAAATATAAGTTTTTATAATAGGGAAATATAAAAGGGCCAACCACCTGTTTTTCCTTTTCAAGATGTTTTTGTAATTTTACTTTGGCCACATCATTTTGAATAAAATATTATGTTACATTACTATTTTTCATAATGCATGCACAGTTCATGACTAAGGGGTATACTTAACTGATTATAACTATTTTACTTTGGTGAATAATTACTCAATTCTATGAAAGCCATTAAGTTGTAAATTATGTTGTTAAAATAACATCTATAAAATAAACTGACCATTTATAGCTTTCAAATGTGATATCATGCATGGAGATGGAATTGGTGATTAATAATTTGGATAAACTTGGGTTATATTATTAACAAAAGAAAGTTTTACCTGTAAAATATATTATTTATTTGTTTCCTGATATATGCTCTGAGTCCCAGAAACTTGCCATATATTCTATGGAGTACTGTCTTGAGAAAGTCTCTTTCTCTAGGATCTTCACTGTCAAACAAGTCAAGAAGCTAACAAATAACAAAGGCAACAATCAGTTAACTCTTGCAGTCACCTCTCATAAGCAACCATTTCTCCTGAGCAACCACCTTTCTAAAATACCATTTTTTTTTCAATCAAATCATTCCAACCACTTTTAACTTTTGGTAAGTGACCACCCGTAATGTGTTACGGTACAACTCTAATAAAATGGCAATTTGGTCCCCCATATGATACAATAATTTTCGCTGATAGGTGCTTTGAACATTGAAATTATTAAAGGTTCAAATGATTCAAAGTAAAGATGCCCTGTGGTCTGACCTCCAGCAGCAAGCGACCACTGCCCATAAGCGACCACCACCCGTAAGCGACCACCTCCCGTAAGCAACCACCTCCCATAAGCGACCACCTCCCGTAAGCGACCACCTCCCATAAGCTCTGCATTTTGGGTGGTCTCTCACATGAGATTAAACAGTGTAATTAGAACTCTACTGGGGTGGGCAGATGTTCTTTTCTTGGCAGGTGAAAGAAGACTGAAAAAAAATGCCTGTGAACAGGCTATTCCCAATCCAGTAATAAAGCAAAATGAAACATACTGATGCAGATCTGTAAGTTGAATAACGGGTCATTTTTGGATAAGCATTACATTCACGAGCTGTTACTTTCAGAATTCTACAGTAGTTTGTAGATGTGGAAATGTGAAAATCTATCTTTATACTCTGGAAAAGACTTGCAGTTTCACCAGACTAACATTCCTTGCACCCTGTTAACATGGTCAGATTTTGGAGGTCTAACAATCCCTGGATTATTACAAATATATTACTAACTACAAATTAAATAAAGTCTATGTATGTGTGTATCACCGGATTAATGGGCTCCTTCCACTCTTGTATTCTGAGCAGTGCAATACAGGGCCCAAAGAGTGATCAGATTTGAAAAAAGTTTCACCACTTGTTACCTGCATGACAAATTTTTGATCAAAGAACTTCTTAGCCACAGCTGGTTGAAAATCTTGGGACTCTAGGAACCTCAAGAATAATTCATAAACAATCTGAAAGATAAATCAAAATGAATATCAGTACTCCACTCTTTCAGTAAACAAGGATCACAGAATAATTTGTGCTTGTTTATTGTTGATTTTGTCTTACTAAGATAATAGGTTAAATGTATGTCTAACTGAGTTAGAAAATTTCAAATTTTTACAGTTTTTTTAAATGTTGTACATGCAGGGGTTTCAAGTACATGTAATAACTATAACAAACATGAGGAAGAGTGTTTCATTGGAATTCCAAACACTAAATAGTGGGTCAGGGAAACAAGATGCAACCAAGGTTTTTTTTTTAACCAACTTTGAAGTGTTTGGACACCTGATGAAACACCCTTTTGAGTGTTTGATATACCTACTCAAACTGATCATTGAATACAGAGAAAATGAAGGAATAAAATTGCCAACATTTATGCTAGTTATGACCAGGTTTACAGGCCAACATCACAAAATATTAATGAGTTTGAGATAACTTTTCAAGTAGGTGTCAGGGTATTTTTTTTCCATAAGCATTTGAGTGAAAATGAAGACAAAGAAGGCAGCTATTTGGATTCAAATAAAGCTCAAGATCCACAGATTACCACACTGTAATGACAGCACTGTACATGTGAGAACACAAGACAAGGCTTACACCGTATAAACACTGACTCTGTAAAAAATTCAAAATTTTTTTTGCCATATATATAATTTAAGTTACTACAGTTTTGAGGGACAATAAATTTCCTTACATGCACGTGTCATGCAAGCAATACCACGAAAGTCACATGAGCGATGAACGTTAGTTAAATGACATGTCAGTAATGCGCGTGCAGATAAGTGAATGGCCGTGGTGTACACAGGAGTGCGCATGCTCAAATGGAGATCGTATAAAATGTTTTTTGGTCGTAATTTTCTCGAAATCTAGCCATATGACCTTTGCTAAATTTTTGATATTTTTAAATAAACATCAACATCGATCTGCAGACAATTTTTTTTTTTCAAAATCTGTAAGGCAGATTTTAAAATATTTTTTGAAATTCCTATTTTTGATATTTTTGCTGATATGCAAAAAACTCTCTCACAGATTTTTGTTTTAACTTGTAAAACGTTTATTTTTATCCAAAGTTTAAATGGTAAGATTTTGAGGAAGGGTCGTATGGGTGGTTTTTGAGTAAAATGTCCTCAAAGAAATAGAACCTAGTCTTCTGACAACCACTCAGTCGCTTGTAACAAGAGGATGGTGAAATTACAAACGCCCATTGTCTTGTACGATGGTTTTTTACTTTGTTATTGTTGCTTGTTCCCACAAATGATCACCTGTGATTGATATTATCGAAAGCATCTGGTGACCCCCATAAACTGTAGTAAGCCACCTTAAGGTGCTGTCTTCAGTAAGGTCAACCATTTTTTCACCTAAGCTACATTTAAATTTCAAATTTTAACAAAAACTGTCTAGGGAAGTAAGAACTTTAAAAAATTGCCACTTTTCAAGATTATTTCTAACCTGCAGATGAGGCCATGCAGCCTCTAAATTGGGTTCATCTTCTTCTGGGTCAAACTCGGCACCATTTGGATTTGACGGTGGAGGAAGAGTCCTAAATGTGTTGACTGAAAACTGTCAAATAAAACAAAACACGAATATCTTGACTTCATTATTAAGTGTATATATCTTACTTCTTGTGCTGTTACTGTGTCTGAGCACCCACAAGGCAAAACTTGCACGTGTACAGAGACAGGCTATGTGATCCTCCAATCTAAGAAAGGGGGCATTGCCATACAAGGAGCAACTGCTGGCATTATACCTGTTGCATTGTCTTAAAATGGGGAATTTAAGGACCTAACTTTTTTTTACAAGGCTATGTATGGACTTTTTGACCTGAATATTTCTAATTTAACATTTGTTTCTTTCAAGTTGTTGATAGCCGTAACTTGTCTTTCTAACAACTCTGTTCTTATGCTTATGCAAAGAAACCTGAAGAGACCTAAAGAGACCAGAATTGAACCAACAACATTCAGGTGGAAGCAAGACTTCCTCACCTCCAAAATACATTGCAGAGTACTGTAAGCTGTAAATTATTACAAAACTGAATTGAGAGACAAAGAAGAACTCTTACCATGTGGGCCACTTCAAGATAGATAGGATCTGTAATGACACCTTTGTTATGTGTAATGAAGTCAACAATCTCATTAAGCGCAGCTCGCTTTACTTCCTTAAACTTAAGATCACTTAAGGGATCCATGGCAAAATCAAACAAAATGCAGCACTGTTGAATTTTCTGGATGAAAAGCTGCTCCCTCTCATTTGGCGGTGCATCTGAAAATAACCATAAAATGGACACTTTTAGATAGATAGATGGTTTATTACATGTAGTTTCAAAATTGCAGCCTATTATGTTGAATTAGATCAGAAACCCATAAGTGGGTTGAAATGTGCAACTGTCTCTTGTACACTTCAAAACAAGCTTCCGATTATTCAATTTGCTAAGAAGTTGTTACAGCCATATTTGGAAAATCAAGATCAAAATATTAACCAATCAATTTGCTAGAACAACTTGCTTCCAATCTCGAGGGACTGAGGGGTTTCCAAATTTGGTACTAAGCAAAAAATGAATATTCAGAAGCTGTGAATGCACGTTACACATTTCAACCTACTTATGGGTTTCTGATTAGATGAAAAACTTTACAACAGTAAAAATCTAAAAATTACAATTCAGATACAAAATATTAATTATCTACAGTCATGTAGAAATCAAACTAACTAGGATATTTAGGAGATTATATACAACTGCTGCACCTAGCTATGTGCAATTACTTAATTATAAATTAACAATTATTAACAATTATTAATTAGCCAGGCTTTTTAGTCAGTGACTGGAGTGTGTCCTCTGCTACACATGGTTGAAATAGGCAAATCTCCTGCATTTGCAAATCCTCATTTGCAAATCACAAATGTTCTTTTTCTAAATAGCACATCATAAATGCTAACATGATTGTGTCTGGCCAATTTTGTTAAAATGTCCAATCAAATTGGACATTTAAGGAAGGGCACATACATGTATCCTTCTAAATAAGAAAAACAATATTGCCAGCACTGCATGACTAATAATAATAGTAGTAGTAGTAATAATAATAATAATAATAATAATAATAATAATAATAATAATAATAATAATAATAATAATAATAATAATAATAATAATAATAATAATAATAAAGTCTGTATTTATAGAGGGTTGCACTAAATAGCAAAGCTAATAAACTTGTGGCCCTCTATAAGACTACTCTAATTTACAAAACTATAAAAATTATGAATTTTTAGATATACATGTAATTGATAAAAATAGCACTAAAAAGTTCAAACTTGAATAGACAATAAAACTTAAACTAATTACTTTACTTTATAAGGATAAAAATCTAAAAACTAACATTTAAACAATAAAATGATTAAGAAGCTGTTGCTGATTAAAAAGTTCATTCCACATTGCCTGCTTAAAAGAATGTAATGTGTCCTTTTGTCTTTGGCCCCATTTACATGGAAAGAGGATGATCCTAGTGCTAGGATGATCCTAGAAGGTTCATTTGGTTTACATGCAAAAATGCGGCACCAGGATGATCCTAGCGCTAGCATCATCCTACCTCTCAGATAGGATGATCCTAGCGCTAGGATCATCCTATTCGCATGTAAACTGAAAGCAGAAAAGATGCCGCACTCGGATGATCCTAGTGCTAGGATCATCCTAGCACTAGGATCATCCTCTTTCCATGTAAATAGGGCCTTAAAGAAAGAGATAAAGCATTCCATAATTGACAACAGGTGGTGGTAAACGTTTTTCCTCCTTCAGTCTGACGTTTAAAGCGAGGACATCTTAAGTTAAAATTTGAGTATCTGGTTCGTCTAGTGTGGAAATTACTATTTAACTTAAGTAGCTCTTTTAGATATGAGGGCACTTCACCCCGTATTCGTTTATAAGCTATAATACATTTAGCTATTTTAGGGTCTTCATAAAATGGCAACCATTTCAGGCGATTAAATAATGGAACTGATGGTTCCTGAGAATGGGCATCATAGATCATTCTTGCTGCTCGCTTTTGGAGTTTAAGAACTCTTCCTAGGCTTTCTTTATCACAACAAAACAAGCAAAGCATGTTGCATTCAACAAAGTTGTTCTGTATTAGCCTTGTATTTACCATTTCCAGAAGCAGATTGATGATACAAAAATTAATCACCACAACAAATCAAAATTACATTTTGTAGATACATTAAACATCACATTTAGTAAAGTTTAATCAAATGCCGGAAAAACATCAAACATAAAAGAAAAGTTATTACAAGATCAAAGATTGTAGGTTTTACTACTTGAAAATTTGGCCTCCCGTGACTCCATGATAGCAGGTGGCCGGAATTTGAGCATTGATCATGATGAAATATCCTGGCACAGCTGCTGGTACTTTTAAATGGCAAACATCTCTAAATCCTTTACAATGCAAATTTTATCCAATGCTGTTTATCTCTCCTATTTCATTTTACATACTGTAAACACTGGTGTATAAGTCGCACTCACAAACAATCTGCACCCCTATTTTGAAGCTCAAATTTTGGTAATTTTTTTTTCAAAATGTCCAACAAAGATAGCGAGCACTGTTTTAACAAAGATATTCTAAAGTAATTATCTAAAGTTAAAGAATTTTTGCTCCATGTTATACACCTCAAATAAATAAAATCTTGATTTCAAGGCTCAAAAAGTCTGGTCAACTTATATCACCGGAAAGTATGACAACCTTTTGCAGATGTTCCTCACAAAATTGACATTGAATTTGTGAAGAGAAAAACAAAAGTGACATCAAAGCCTCAGAGTTAACTAAAGAAAAAGCACTCAAGACATTTATTTATTCCTGATTCATAATCTTCTACTGAAAAGTCTACAATTTTACATGAAAAATCACAAAATTTAGACAATAATAGAGCAACAGAAATTTATTGCTTCAGCATTTTATAACCATTTAACAAATTGTGAGAAAACACAAGGGCTATGTATGCTAAATTGTGTTGACCTAATAGAATAGAATATTGTAAACAATGAAACTGATAAAGGGCATTCGAATACTGCTTATTAAAAAATCTTTTTATAGAAAGGACAGAAATCTGCATTTTCCTGCCTGAGCTACACAATGGCAGCAGCTGCACTTGGTGAGTCAACTGGGTTTTTTAGAAATGTGGTTAAAATTCCAAAATAAAATAACCCGGTGAAAAGGTGTTTGTAATGAAATAACCGAGTATATTTTTTCTGAGCGACCGCGCTTCAGAAGGTTGAACTTTGAACGCGAGAGATCATGTTATTAGTTGCTATATTCTTTATTCTTTTTTGTGACATCGTTAAATTTCTATTCATCTGATGGGAACAAGTAACAAAATAAGCCTGCCAAAGCATCCACTGGGCAGCTACCACGATGGCAAGGGCAGCGAAAACAATGCCTCTGCACATGCATTATACATTTTAGTATTGACTGCATGACAACATGGTCAAATGGTCAAATTATAGGTTTTGTGGAGAACGTAAACACACTATGGTTTTCCTTTCTCTATTAATTTTGAAATTGAAAGTCGTCCCTACGAATTCAACAGGGAACAAAAACTTACCGCGAGGTGAAGATGATTGACAAATTGGGAAAGTTAACCTGCACTAAACTACCTAGCAAGGTCACGGCAAAAATTTGCATAACTTTCTCTGAACCTTGTCAGGTGGTACATGACAAACAGATGCACAAGTGTAAAGCATTTAGTAAAAATGTCATGTAAACAGTTTATAACTACAATGTATACTGATAAAAAAAAACAGTATACTGATAAACTAAGAATTCTGAGGCTTCACCCCCAACTTCCTGGTATAACAATCTTTGACAAAAACTAATTATTAAATTGATCCCATACATCCTTTGAAGTAAATTAATAATCAGCCCACTTCACTGGTTTCACTGTGCAGTTTGAAGTTCATCATGCAATCCCAATTTTGTTGGCCACAATATTGGTAGTGTTGAACTTGCCATGAATGAATTTTAACTGGCAGCTAATAAAATATAAATACACTTATCATTTATTTATGTAATTTAGCTTGTATAATTTATTTAGACAGTTTAGATAGGTGTCCTTACGTAGTGGGTAACTGCAAAATTTTTTCTTGACACGGAAATAAAGTTTTTATTTATTTTATTATTATTATTCATTGCAATTTTAATGTTACATAACATAATCAATCTTGTGGTCAACAAAAATTTGATCATGTGAGTGAAACCAATGATCTGCGAGGCAGGGTGATTTTCATACTTGTCAATTTAAACGGATATCTGGGGTCAATCACAGGAAAAAATACCTGATTCCCATTTTGGGATTTTTTAGGGTATTTACAGAACACCAACAAAATTCCCAAATTTGGCAAAGTGAGACAAGTCCCAACCTGGGAATTCCCAACCACGTTCCCTGGTTGGGACTTGTCTCACTCTTCCAAATTTGGGATTTATATGGGTATTTTTTAAATACCCTAAAATATCCAAAAATGGGAACCTGGTATTTTTTCCTATGAATAGTAGCCCAAACATCATAACAAAATAGATCCCAAAAGCCAGTGTTTTCACAAGCTAAAGTCAGTATCTGGCAGGCTTTTGGCATTTACTTGAACCTACTTTGCCTTCAGGGCTGTCATTATTCTTTGCAGTTGCTGGCTACACAAGTAAAATAGGTGGCCTACTGTCAAAAACTCACAATAGCCTCCCATGGTTGTTTTCCTTTTGTCATTTCCAAACTTTGAGTTGTTGGTAGACTTGTCACAAGTCGACCTTCATTGTTTTGGTCGAGTTTTATTTGACAAATTTGCGCGCGGAATTAAGTTTAGTCGGGAAGTCAACGAAGAACCTAACTTAGCGAAAATAGGTATTGGATGGGACTTGTGGCAAGTCTAAGTTGTTGGCCGTAAAAGCCTCCTGGCTACTAATGACAGCCTTGTGCCTTGTTTTGTTATTTTAAAAATGTTTCTGAAAAGTTGCTCCGGGCCTGTGACTACTTTGGTTAGCAAAGACAGCAAAAGAACCCCATAACACCAAATGTTGTTGAAACCCACACAAAAAGGCCAACAAACATCGAGGCCTGGTAAATGCATTAACATCTATCTGAAAAACATGTACTATTCAATGAATACATTGGGGCTGGCATAGCTTAAATTTCAATTTATCTTTATGGTGTAATTTAGTTTAGGCTATTTTTTCACTTAAAAAATAAGAAATAAACAAAAACACTGTCTTATCACAGTTTAAAAGTAAGTCGTAAGTGGATTCTTGAGCTAAAAGATATAAGCTTATATTTGACTTCGACCCAATGTGTTGTTTACATCGAGATGTACCGAATTTAATCTGAGAATTTTCTGTAAACCTTACGGAAACTGATTGTCATTTTTCATATCGCGGTTTTGATAATTGAAACTAAAGGAAAATGGATTATTTGCAGCTATGCGGTGGCATCAGTAAATTTATCATATTAGCAAGTTTTATTGCTTAAAAATATTCGCTAAATGATCATGACGTTATCTTTGGAGGCATGAATACCGTAATCCCTCGTTCAAAGATTGATTTGCGATACAGCTAGAAAGAGGGAGCAGTTGTGTAAAAAATATAATCACAACAAAACCACTAAAATTGGAAACAACGATAAACTACATATGAAACCGTGAAGAACACTTTGCCTTTCAAGCACCCCGCGGATAAATCGATAAATGCAATAAAGCTGGACATAAACACAGTTTGCGATCAATTTACCCGAATACAACAAACAAAATGGACGGACGATTAGCATGTTGTATTATAAAAGCAATTTTTGCTTTATACAGCATACCCAAAGGCATTTAAGCCTTAATAACGTGTAGGGAAAGTTGATGGAATAGCGGAATTGTGTAATCCTACCTTTCAAAGGTGGTAATTTCACTATCTCGCGATTGTCGCTAACGTTAAACGACGAAGAGCTTTGTCGTTTCTCCTTCCTCATGATCGATGGGCCATTTGCATACTGCCTGAGTTTGACAGCTTGACTCGGTGGATGTGGAACGGGCTGAGATTTCGGTTTTGCCTTAGGTGGAAGCAAAATAATTCGTCGTCAGAAAAATAGGTTCTGAAATCCGTCAACACCCATCCCAGTAAACAATATCCAATCTAAAATGTGATTCACTGTCGCATCACAAAGGATTTCCCGATTCGAAAACGAAGTTTATACTTTACCTCATCAGTCACAGCGTCTCCGTTTTCTTTATTCGCTTGTTTGGCACTTCCTCCAGTCTTCGAAATCTGCTGTCGCCCAAGAAATGCAAAAAAGATCGAGAATGTCATAATGACCAAAATGTTCTGACCTTCGCGTTCGCGAACACTTACCGACAAGATGAACGTTTTTTAGAGCTCTAAAAACATTACCTTCTCTTTTTTCCCCTTATTTGGCATTCTCGTGATCCATTTATCCAGTGTAAACGGAAAACATGACGGAATAAAGGCAATTTTTTTGCAGTTACGATGTTGAGAGCCTCTGGAGATCGATATCATACACAGTTTTCCTTCGGAGCAGCAACTAACTGTTCTGTGATTGGTTGATATTTTCTATGGCATTCGGGTAGTCACGTGGTCTTTACTTTGATGAAAGCGCGGGAATATCTGGCTGTTTATTTTATTTCTGCCAAATTTTTAGATTTTATATTTTTAGTCTTTTATATTTGCCTTTCCAATTCCGTAAACAGGAAACCTTTGTTAAGGTCGCCAAAAGACTAGTTTCGGTGCTAAAATATCTGACTCTTCGGAAAGGGTTATTGGAAGTGGTTAATAAGTGTTCTCGAAGAGGACCCAAATTAAAATAAACTGTGTTGCTAATTGGAACGCACTTGAATCTTTTGTTCAGTTTTTCTACTACTTAGAGAGGTACACCATCTTCAAATGTGAGGTATGTGCGTTCAAGCAACGAGTAATCAGTGCCTTTTGCTCAAGTGTCAAATATTTAAAGTGTATGTTCCACTACGTTTCCGTCTTCGTCCTTCTTCATAGATATGCAACTTTTTTTTATTCAATTTATACATGATAAAAATTTTAAAGCTACATCTTGTGGGGTCATGTAAAAAATATGTAATCACAAATTTAACAATATATATAATTTAAAAATATTTAAAATCGTTAAAGTGTATGTTCCAGACATGTATGTTCCTTCTTCAATGGAAGACTGGCGACTGGCGCTTAAGATAAAACAGAAGCAGCTGCAGTGCCTAGTTTGTCAGCCATTTGGCTAAATAGTTCTTAGCCTAAAGTTAAACTCCATTTCAAGTTCTTTATTTTTTTCGGTAAAAGTCACAATCCTTTGAAGTCCGGTGCACTCCGATGGAGATTGGCCGGCAAAGTGGAAGAGCGCGGCATCGGGAAAGTCAGTTGTTTTGTTTTGTTTTATTCTGTTTATAGTTTACACTTCGAATAAATAGAAGCCGCATCCGATCGGTATGTGAAATGGTTCTGGATGGGCGCAGACATTTTAGGGCCGCGTAGTTACATATTAAAGACAAACTATAGTGCAAAAAGAACACCACACCATCCCCTTGGATGTGATGTATTTCTAGGTCGAGCACGGCGGACGTACGTGGTTCATCTGTCTGAATCTGGTAGGAAATGTAAATCAGGATGATCCCTAAATTATGATCGAGACGCGAAAAAAAAACACGGCGAATATGATGTCATTGTGGACGGTTAACTCTTGGACATCTCCACGGTGGCGTGTTGGTAAAGCCGTCGTCTTCGTAGCAGAGTCGATCCATGCGAAGAAGCTGGCCTTGACACCTCAGCTTGGAAAGGTATTGTCCAAGCGTAACAACTGACACCTGTTTCAGTGTTTGTCCGTCAACGATTCATGAATAAAAACTACCCATAATTTACTATGGAACTAAATTATGGAATTCCCTTCCAAATACCATCAGATCATTGTCTACAGTTGCAGCTTTTAAGTCGGCTATTCGCGATTTAGAATAGGCCATTTCCGAATTGCCTTTAGCCTCTCTATCAAAGCGAGGCTAGGTGCGAAACCTTTCATATGAAAATCAGTTTTCATTCACATGTAAATAAGTTTTATTTGCATGTGAATGGAAACTCGTTTTCATATGAAGGGTTTCGCACCTAGCCTCGCTTTGATAGAGAGGCTAAAGACAACTCGGAAATGGCCTATTCGACACCAACTGTTGTCCTTTCTGTAATTAGTTGTAAATAGTTTGATAATACTGTTGTTATTAATTACGTAATTGTACATATTGTAAGTTTATACACTTATCTTATTACTCCATATTTATCTTATTTTTATTTATTTCTTTTATTTATTTTCTCGAAGACATTAGCAATTTTGCTATTTTAAATACGAGGTGAAATAAAGGTTATTGTATTGTATTGTATTGTACCATCATATATGATCACTCATTAGTCATCTGACTAATGAAGCCGATTCTGGTTGGGAATCATGTGATACAATGGGCGCATGATGACACTGTGTCGTTGGTAGACTTGGCGGTGACTAGCCTGTGCAGCAGGCACCGGTTCATTTATAGGGCGAAATTTCGAGGACGCGCGCGCGTCCTCGTAATTTCGCCTGATCATGAAAAAACCGGCGTCTGCTACTGACTCGTCCCCAGTCTTTCTAGGCGCTAATTTAATCTCACTTCAATTACTGCAATCTTGTAGGCTACAGAAGCTTCAGAACCGTGCCGCTCGTGTTTTAACCTTTTTCTAGCTATGACGCGGACGCCAACTGCCTATTTAGACAACTCGATTGGAAAGATTTGAGCACACAGTTTCAAATACAGAAAATCTTAATGATTTACAAGTGTTTAAATGCTCTTGTTCCTGAATACCTGTCCTCTAACGAAATGGAATACGCTATTCCCTGAGGAGCTCTGATAACAAACTAGTCGTCCCGTTCCTACGAACTAATTACATGAAAAACAGCTTTAGTTATAGCGGAGCAGTTCTCTGGAACAGCCTACCCAGTGATATGAGAGAAATGAAATCTCTAAGTCAATTTAAACGATCAGCTTATCTGAATTTTTAATTTAAACTACACATACCCTGGGTTCCAGAGGTATTCTCGCGGCGAGCTTCGTGACTTGCCGGCCGAAGGCCGATCAACGAGTGGCGAAGCCGCGAGAAAACCTCTGGCCCAAAGCGGTTTGGTTTACCGTTCTCGGTGAACTTTGATCGTTTTCATCCAGTTATATCTAAACCAATCACAGCGAAGACCTCCCACTGTGTTCACATGCACTGGCACGTGCTGGCACGTGACGATATGACAGCTTTGACAGGAGCTAATTACAAGGTGTCAAATGGCCTGCCAAATGACGCGTTTGTTTCATCATCATCTAGGCCTATTGCGCCAATGAGGCGCACAGGGCCTGTTACAGGTTTCTGTAATCAGCGATTTTTTACGGGATCAGGTGATTAGCCTGACGCCCAACCCCCAACCTGGAGGGCCAGGGGCTGTCCTTTGTCTGGCCTCTATCCCTCGACCAATCCGGTACGGTTGAACCCACCAGGGACTAGGTCCCCACCGGCATAGCTCTAGAGGTCACTGAGACACACAAGCTTCACCACCGCGGCAAGGTGACAAGCCCAGGGTGAAGGACGCGTTTGTTTACGGCTTTCAAATTCCGACTCCCGTGAAAACTGTTCCAAACTCAAAGTTTTCGCTGTCGTGCCGTTTATACGAAGTGAATGTATTTTCCAGTGGGGGCTACTACAGCCTAATTGACGCACACGCAAAAAAAAAACTGAACATTTTCGGACGTATTACAGTGATTTTCGACGCCCAAGAAGACAATCTCTCTGTCGGGCCGCATGTGTTATGCAAAAAGTGCTACCGCCGAATTGAAAAATACGAAGCGACTATCAAAGAACTAACCACTTTGAAAGAACATTGCAAGGGAAATGTGGCCCGCTGGAAAACTGAAGTGGATAGCACGCGATCAAAGCAATGTTCAAGCTCGCCTGGTAAAGGAATAAAAAAGTACAAGTCTTATTCGTCGGCTAGCGATACCCGTTCTGGCGAGATACTTAAAATATTAAAACATCCTTGCGGCATATAAAATTGCAAATCCCATCCGTTTGCTCGGCGCTTAACGTATCGAAACCGTCGAAGGTTTCAAGAACCTTTGTTACGACTTCCTCCAGAGCCTTCTCAAATCTTTTAGTATCTCAAGAACAACCGACATTTCAACACACATCACAAAGAAATAATTTCTCATTTCACAGGTTTCTTTCCCGCAGTGTACTCTATTCTTATAAACCAATCGCAGAGTCGGTTGCATTAGAAAGCCCATGGGAAGTCGTTAGAAGCCAATCGGCTGTCTCGTCCAAATTCTGGACGAGATCGATTTAAACAGGCTTGTCATTGGCTCGGCGCTATCAAAGCAATAGCGCTCTGCTCCAGAGGTTTTTCGCGCGGGTCACAATAGAGACATAATAACCGACAACGGAAACCGCGCAAGAAAAACCTCTGGTACCCAGGGTAAACTACACACGGCATTCATGAAAAACAGGTTATTTAGATTAATTGTAGTTAGCTTTGTAATTTGTTTAGGCTAGTTAGCCCATCTTTTCTCGACCTGCTTTACTAAATAAAGTATGTATGTGTGTATGTATGTATGCCGCGCGAAAAACAAAGCCTCAGTACGCCTCGGTTTGCTTTCAAAATTGCTAAGATCCCGGATGTTGTGACACGGGCGGGCGGCGGGCGCCACACGCACGCACCCGCGAAAAATTCCGCTAGCCATAACCATGAAAAATGACGGGCAGAGGTATGGGGCTCCGCGCGGACCTTCACAGAGCTCCATTATAATGCAATAGGCACTTTTGTTATTGAATGAGATGCAAATAAGTGGCCCTGTAGCTTCCGCCGCAACAGTCGCGGTTTTCTGGCTGAGCCAATAATTAAATAAAACGCTCGCTCCTTCGATTAAGCTCGGGTACGTCCATACACCGAAGACGCGATCGAACTCCGCCGAAGTAAAAACGTGAAGTTCAATTATACGGAAGCACGGTGCGAGGGATTTTGCGGTGGATATCTTAATCCCAAATTGAACAGGTGGTTATAAACGTTTGTTTCTCAGCTTTCTCTCATTGGTGATTAGAACAAAACACCGCACAAATCTTTTCAATTTTAAAATCACTGAAATATAGAATAATTTGACATTTCTGATTGTGTTCTGTTCATCCTTCACAGCCTGTTACATGTCTCTGGAGTAAAAAGGCCGTGAATTGAATGATCTGGGTGAAATCTAAAACAAGCTGGTGGTAAAACGATAATCTACGGGACGTGTTTTCGTAAGAAACTTACCGTTCAAGTGTTTTCAGGTAGGCAAGTTTTATATATTTTTTTTAGAGCAAGTAGAATTTTCAAATTAGTCATGAAGTAGAACAAAGTATGGCTCTTCCTCCTTTCGTAGCTTCGGCTGCAAGCAATTGTCCCCTAAAAAACCTGTCTGCGATGAAACCTTTTAATTCAGTCGAACGCCTGACAATGGCTATCGGCGATTTTAATGCAAGATGTCAACATCAGGGGATATTTGAAAACAGAATTTTAAACAAACATTATATACATTATGGTTTCGACATATTACGATTTAAAGAAAAACGAAGCGGCTGTTTAAGAAAAGAAATCTTAAAGCTTTAATCAGGTTCATCGCGAAAAATCATGTTCTAAATTGAAGCCAAAGAAAATCTAGTATTCATACAAAATCCAATTTAAATTATTATTCTGAGTTCGCCAGGCAAGTCTACAAACGAAGACAAAATAAAATTTGGGCGCGCTTTGGTCCTTTGGGTGTCGGCGATACACCTGAAATTAGTTGTAAACATTGCGGCAGATGTATTCAAATTCAAACTGAGCAGTCCCCGGCGCGTAGGGAAAGACTTCGTATTTACTATTTTGTGATTTTTGTTTGCAGATTTCCTTGATTTGCATAAATCAAAAGATAATGGCGTTTTTTACACTGTAAAATTAAAATAACTGGCATTGTTTGAAGCTAGCCCTTCTGATAACGCACAGCAATCTTTGTTTGTACTCTTGCCTTTACAACATAATTTGAGTACTAACTGCCTGGAACATGAAGATTTGGAAGAATATGCCGTTAACATATTCCTGGTAGTCAACAAATAAACAAGGTTGATCAAAGGGAATAAGGCACATTGTTCAGTAAAAAGTATACTTTTCTCTTCTTGGATGATATCTTAATCCGGCTTTGTGATCGTAAAACGGCAAGTCTTATAGGTTTTTCACCTGCGCTTTGAAATATTAAATGAACTTTACGTTGCAAATGTTGTAAATGAACTTTAAGGTGCGAAAAGTATTAAATATATTTAGAATATCCTCTATTTGATAAGCTTACACCGAGTTGTCCAAATACTAATTGTTGCACTGACTCGTATATGATAATTAGCCTTTCAGTTTGTTTCAGTTTGAGCTTTGACATGATTCTGTTTGTAACCGAATGAGTAAACATCAGCAATAAAGCCGACATGTTGCAGAACGAAGTTCTTTATTTATTACAATTTATGGCAACACTAATAAAAAAGAAAATATATACATGTGACTGAGCCAAAATATGAAATGCAAAGGAGTCTAAGACCCCATATAAGAGCAGATCACCATGTAAAAAATGTCGACGTTAAAAATACTTTTTGTAAAGATCTCGGTTAGTAGCAGTGTACCTCTCGCTCAGTCATGGAACTTAATTCCCCAAAAGTCCGTGTTACAATACAAAAGCTTACTGACAAAGGTGCCGGATGCTTGTGGATCTCATTAATCAGTAAATTTTATATAAATACGTGTCTCTCAAGGTGCCCAAAATCCCTGGAAAAGAAAACGAAAAAACGTACAATCGTGTCTGCTAAAATCCTCGCCTCCTTTTACTTACTTACTTACTTAATCCTCTTCGTGCTCGGTAGCACATAAGATTGTTTTAAAATTTTCTTGTTTTAAAATTACTACCGCTGAGTTTTATCAGTGACACGTAGTGCGGACTTCTGCATTCAAATGTTTCTCGTTAAGGCCGGTTCACCACACCACTAAATATCGAAATAAGCTTCACGCGGCTTTAATTGGTAAAAATAGCTGTCTAGAACTGAATGTCTGTTGCCCGGCCAGAGGTTCAGAGGAAATCATGTCATAACCATATGAGAAATAGTTGTAAGTCTAAAATCTGTACAATGTTGTTTTCAGTGTTGATCACTAGTTTGTGTCTCTCTCTACTTTTTCTCCGGCCGGCATTTACGTGGAATGCGTACTCGAGTAAGTTTTATATTCTCTATATTCTAAAAACTCTTATTCTTCGGCCATTTCAACTTTAACAGAAATAAAATACACACTGCGCATGCGGCTATAAACATGACAAAACAGCGCATGTTGTAAAAAACTTTGATTAATGTCTTGACGTTTCGCATGCTTCAACATGCATCTTCAGAAGTGACGGTTGGATATAATACAATAAAATTTCTCTATATTCTTTATATTCTCCACTGCTTTTTAGTATAAACAAAAACATAGAGGATAACCTTACGAAATGCCAATCAATACTAACTGGCTTCTTAGAAACTGCCATAGCTGTATAATTTATTAAAGACTTTCTCCCTCGATGTTGTTCAGAGTTTTGCCGGGACCGGCGTCTTTTGAAGGTCCGAGTAAGTATCACGATTCTCAGATACTTTTGCTTGCTTTTGAGACGTCGATATAAAGTCGTATTGACGCCTCAAAAATCTAGACTGTTTAATCGTGATACAAAACTAATTTCGATTTTTGAGGTGTCAATACTGCATTATATTTGACGGCGTTGGAAGAAATTATATTCAGTATTGGGCTCCGTCGCTTCGCGACTCTGCCCAATACGGAATATATTTTCTCCCAACTAGCCGTTTATATAATGCAGTATTGACGCCTCAAAATCGAAATTAGTTTATAGTAAGACGATTTAGGTTCGCTTACATCAACACCGTAAGTTCGGACCATTTTGAAGAACGCATAGGGCCGGTTATTTAAACGAAGTTTAGACGGTGTTTAACAAAACCGTGGTCTAAACCAATTTCAATTTGGCCAACCCTAATATTTAAATGTTGGTTACTGTAACAGTGTGACAGTGTGAGGAAGGCATATATCACAGAGTAGAAAAACCTTTATCCGACTTAAAATGACCCACTCATAAACGGATGTGAATGTCCATAAATTGTCCTAAACCGCGGTCTAAGGCCCCGTCCACACGTATCCGGATATTTTTGAATCCGCAACATTTTTGATGCGGATTGGCCTTCCGTCCACACGTATCCGGCGAATTCCCGCAAATACGATTCGAATACGCTAGGTGTGGACGCGAATATTTTCTAATCCGTAACAAAAATGTTGCGGATTCAAAAATATCCGGATACGTGTGGACGGGGCCTAAGTTAGACTTCGTTTAAATAACCGACCCATAGTTTTAAGGTGCCAGACTGAATGGTGGGAGTGTACATAAACGGAAGTAAAATCTGCAAAAGACCGCAAACTGCAGAGTCTAGAAAGGGGGGGGGGGGGGGGGGGGGGGGGTGTCTGGATCCCGAATCACGGGCTTTTTTTCCGTAAATCCCCGAATTACGTAGCTTGTTTTTGTCATTTACCGAATCACGTAGTCTGTGAAAGTGTTTTTGGCATATATCCTATTTCTGGCCCGTAGCGTCTTTGTTTACTGGAGAGAAATTCACTGCAGGATTTTCTCCAAGGCCTTTACCTCAGACGATTTCATTAATAGCTGTAAATTTTGTAAAATGGGTCTTAAAGGTATGGAAATCCTTGTGATTTTCTGCGCTGATTGAAACATTGAACTTTGTGGATGGGCTGGCTACTCACTGTACCAGATTCTGGAATCAGAAAAGTCGAAAAATGAGACCAGAACCCTAACTGTGGAACTGGTCTCACTACTACTCGCCATAGCATAGAGATAAACAGTAAATATTGTGAATAAACAAACGGCAACTCGAGTGATCAGGTCCTGACTGTTTTAATTAACTTTATTGATCACATGTAAGAGTTAAAAGTTTTGGTAGTTTCTTGGTGTTGCGGATGGTGTGATCACCAAATGACGTAAAACAAAAGATTCAAAAGACACTGAACAATACCCACACCACATCACAAAAGCTAACCAACAATGGCTTCCGCAACACCAAGAAACACCCAAAGTTTTTGAGAGGTCGCTATAAAACATGACAAAAATGTGAGTGTGAATTGATACGGGCTAAAATATTTGAATTTCACGGAATTTTGTCGGTGGACTCGAATCACGGACCACAGATAAAGCCGCAAATCCCGCGTCACAGTCGATATCGTATAAGAAATGCCTGAGTTCCAAGGCGCACATCGAGACGAACGTGATGATGGCATTACCTGATAAGCAATATTTAGCTCTTAAATACTTTTATGCCAGCATGCCAGAATCTCACGCCTAGCCTGAGATCAGTGCATCACGGCAGTACGGTAAATATCATTTCTCATGGTAAATAATTCTTTTGCTCTTCCTTGTTTTTGTTTTCCGTGCGGGTAAATGCGTTTAACCTGCAGTTTTTTAATACATGTAATTCAAGTTGATCCTTGGTAATTCACTTTTCGTTTTTTTTCTTGATGTATTGGATTGTTCCTCTGCTCAGTCACGAGAGCTTTATAGCGAGTAAAAACGCTCACTTTGCAAAATATTAACTTAATAAACGATTTACTACTAGCGTGAAAACCATCAAAAGAAACGAACCGACAATAGACAAATTCCGCTAACGCCGCTTTGTTGTACCCAATAATTCAAACCTTGTGGGATTAGAACTCTTTGTTCGTCATATTTCCATGTCAATGCTTCATTGACATGGAAATTATATGGAAATATTGTGAACAAAGAATCTTATTCCCAGAAGGTTTGAATTGGGTACAACAATGCGTTAGCCGAATTTGTCTATGGGCCTGGTCGCTATGACATAAAAACAAAAACATTCCACAAAAAGAATGTCCCACCGGAGAGGTTTCTTTTGTTTTCCTCGCTTTTTGCACGGGCTAATTTTTGTTTTTGACTGTAGTGCGACCAGGCTCTATTTAAAAAAAAACTGAAAAAGGGAAACCTGGGAAGGGAAATTGTAATAAACGTGTGAATTATTTTAGACCCGTCAGGTTTGACAACTAAACTACTAAACGTTTTCCTGATTATACCACCAATTTTGCGGCCGTGACTGACAGCAAAAAAAATTAAATATCCTGATGAAAATTTTCATTTAATATATTTCTATATTGCTGACTTACATTCAGTTTTTATTATGACATATGCAAATTCAAATCACTTGATTTTGAGGTCAATACCGTTTTAATTAACAGAAATGTAACGCAGAACAAGATAACAGTTTTTTTTTCTTTTTTCTTTCATTTGCCACATGGATTAAATATTACAAAAAGAAAAAGAAAAAAGAATATATCATTTCAGGCAGCTTATCTTGAAGTATTCCTGAAAAACTTGGTTGTGAAAAGTGTTATTTTTAAATCTATATTTGTAATGTTAACCTTTGTAATAAATGCAGTTTGAATCATGGTAGAGAGGTACTGCGACATGATTCTATATAAAACGGACGGAAACAAGTTTGATGCTCAGACATGCACTATCCGGTATAATTTTTCACAGTCGAGTACCTTATTCATTCGAATCATATCACTCGATCGGGCCACTATTGCACTTTGAAACCATACCTCTGCAGGATCACACCACTGTAAACACGGGGGGTACACGGTGGGGCTGACCTAAATATGTGATTTTCCCTGCCCATTTTCAGATCTCATTTTAGTCCACTCCCCACTCCACTTTTCAAGCCAAAATGGCAAACCATTTTCATTTTCTATACCCATTTTCGGACTTAAAAGGCTCAAAAACCATTTTCTTTGGGGTGGCACAACTCCCGCCTGGGTTTGAAAAAAAAAATGGTAATTTGGGTGGAAATAAAGGAGACGATATCGCGACGCGAATTTAGCGGAAATCGAGAAATTCCGCCATCTAACAAAGTTTATTTATGGTTTTCAAAATTGATTGTAAAAACAAGTATCATCACCGGTGCACGAACACGTGCGAAGCAGACTTTAGACCGCTCATGCATTGCCAATGCCATGGCTTTCCACCACGGGCTATTTTTAGATCTAAGAATATGATTGGTTAAAACATGTAGCACGATTGTCTTAACCAATCAGCGCGCGCGTTGCGAAAAAGCGATCTGCCTACCAGAAAAAAACTGTTGAGCGCTAATGAAAGACTATTGAAGGGTTTCGAGCCGGCGAGGTGTAGGTAGAGAGCTTTGACGATTTTTTTCGTCTTTATTTCGACAGCATGAAAGAGATGAAGTCCTATAGCTTCGATGAGGTGAAAAAACACAACAGTAAAGGGGATTACTGGGTTATTATTGACGGCGGAGTTTACGATGTGAGTCGCTGGGCCTCCTATCATCCCGGTGGAGAACTTCCAATACGTTATATGGCTGGTCATGACTGTACGGATGTTTTCAAAGCTTTTCACCTCACCTCTGTCACAGAAAAGAAGCTGCCTGCTTTTAAAATCGGCGAGATCTCTGACGAGGACAAAGTGTCCGTAAAAGAGTCCCCTTTGGACCAGGACTTTCGCAAAGTACGGGAAGAAATCAACCTTCGTCTTGACACCAATTGTAAGTTGATCTTTTGTTGTTTGTAATAAGCTTTCTACGGTGATTTTCTTATCGCCGGTTGACTTTTAGTTGATCCCAGAAATTCTTATTTCGCGTCCTAAAATTTGGCAGAACTTTCCAGGTTTCGTCCTTTTCGTTAAGCCCCCCGGTTCGTTCATTTCAAAATATGATTTTTTTAAAACAAGATAAGAACTTAAACTTAAGCTTAAGTTTTAAGCTTAAAAAATTTTCTGTTGTCTTTCCTCAACTATGCCTTGCTGTTTTAATTGTGAAATTCTATGTAAACCTGTAGAGGGAAGCTCCTCGGTTGTAATTTTCACTATTATCGTCATAGAAAAGAAAATTCGTTTATATCTTGTTTTATCTTATTTTGCTTTCCAAGTCTAGATCCATCGACTTCTCCAGACAACCAGTGCCGGGTCTAAAAATCCACTCATTAAAAAGAAAAAGAAATTATATATATAAAAGGTGTTAGTATTTTGTAGTGGTTGTCCATCTGTTTTGGTTTAATATTTGAATATATTACAAACAAAAAAGCACTGAAATAGATTACAAAACTCGAGCTTACAATTATGTGTTGCACTGACCTTCGTACAGTTCATATTGAAACAACGCGCTTAAAAGGGGCTGATAGAAACCAACCCTTGCCACGAAATTCTCATCTCTAAACGCAATATACACAATCGAGTGTTTTTTCTCCGTTATTGCGAGACTTCAATTTATTTTTATTTTGTGTATTTTGCAACCATGTGGAACAAGTGTTTTGTTCTTGTGTAATTTGTACAAACGAGTGTACATAATTTAATCATGAGAATTGACTGTCAGTCGGTTTTCTTTGATAATTTTTTAGTGTGAAAAGTCATCGAATAACGACTGAATCAGAAAGGAAACCTTAATGCTAAAAAATATTGCAGTTTATTTTTGTGGCTGATTATGAGCTTTTATAAATAGTGAGTTGTCAAAAGTGATTTGCATAAACTGTCAGCCATTGTTGTAAAAATTATATAGACCAAAACGAGTGATGTTTCTATGATACGCATGACATCACATTTTGTTAATGTAAACTTTTAAGCCATTTATTTTCACACTCTCATTCATTTCCCTTTGAAATTTTATTTGATGGGGTTTGTTTTGTCTTAAAATAGGAAAAATTGCTAAAAGTGAACATAACAAAGAAATATAAACTAAATTAACGGACAAAATAATGGCTTAAAAACTCAAAAGCTTCACCAGAAACGTTGTGGTTCAAATTTTTCTAATTTTTAAACCAGTTTTATTTTTGGTTTACTTTGTTTCAGATTCATATCATGCATAATTCTGAGATAAAGGAAAACAAAAATCAAACTGATTTAGGCAGGACATGGTCCCTTTAAAAGTTATGGGGAGTTGTGAAGAATGAAGTCAAAATCCCATAAATAGTTTTTTATATTAAAAAAAAAATACTAAAAAAATGTAAAATGTTAATAGAAGTGGATACTATGTACTTATTGACTAAGTGGGAAGGATGGATAGGAAAATATTTGGCTCGCGGTCATGACGCAGGGATGGAGCGCAGCAAGATCCATGTTCCATGACCGAGAGCCAAATATTTTCCCATCCAGCCCAACCTAAGTTAGTCAATAAGTATTTTATCTTTTGACCAATTTGAGACAAAATTACTTGAAATTTTAACGCACGGGGCCGTCTGCTTTTGTAGTAGTGCCGTACGGCTTTTTACAGCCCTCATATGGGACTTTCAATAATTTTGTGAAGAAAAGGCTCGCAGGGCCGTACGGATCATATGATAATGTGTAATATGTATCCAGCTTTCTTTGTTCATCAAACAATTTTGAAAAGCTTTAAACACTTAGTTATTTCACTAATCATGGAATTATTTTATTTTATTTAATTATTATAAAATAAAATTTATCTTTAACCAAAGAACAAAAAAATCCCTGCCAGAATCTAACTACCTCCCAAATACTAATACTGGACAAAATTTTACCCCCCCCCCCAAAAAAAAAAAAAAAAAAAAAAAACATTTCCAGTATCCCTTGAGGGATCTTGGAGTAGGAGGTAATGACAACCCAAGCTTCAGCTATTTGTGGAGGTGCAAATGTATAATTTAATTAATGTTAACATGTTGCAGTTATTTGGCAGGGCATGTCATTTGTTGAATTTAATTAGATTCACCCTGGGAGTGCCTATTTTTAGTAATGTTACACAAATATCAATTTTAAAATAATTTCTGTTTTGTTGCAAATAGATTGGTTCTACGTCAAGCACGCAATCAGCTTGTGCACAATATTTTCTCTGGTAATTTATGGTGTGGTATTCAGCAATAATGTTTACATACAAGCAGCATCATCCATTACCATGGCATTATTTTGGCAACAAATGGCTTTTGTTGGACATGACACTGGTCACACAGCGATCACTCATAATTTGTACATGGACACATTGATTGGCGTATTTGCTGGAAACATGACAACAGGAATCAGCATTGGGTGGTGGAAGAAAAGCCACAACGCTCATCATATTGTGACAAACTCAGTTGAATTTGATCCAGATATCCAGCACCTTCCTGTGTTAGCCATCACAGACAAGTTCTTCAAGTCAGTGAGGTCAATGTATCATGAGAAAACCCTTAACTTTGATAGACTGGCCAAGTTCTTTGTTTCTAATCAGCACTGGTTGTACTACTTAATCATGGGTCTTGCACGGTACAATTTGTATGTGCAGAGTTTTCTTCTGGTGTTTTCATTACCAAATGGACGGGTCAAAAGTTTGGAAATTCTTGGCTTGGCATTCTTTTGGACATGGTATATCTACCTTTGTTCATTTTTACCATGTTGGACATCGTTGTTTATCTTTGTGTTTGTTGCACATTTCCTAGCCGGAATTCTTCACATCCAGATTACTCTGAGCCACTTCTCCATGGAAACTTACCATGGACACCCCATGGATGCATTCAAGGACAGCGAGTTCCTTCTCTCCCAACTGGCAACAACAATGGATATCGACTGCTATCCATGGCTGGATTTTGTCCACGGCGGACTGCAATTCCAAATTGAGCATCATCTCTTTCCACGATTACCACGTCATAGGCTGAGAGAAGCAAAAACCAAAGTCCAGGCACTCTGTAAAAAGCACAATGTGCCTTACAGATCCAAGACATTCTATGAAGCTAACATAGATATCATCAAACAACTCAAGCAAACAGCCTTGAAAGCTCAGTGTATTTCGCCTCTAATTTGGGAGGGAATTAATGCAATTGGCTAGAATTTATTCTGCATTATTTTGTTGATGCGCTGATGAGTGGTTAGTTGTTGTTTTAATCTTGATTTTCTTATTTTGAGTTACAATAATTGTATATTTACGGTAGCAATTGTATTTCAAATACTGCTTTGATCCACTCAATGTGAACAGACAAAGAAATGACTTTCTTTTGTTTGTTCATATATGTGTTTTGAAAGTTTAGTTTATTGTTTAGTATATTGAGTACAATTTACATGTTTTTAAATTGTGTTGAATAATTGGAAGCCATTTTGATGTTAAAAGGTTTAAAAAGCAGTTGTCAGAAATATTTTTCACATAACTCAATGTACAATGTATACAGTGTAAATGTATTGCCATGTGCAAACTCGTAAGAAAGCTGGGAGAGAATTCCAAAGTTTGTGCAAGTTTGCTCAACTGTGTTGGTACTTTAGAGCTACCAAACATATGCATTAGTAATGTTCAGATTATGTAATATAAAACACAAGGCAGTGTCAGTCTTAAGCAAAGAATTGTAACAGCTAAGGATGTGTGGTCTAGCTGAGCTGGTGTTTAATGAGTAGTGCTTTAACAGAAACCAAAGTAAAATTGACAGATTGCTAGAAGCATCAGGCTGAGCTAGATGACCTCTACTTGACTGTTGTGGCTGATTTAAGGCAAAAATTGTAACATTGAGATGTTTTAGAGAAACTCCCTTAAGTATCCGCATGGATCCACTCATTTTGTAGATGATAGTAGTTGTGTATATATAGTATGTTAACTTTACAGAGAAAACTATGTTCACCATGAAGTGTGCAGTATCTCAAGGGAAATGAAGTACCTGATTTGTTCAGAAAAAAAAGGACTTTCCTAAAGAAAAAAGTATTAGTAGAAGCTAGGTTTTATTATTTTTTCTAGCTGTGAAATCTTCACAGTTAAAAATTATATAGTTTTAATTTACAGCACAGCATAGGAATGACTGAAAAATCTGATGCAGAAGAACGTACAGCATCACTTAGATCAAAGTGGTGCCTGATTAGTTCAAACAATTTTGAATCATTTAAGAACCAATCACAAAAATTATGGTTACAGACTCGAAAGCTAGAACTATACTACAAGTCTCCATAATTGGCTCTGAGAGTGAAAGGGTTCAAGTGGCTCCCCCTTCTCTTTCTAGCATTTTACCATGCAGGCTACTAGAAGAGGAAAGTTAGGGCCCATTTAATGTTGGGAATTTTAAGAGTTAACATTTTTCCCAATACAATAATTTATTGCATATTGTTAAGTCAATGGAAAGAAATTTTAAAGCAATGAATGTAATATATTTTGGATTGTTGCCATAGTTTATTTATTGGTGAACTAAACAAAATATCTTTATTGAAATGAATTTAAAATTATTTTATTTTTAATTATTAAGAATGTTGTTATATCTTCAGTTTGTGAATTAGCCCTTCAAACTCTGTGAAACAGTAAATTTGTTAGTGTTTTTGGCCTTGATCTTGTGCAAACCACAATAGGTTTGGGAGCAATATCAAAATACACATTCTCCTTTCTTGTCCCCATTTTATTGGGTGATCATATCCTTAATTCTCATAACCAATCTTCAATCAATTAAGCTTAAGTATTGATATCACAAGGAGAAGTTTGATGCTTATTACTATCAGGTCTTAAAGGGTTATCTGCAGCATTGTTAAATTACCTTCAAAGTTTGCAACATTAATTTCATGAGGTTACAAGATACTTTTGACTCTAACCAGTTTTTTGGCATGAAAAAATAATTTCCGCCGTAGTTATAATGTTCAAGTGGTTGGAATTTTAAAGGGGCTATGTTTGGATATTTGATGGAAACCCAAATTAATGGTCTTGTTTTCTTTGAAACTACTCTACTGCTACTAGTCACTGAAACAGTAAATAAGTGCCTTTTGCCATGAAATGGACTGTACAACTTTAACAAAAAATCAGCTAGTTTTTCCTTGTGTCTACTAAACACCATTATAAACTGGTCATGTTGTACCCCTTTCCAGATTCCCTTATTTCCTCCTCTTGGAGTTCTGAGGCAATTTTGTGTCTTAGTTTTGATTAACCAACGTTTTGACCTGAAGACAAAATATACCAGTGACATAGCCCCTTTTATTTACTTCTTTTGATTATTTTGACAGAAAAACATTCAGATATATTTTTTTTACTGGCATGACCAGCAATATAGATTATGGAGGAATACACAGGTGAATGAAATAACTCTATTTCATATCATATGTCATGATAGTGTATTTAGTGACATGCCAGTCAATTGTCAAAGGTTTCTTTGTGTAAATAAAGTCTATTGTTGAAACTAAATTGAGTATATAGTATTTGTTTTGGCAAAAAGCACCCCATGGCCAACAGTTGTTTAGAGAGCTCATTCTTTTGTACATAATTTGAACAAGTGTATACCTGCCAACTTTTCCTGAGTGATAGGCGTGAGAATTTTTTCGTGGGAGTGTCGGGATTTTTGAAGGCGACCCGACCGATTCCGAAGACAACCTGGTCTATTTCGAAGTTGTCTGAAGATGTTTTGAAGAATTCGGTAGTTTCCATGGACCTCAGACCTCTGTTTACTCTAATAATATACCTGCTTGCCCAGGGGCGGATCCAGGGGGGGGGGGGGGGTGAAATGGGTGAATTTTCACCCCCCTTTTCTGGATCCCTTTCTTTCTTTTTTCTAAAGTATTTCAGTCTCAAATAAATAATATTTTATTTCTCTGATATCTTTTTTGATTAAAATTTCACCCCCCCCCCCCCCCATTTCAAAATCCTGGATCCGCCCCTGCTGCCAAGTCTCATGCCTGCAAGTCCAAAATTTCGATCTCATACCTCATACCTATGGAGCAATTTCTCACGCCTGACTTACAGATTTTAACTGATCGCATGATCCAATTAAAAATATAGTTACTTTCATGAAAATATGGCACTTTTTTGCAGGTTTTTATCGTTCTGAACATTACAATTACAGCTGGATGTTATTAAACGGAGGTCTGAGGTCCATGGAAACTTCCGAAATTCTTCGGACAAGTTTGGACATCTTCGGAATAGATCAGGTTCGATCTCTTCGGATTTGGTCTGGTCGCCTTTGGAAATCCTGGCACTTTTACGAAAAAATTCTCATGCCTGTCACTCGGAAGAAGTTGGCAGGTATATAATATCCAGCTGTAATCGTAACGTTCAGAACGATAAAAACCTACAAAAAGGTGCCAAATTTTCATGAATGTAACTTATATTTAAAGTGGCCTGCGGCTATTTAATGGCGCGGAGGCTCCCTTTTATAAATCAAATTTTCGGCATGTAAGCGTTAACCGATTTTTGTAAGTTTTGGTAGGGCGGTAAAGGAGTCTTCAAATTATACAGGACTTTAAATTTTAGTTCATATAAGATAAGCGATTAAAAGTTACAAGCGTTTTTAGAAAACCCCGTTTTTTAAGAAAACGTTAATATTTTCATTAAACGACGACAATTTTTTTTCTAATTAAGCTCGATACGTTCCAAGACTTCAAGCTTTACTTTTAGCAATTTTCCACAAAATCGGCTGGACAGAAATTACTGCACAGTCGAATGCTGAATTTAAGCTTCCAAATGTTATGCTTACCTATTTGCCTCAGCTGTTGCAAGAATGCTAAAATGAGGCTACCGATCCGCACCCTATTACTTGAAAGCTTGATCTTGACAACCGAAAACTTTGCTGAATAACCGGAAAAGATCGGAAGCTCCCAGCAAAAACTATAAGCAAAGAAAGAACAAGATGTTTATGGTGCGTAATTTATGAATTTCAAGAAATCCAAGTTTGTTCGACTCGTGAAAAAACTGCCGATTTGTTTTCTGGTATTTTTAAATATGATAACATGCCGGTACAAACGGCCTTACGTAGTTTCATGTCTATAGTCTCGACGAAACTCGGCGAATTTGGGTCGTCAAGTTTGCTACTTCACGTCTTCCATTTCCTAAATGCTTTGAAAACCCCTCATTTCTTACAATTCATAAATTACACACTATAAACATCTTGTTCTTTTTTTGCTTATAGTTTTTGCTGGGAGCTTCCGATCTTTTCCCGGTTATTCAGCAATGTCTTCGGCTGCATCAAGCTTTCAAGTAATTGGGTGCGATTGTAGCCTAATTTTAGCATTCTTGCAACAGCTGAGGCAAATACGCAAGCATAACATTTGGAAGCTTAAATTCAGCATTCGACTGTGCAGTAATTTCTGTCCAGCCGATTTTGTGGAAAATTGCTCACAGTAAAGCTTGAACTCTTGTATTGAGCTTAATTAGAAAAAAAAATCTGTCGTCGTTTTATGAAAATATTCGCGTTTTCTTAAAAAACGGGGTTTTCTAAAACCGCGTGTAACTTTTAATCGCTTATCTTATATGCACTAAAATTTTAAGTCCTGTATAATTTGAAGACTCCTTTATCGCCCTACTAAAACTTACAAAAAACGCCGAAAATTCGATTTATAAAAGGGCGCCTCCGCGCCATTAAATAGCCGCGGGCCACCTTAATAAATATTTTTAATTGGATCATGATAAAGCTCAAATCTGTATGTCAGGCGTGAGAAATTGCTCCATAGGTATGAGATCAAAGTTTTGGACTCACAGGCATGAGATTCACGCCTAAGGCGTGAGACTGAATTGGCAGGTATACAAGTGTGTTAGTGACTGCCATTCCAGGGTTTGTCTGCTTAGTCATTCAAACCAGTGTTTACAACAAGACTGATAAATACTCTTAGCTGCTTCATGCTATGGAAACCAGGTTAGGCTCTGGCTGAGTGGGTCACCTTGTGGTGTATGTGCAGCTTTAACCTACAGAAAGGAGCTTGCTAAATGTCATTATGCGAACTATGAAAGTACTGCTCGAGAGGTTTCATCTGAATGGTCACACTAAGGATTTCAGCTACTGACTTGAAAGTTAGAACCACCTTGTACAGCATAATAAACAGCACCACAGGAACGTACTGCTCAGTAGCTTTCATTTGAATGGTCACACTTTAGGATTTTAGCTACAGACTAAAAAGTTAGAACCACCTTATACAGCATAATAAACAGCACCACAGGAAAGTACTGCTCAGTAGCTTTCATTTGAATGGTCACACTTTAGGATTCGTCTAAGGACTCAAAAGTTAGAACCATATACTAGTCATACTACATCACCAGATATTTGATTCTAGGGGTGAGAGCAAGTTAAGAATGTGCAAGAGAACTGAATATTTGTCCATTTGCTTTGTTTGTTCTTCTTGAAATACAGTTGGTTGTTCTTGTAATAAATTAATGGGAGTATACTGAATGCAACCACTGGTTAACATGTATCCGTTACAATTTTTATTACGTTTCATTTTTTGTACAGCTGTGCGCATGTTTGTCGTAAATCAAATGACAGCAGAAGCCCCTTGTGCAAAAAAATTGTGTTTTTTCTGCTTGCTCCATTAGCGTTTAATCTTCACTTCTACTGATTACAAATAAGCCTGCCCTCTTTATTCCAAGCTTCTTAATTAAATCTACCTTTACTCTCCCTTGGTTATAAACTGGAAAGGAGTTGACACTGGCTTGAATAAAAAACGTAAAAGCTGCTAAGAACTAAAACGTTTTCTGTTTGTAAAAATAGACGTTTCGACTACAAAAACTCGAGTCTTCATCAGTGATGACAATTAACACATAACATGCAAATATATATAGTCTACAAATTATGCAGATATGCTGGTATATTGGCACCATGGCGACGTGACGACTTGAGAACTCAATTAGTGAATAGAGGTGTAAACATCCGGAATATATATATTTGCATGTTATGTGTTAATTGTCATCACTGATGAAGACTCGAGTTTTTGTAGTCGAAACGTCTATTTTTACAAACAGAAAACGTTTTAGTTCTTAGCAGCTTTTACGTTTTTTATTCAAGCCAGTGTCAACTCCTTTCCAGTTTATAGTTATGAATCCTGGCTGCAATTTTACCATTTTTAGAACAATTTATTCTCCCTTGGTTGTAGAGTTTTTTTTTTTCATGGTGACATGATGGTAGTTGGATTTCAAAGTGATGGCAAAGTGCATTGAAACCATATTTTCATACCAAAGAAAAAACATTTCCACCCAGCCTTTTATCATAACCAAAATTGTCAAATGAATGGTATTAACCAGCAACTTGTACCTGAAAAAATTCCCTTTTTACAACCAAGGAAAAACTAAGGTGATTTTTAAACCCGACAAATCCACAAATCTGATTTTAAACTCAAAGAATCCTTTGCACACCCCCTCCCCCCCCCCATTACTTTAAATTTCCCCTTTTCAGGAAAAACAGCAAGTTAATTTATTCCACTCAGTTTTTCTGCTTCAATTTAGTTCTCATCTTTGTACTTTAGGGCACAACTTTGAATAACAGTTGAACTGTAATATCTGATACTTTTCCTGGGACACAAATATTCAAGTTAGATTCCCAGTTCTTGTAGCTCAAAATTCTGCTGCTGATCGCTCAGTGGATTCTGTTTCTTTAAAGGCCAAATAAATGTACCCCCCCCCCCACCCCCAGTCTGCATTCTACATAGGTCACACCAAAGATCTTCAGTGTGCTTTTTTTGTTGCTTGGCATAGATTTCCAAAGCCTTTGGTACATCCTCGGCACAGTATTCTGATGGAACGCAGACTGCTGTACCCTACATAACATAATATTCTTATTGACATTTATGCAAATATTTATAAATAAATCACAAAATTGATAGGGCAGAAAACAGATTAAGCAACAAGAGTTAAAATCAAAAGCAAAAAATATGGAAAAATAATGTAAAGCAAAAGGCAAAACCAACAGCCTTCCAGTTTGGAGAGTAAAGATTCAGAAATTTACAATAGTCTAATTTAGTATATATTATTAAAACAGTGGATAGCATTGTTGGCATTCTCTGATTGGCAGAAACTCGGGATAGCAAGTGCTATTCACCTTCAAGCAATTTGCGCATGAAAATTGTATTCATTGACTGGAATTAATGAGTTAAAATCATCCTTTTGTGTGCTACATTATCTCACTGTTTTAGTGTATACTAAAACAACTATTCACCTCAGTGTTGGTAGCCACCTCCTCTTCGGTGAATAGTTGTTAAATACAATTAGGTAATAAATATTGAAAAGAAAGGAAACAATACCACCAAATATTGACAAAGTACAATAAATAAAGGTGTGTCCTGTTACCCAATGATACTTGAAAAGTATATTAACATTGGTAAGAATATTATCTATATTGCACAGTAACCCTTTCCCTCCCAGCTGAAGTCAAACCTTCAATACGTTAAGAGGACTAAATATTACAGGGTGATATTCCATGTGGTACTGATTACTTTGCTGTACAAGATGGTTGTATCTCTTCAGTCTGGAAATGATATCCTAAAGAGTAACCATTTGAATTATAGCTATCAAGCAGGTACCGGTACTAATTTCAGTGGTTCAGTTTTTGCAGTTCTAGCTGTTAGGTTTAGACTGAAGGGATTATGGTCTTATTACTGATGAAACCTCCATGTCTTGTTTAGTTTGCTCAATTCCCTCCATTCCTATTTCATTAGCTGTTAAAGCCTTCTTGACGCGAGCAGTAACTTCACCATGTATAGCTGATATCATGTCTTCAACAACACCAGTTGTTGCTTCACCTTTAAAGTGTAAGTTCTTAACATGCCTTCTCAAGTGACTTGGGTTGTTGAAAGCTTTTGGACAAAAGCTACATTTGTAAGGCCTTTCACCTGTGTGTATCAACACATGCCTTTGAAGATTTCCAGAGATAGAAAATGCCTTGTCGCAATATTGGCAACGGTATGGCTGTTCACCAGTGTGAACACGAAGATGCTTTCGCAGAGAGCTGTACTCAGCAAATGACTGATAACAACTTGTACACTTGTAAGGCTTCTCACCAGTGTGGACACGGACATGCTTTTGAAGAGAGCCAGGATCTCGGAATGCTTTGGGACAAAATGTGCATTTATGTGGCCTGTTCCTCATATGGAGTGCAATGTGGTCATCAAGTGACTTGGCTTCTTTAAATGGCTGAAAACAGATTGTACATGTATAATGCTGGCCATCATCCATATGGAATTCTAGATGCTTCTGAAGACCAAGAGAGCTCCTGAACAGCTGTGCACAGACTTCACATTTGTATGTTGACTTGTCACCTCCCAAATCTCCCTTGAGAAGGTCATCTACTGTTGGGATCACATTTTCATAATCTAAGAAAGTGTCCTGTTGATATTCCTCTGATTTGTCTGACATTTCTATGAGTTCAACTGGTTTGTTTTCTGTTATTTCATTCTGCATTTTAACATCATCCTGAGACTCACTCTTGACATAAGTTATTGCACTTCCTTGGTCTTCCTGTGGTGGATTAGTATTGTGTGAATTCACCAGATGTATGACAGTGCTTGAAGGCACTGTGTCACTTATTCTAACTTCATGTTTTGGTTTGAACTGTTCAGCCACAGAAGTATTACTATTTACGATGTAGTTATTATTGCTCTTTGCTGACATTTCCTGCTTCTTTAAATTTGGCATCGCTTCTGACTTTGAACCAAAATCAGACAGTGGTTGCTGTTCCGGTTGTTTTGCAGTTGTATTCTTTATAAGAGAAACATTACAAGAGGGATCCTCGTTTACGACTGGTACATAACTAGGGGAAACATGCTCAACAGCAGTCGCATTTTCAGGGCTAGCTATTTTGGCAGACGAAGCCAAGCTAGATGAAGCAGGACTAATAGCATTTACACTAGTGGGAGGGGAAACAGGGACACTTTCTTTAATAATTGTTTTGTTGTTTGGAGAAACATCAAAACCTTTTTCAAGAGAAAGTGTTGCATCCTGCTTTACACCACTGATGACAGGAACAGGCATGAAATTGACCAGAATCTGTGCAACATCCATTTCTGGAGAGTTATTGTGAGTGATATCATGTGTGTGACTGTCGTCTGCAGATGATTCTTGTAGCTCTTCTTCAGAACATTTAATCACTGGCTTTGCTTCTGGTGATTCTGCTGTCTTAGTTCGACAATCAGACAGTGGCTGTTCTTTGTTTACTTCCCTTTTTTCCAATGCATTATTGCCTTCCAGGTCCTTCATCTGTGATGCTTCTGCACATTGATCCTCATAATCATGGCTTTGTTTGTTTCCAAATCCATTACCCGGTGTATTAAAACAAGGAAAATATGGTCCAAATGGTACAAATCCACCAAATGGAAATAACATAGGGTTAGGAAACTGTGTTAGGTTAGTGCCCTGTGTCTTGCCATAACCTGTTGGAGCTTGATCCAAAGCTGATGGTATAACTGATGTGGTATCCCCTATTGCTTTATTTTGTCGCTCCTTTTGACTCGCACTGGTTTGGTTCATCCCCTGTGCCACTCCTGATCTCACTGCCTCCATGTATTGATGCATAAAAGAAGCACTATTTGTTGGCCAAAATGGTGGCATCATTCTCATTGGCATAACTTGAGGAGTAAACACAGGGATAGGCATTGGAATGGCAAAACCTAACATTCCTGTATTGATAGCAGCCATGTTGAAAGCTGGAGGATTAGGCTTGTCTTGTTTGTCTGCCATTTTAATCCCTGATGAAACAAAAAAAAAAAAGACATACAGTGTATTCTATATTTGAAATTCTAGACTCTAAAATCTCCTCTTGCATTATGCAATTTCAATTTTTTTAAAAAGTGGAAGCAAATACAAGTTTTAATGGCAACAAATATAATTAGAAAAGTCATAGGTATTATAATTGAAAAAACAAAGACAAAAGATGCTACAAATTTTTAAAAAGCAAATAAAAAGAAAATAAATAAAAGGTACTATAAATTATATGCAAGCCTAAAAAGATGAGTTTTTAATGCCCTTTTAAAACTATGAACAGATCGGAACACCTCAACTCTAGAGGAAGCTCGCTTCATAGCTTCATAGCTTCATAGCTTCAGGCCCGCCACAGAAAAAGCCCGATCACCATAGGTTTTGGTGTTAGTCCTACGATGGTGTTAGTCCTATGATGCTTTCAACATTAATGATCCTAGCAGTATGCAGAACAAACGTCATACAGGAACCTAGTATATGGCTTAACTTGCCGCAAGTCTCTCATAGTTCAGTGGTTAGAGCGTTCAGACTGGTGTGCTGAAGGTCATACGTTCTATTCCTCTCAGGGATTCAGATTTTTTCTTTGTTTCCATTTGTGACATTTATGAACATTTACATCTTTCTCGCAATAATAAGCTCCTCCAAAAATAAGCCCACAAAAGTCCTTTGAAGAAATAAAAGCCCAGTGCTTATATTTAGAATTTTACAGTATAAACAAATTTATTTTTATTTAATTTATTGATTTATTGAGTCTCTTTTCTTTCTTGATTGTTTTTCCCAAAGTTGCCATCATTTGCTTGGCTGAGAATATGAAAATATGTTTTGCTTTGGGCAACTGAAGATTTCTTAATACATGAGATGATCAGGAGAGAGCAGAAAGGAATTAAAAACTGCTGGTGATCAAAAGATTTGCCATCACTGATAGTGGGCCAGCACTTTGCTGTTTCAGACAAATGCCCCTCTGTTATGTGTTTCCGACATTTTGAATCTCATTGCAGTGGTTAATCTACTGTATCAACTTAGTTAATTTAGTGTTTTACTTCATCACCAATGCAACAGCAAAGGGTCTTTAGAATGTAGCCCCTATGTTCAGATGCTGTTGACTGATTTCCCTCCCCCCCCCCCCCCCCCCCAACACACACACACACACACATTACACATATTTGCTCAAATCTCCTGAATTTACTTCAACTGCAAAATGCATTGTTCTGGTGTGAATTTTTACAGAGCCAAACAAAACCACAAATGTTTCCTGTAAAAAGCAATTAACTTGAAATGTTGCCGAAATTTCACATAAAGAAAAAAACGAAAGCTGCGCACACCAAGCGCAATTATATATCTTCCGGTGCAGCTGCTTTGTTGGAACAGCAACACGGCAAAATAAAATAAAAACTTTCTAATTTTGCAACCTGGGTTTCAAGAATATATTTTATTATTTTCTTTTGATTGGCGTTTAGTAAAGAAACAAAATTTTATCTAATTCAAACTAAAAAGACAGGGAAATTTCGACAATATAAACAGCAATGACGAATCATGAAGAAGACGGCGGCCATATTTAATTTACAACCACAGTATAAGATCAGTTTTGTTCGAAGCAACAGTACAAAATAAGTAAAATTTAAATTTGGGCGTTACTCTCGGAATGCTTGTGTGCCTTAAAGAGGCTGAGTATTTTTTGGTGCCGCAACAAATATTCAAAGCCGATTTTCATGTTGAAAAGAAAAAAAAATATGTTAAGCACTTCCGAGGGCAGTTTCATGAAAATATTCGAACGTGCTCAAAAATTCTGGTCGACATGCGTTGATTTATACTGCTGACTAAATAAGGAGGACATCTTCCTCTAGACATTTTAATTTCGGCAGGCCAATTTCGTGAAATAGGAAAACGAAAACAAATAATTATTATTATTAGAAGAAGAAGAAGAAGAAGAAGAAGAAGAAGAAGATTCAAAGCAAGTAGAAGACGAGTCGTCGCTTCGTGAATTTCACCTCATACCTGTTACAGGGGAATCTCCTCTGAACTTGCGATGTGTTTTTAGTTTCTGCGCTGTAAGAAAACGATCCAAAAATTTTCAATTTGCCTCTTCTGTTGAACAATGTTGAATAAATACGTTCTGTATTGATGAGTGACCACAAAAGTAGACATTTTGAAAGAGGGAATTACTTGCTAATGATGTAATTTCTTCGAGCGTCTGTTCCATGAAGGACGAAGAAAGTTTGGAATAACGCAAGCAGTCCTGGGTAATGTTACCACGTGATCATCGAAATCCCCAATGGCATCCCCAATACCCAGTATGCCTTTCGTCAGGAGCCGGCTCCGATCCTGTTTTCGCCCAACAATCCAGGAAAGAGATTTTTAACCTTCATCAATTTTACATTTCCCGAGTCATGTCACCCGTGATCTCAAAACAGAAAACGAAATAAGGCCAGGCGCGATTTCCTGACAAATTTATTATGTTTTAAGTGCCGCACAGATTAATAAAATGGTCTAGAATAAGCAAAATACATGTATGCGGAAAGATGATTTAGGACTTCCAGGAGCATAAATCGGGGCGCCGGCGCGGGCGCCTGTGTCCGGGAAACATAGAAATCACCATATATAGAAATGTCTCCATTTCAGAGAATGATTCATTGATCGAATTTCGAATTTTGTTACAAACGGTCCTAAAATAAAAATAAATAAATAAAAAATTGTTGCTATATTCCTTTTGGAAACAGGAAAATTCGTTAAATTATTTTCAACTGTTTATTAATTATCACAGAATTTACAGAAAGCAACATATCCACTGCCCGCAGTTAGCACTGAAGATATTAACTGAAGATATTAACCTTATAAAGGAAACCCAATGAAAAAGATCTGTCTATAATTTTATAAAATAAACCATCTGAATGACACATCTTCGCGGTGGTGGTGATGGTTTATAATTTTATTATACAGCAAATCAGGAATGGAGATTTTTTCTCTCCGCCATATGTTAATAGAACAACGACAAAATAGAAAAAGGAAGAAAAGAAACAAACAAGGCCTCCTATTATTTTATCAGCATGAACACCCAGCCTGTTAAATCAATAAAATCGATGATCGATGAAATCGATATGAATCGATGCCAATTAATCGACTGATATTGGAAATCGATGATCAATCAATGACGTATGTTTTTGTGATAATTCGATTGACCATCGACTTTCAATAAAATCGATTAATTGATATCGATTTTATCGATTGCCACCGATTGTCATCGGTGTTGTAAGCTTATTTTATTCATGTTATGACGCTCCAATCAGCAATGAAATGTGTTTTTTTTTTTCGATAACAGAACAGTTGTAAATGAAATAAAACAACAGGAACAACGTGCTGATCGCCATCATTCATAAACGAGGCAAGATATCACAAGCCAAAGGGTAACTTCCCGCTCGCGATGCGGCGTGTCTTGACCAGACATTGTGTTCGGAATTTTGTTACACGAGCTCCGAGAAAACACGCAAAAATCGATAAAATCGATAATTTGCGGGACATTTTTTGTGATTATCGATTGATCATCGATTGGCCGATATCAATTAACTAATTGTATCGATTGATATCGATTGATCGATTGGATTTCCGATGATCGATTGTCATCGATTTAACAGACTGCGATGAACAGTTTAACTCTTTTACAGTCAAACCGGATGTTCTTTTGATGGCAACTTTGCAAACTTCCGCCGCAACATTGGTATTTTGATTGACAGTTTGCTTCGAGCAAGTTGGAAGTTGTGCGACCAAGTTGCAACTTTCGCGAGCAAGTTCCTATTTCAATCTTGCTGTCAGTTGCCGGATTTCTGAATTGAAAGTACTTGGTTTGGTTACCTTGTAGTATTCCACAAACTCTACGATGTCAGGAGTAGAAACTGTTCGTTCCTCTCAGCCAGGTTTACCGGGAAAATACGTCTCGTGTTGTAAAAATATGTTTACAATATTGGATACAGTTTGCCTTGATAATCCAACAATGCGTGCGATTTGTTCTTGTTTTACACCAGACGACCATTATTCTCTCTCTTTTCTCAACCGAGGTGGTATTATTGCGATGTACCTGAGCCATAACTGAAGAAGGACGTGTTTTCACAAAATTCGCAATTTGCAACTGACAACAAGTTTGAAATAGGAACTTGCTCGCGAAAGTTGCAACTTGCTCGCGTAACTTCCAACTTGCTCGAAGCAAACTGTCAATCAAAATACCAATGTTGCGGCGGAAGTTTGCAAAGTTGCCATCAAAAGAACATCCGGTTTGACTGTAATCACGCAAAGAATACTGGGAAGGTCTACTTACTTAGCGACCACGCTCCCTTGCAAAACGTGATCGTCGCTAAACTAAAACGATTTTTGAAGAATTTTTGTTTTTAACCTCCTCTTTTGTGCAGTAATTGCTTATTTATGTTTTAGACAACCATAAAAATGAGTTCTAGATTAATAGCAGGGATCGTAGCTGGCATATGTGGCACATTCTTCCTCGGGTACTGTGTCTACTTTGACAGGAAACGTAGGAGCGATCCTGAGTTCAAGCAGAAGTTGCTCGAAAGTAAGTTGTTTGCTTTGGTGTTTGCATTTTTGTCTCATAAAGGTCTTATTACCAGACTCAAAAGGGAGTTAAGAAGGCATTTTACATACCTTATGATCTCTTCTCGCAACATTTAAGTCGCAAGAGTGTAGTCACATCTTGGCACTGCAGAGTGATGTAACATGTTTTCAAGTTTTTGCTGTTTTTGCATAAACTGCATTTTTGTTGGTGACACTCACGTGAAAAAATGAGATGACTCTGCACAATTTCAATAAATACATTAATCATTAATCTGGAATTTTGCCATTAGCAATTTATGTAAAAAAAAAAAATGTAAATATTTTTCATACAAATGAATATATTAGTAACCTCCATCAATATTTGGCCTTGAAGAGTGAGAATTTTTGTCAGAGCAAGTGACAAGGCAAAGGTAGACCTTATTCAAAAATGGTGGCAGATTTATTATTATTTTATATTTTTGTTAATTAGCCCTCTTGGCCTCATTAGCATGTGCAAAATGCAAAATAATGTTTACTCTAAAATGAGGCTGATAACATGAACATAAAAGAAGAATAAATCAGCCACTATTTTTTTAATAAGGTCTTTTGCATTTGCCTAAAATTGAGTACATGTATTTATGATCTTTCAGAAAAGACTGATAGAAGGCTTTTTACAAAGATTTAGCAAGGACATTATATTCCATTATATTCCATCTAATACCAACTGAAAAGAACTAATCTCATAAGCTTCATAGGAAACCTTTCATCTTCCATTAGTTAAAATTGAGCGCTTTAAGAATTGAAGGGCTGAGAGCATAACCAACCTATGTCGAATTTTAGGCGTTTTTTTTTTTCTTACTCAGATTTGTCCATTTTTGGCATGTGAACTGCAAATTAGTTGCAAAACATTGTTCAGAATCTTTTCTCTGTTGTTTTTAACATCATTTACGAGAAATAACATATGCAAAAAAATATATATCTCCATGTTTCCCGCTGAATCCTGCTTGGAAAAAAGAATCCCAAAGCTGTATTTCAAGTGCCCGACCACGCATAGCGGACCCATCTGCTACTGTTGCAAAGCATGTCGGGAAAATTTAAATTATCTTCCTGCCTGAAAAGTATGACAAAATAGTATAAGTCTGGAAGCACTTTGGATATCAGGCATTTCGACCATGGCATGGGATGGGAAATGGCCCACAACTTACAACACTGCCCCTTTACTGATCCGAAATGTTTCCAGACTTTCCCGCCAGCTCATCTTATCTTCAACAAGAGGCTACTATTGTAGCCTACACTCATGCGCTTGCGTAAGCAAGTTTTATGGTTTGTTTTGAACGGGTCACGCACCCCTTCCCCCCTCAACGAATTTTGCGTGACACACTAAAGAACACGCTAAAACACGTTTTTAAGTCGTGAATACGACTTATTGCGATTACTGGAGAAAAGTCACTCGCTCATCGTAAACTTTAGGAACACTGTTTGACATGCGCCGGTTCTCGTCTGATTACCGAAGTTAAGCCCTGTCGGTCGAGGTTAGTACTTGGATGGGTGACCGCTTGGGAATACCTCGTGTCGTAGGCTTATCATTTTTCTTTCCTTCACTCCCTTTCATTTTTCATTTTTTTGGTTCCGTCAAGGAGCCACTTGTCCTGAGGAGGGCAAACTGAAGCCAAACGGTCATGATAACATAGCATACCTTCGACGATATTCCAACGACAACGAATGGGCGACGAAGTTTGTCCGTAATTTTCATTTTCGCTAGTAAACACATTCCTTCGTGTTAATACTAGCTACGCACGAAGGTTTTAAGGTTTTAGAGATCCTCTTTGGTAAAATATATTGATACGTGGATCTGCAACATAAGGGAAGTACCTTGTGTAGGGTAGGAAAAGGTCCCCGATGGTTGTTTCATTTTCACGACTTGGCTCGCAAGGAGCCTTTGATCTGTCTCGCTTTGAATATTTAATTTATTGATTCCCGATCAAATACACACTCGTCTTTTATTTCCCAAACCGTGACTTATTCCCGTTACATTTGAAAAGACTACTTTTAAAAGCAATGAAATCAGCAAACGACCGGGCTATTTTTTTTCAATTTTAGCGAATCTCAATAACAGAATTATGCACAAAAACTTTTACTCGGTCTAGAATGACTAGTATGACTAATTTTCGAATAAAATACACCAGTTGTATCGAAAATTGCCCTAGAAACTGATTTGGAAATGAAAATTGCAAAACATACACAGACATATTTGCGTAGGCGACGCGTGTGAAGTTAGATATTTTGTTTACATATAAATAATCACATGTCATTACGATTGAATTTTAGCATGTTTTATAATTATTTCCTCAAAACTAACCAGAACACTGAGAAAAGTGAATCACAAATTGATATCAACATAAATTCTCACCAAGAAATTGTAATTTCTTTTACGGTAAAGTCCCTCATCTGTAAGAAATCTGCTTCTTCGGTTTTGATCGCCCCGCACTGATAGCAGCGTATGAATTTCCTTGAAGCAAGATTCAGTTGCTGAAAGCTCTCCTTTTTCTCTACTATAGCGGCTTTGGGTATTCTTTAAAGCTTTCTCTTTCCATTTTGAATATTTTAAATGTGAGTTATTAATGCGATGACACGAAACTACGGTTTTAAAAACCAAGCACATGCCGAGCGCGGCAGCCATTTTTGTAGAATTTGTATGTAACCTAAAGACCCGGTCAGTAATAATATATGCGTGCATAAATTTGCATGCACAAATGTGACACCAAAAAAAAAAATAAAAAAAATGACGAAGAAAAACGAAGCCGGAAACCTACCTCATGCGCGCTACGCGCATGAGTAATAACCTTCCATAGGGGAGATATGGATATTTTCTGGAACCACAAAATAGATGTCTGTCCAGCAGTATTGACTATGTACACATTTCAATGCTTTATATTAAGTATTATAATCATTATAACTTGAAAAATAATTATCTGTCATGTTTGATAGCACCCCAGAAGACCTGTTATTTGACACTTGTACTTGTGTTACAAAATTACTGTAAGTGGCCTTATAAATTAATCCCACTATCTCATGGTGTAATGTCATAAGAAGCTCACATGTTCACCTGTAGCTACTTATAATTTAGTATGAATGACTCACTGAATTTGTATCCAGAAAGTAAATATAATTGTTTTTGTTTCAGAACGTCGTAGAGCTAAACAGGCGAAACAAGAGGCTTCTGTTGAGGAATTAAAGGTATGTTTATCCTGGCACAGTAAGAAATGGTACTGATAACATATGTGCTTTCTTTGTGAAGCAACATTGAAGTGCATTAAGATGTTAAGGCTTTGTGGAACATGCTGTTATGTGTCACATTTAAGGTGGCTCTTAACAGTTTCCAGCACTTTTCAAGACTTAGAATTTGATGGGTCATTATAACCACTCTTTATCAGTTGATGCTACAATTATAATATCAAAGGAATGCCCAATGATTGGTGAACACGTTATCATTTTTGTGATATCATGATTGTAGCATCAACTAATAAAGAGTGGTTTTAATGACCCATCAAAATCTAAGTCATGGAAAGTGCTGGAAACTGTTGGAAGCCACCTTAAGTGGATACTCTTGGGACACTGGTCACTTATTGGAGGGTCTCAACTATTATAGTTGTACTCAGTATGTGAAGACAATGCTTTCTAAACTCTCGGTTAGATGAGAACAAAAGCTTTCAAAGCTGTCTGTCTTTTTTGACCTGCAAAGTAACCCTCATGAACTCACACCTAATTCCTTTTGTTCACTCAAAGAGTTTGAATCTGCTGATGTTTTTTCATCCATTAGAATTACTGAGAATTCAAACCCTTGTTAGCATTTGACTTTATATACCCAGAGTTTCAACTCTCCTTGACTTAATTTTTACAACTACCCAATATTTTTAAATACCAAAAGAATGCAAACAAAATTAATGTGAAATGGCCACTTAATTAATTTTTTTGTGACTGAGAGAAAAAATATTTTTTTATGAAATGTTGTTCAAAACTTTTCTCTTCAAGAGCAAATTGAATTTTGAGATTTCTCATGGCTTGCTTGTTTGCAAGCTTTTAGCCAGCTGGGTGTCCAGGCGTCCACAGGACGCCCACTTTTTGAACAAATTCATGAAAATTGCACCTAATCCTTTAAAAATTTATGATGGGAAATATCTTCAGGATGCCCACTTTTCAATTTCTGGCTAAAAGCCTGCTTGTTTGATTTTCCCAAAAGTACCAAACATCCTGGCCGATTAATCCAAACAGACTGTGAATTATGCCAGTCATTTAAACAGTTACTAGTTGCCTCCTTTTGTAAAATTATTTTACAACACAATACAAATTTTATTAACACTCCCCAAAGAGGCTTTTTGGTGTTAATTTTAGAAGTAAATAAGTATAATAAATTGTTGTTGTGTAGACACGAATTCCAGACAGAAGTGATGCAGCTGCTGTACAACAGTTTTTCTTGGAGGAAATTCAGCGAGGAGAGGACCTTCTGGCACAAGGTAAGCATCAACATTCCACATGTTGACATTATTGTTGGGAGAATATGTTGTAGATTATCAGCCAAGGGATTGTTAGCATAAAAGTCAAAAGTATTACCCATGAGTATTACATTGGTCATTCTTCTTCAAGAACACAGAAACTAATTTGTAGGACCTAGAGGTCGACCTAGTGTGAACTCAATTCCCAGCTCAGTGCCAACCCCCATTCAGTGTGTGAAAATCTCCTCTCCCTCCTCTTTCACATGTATGGAAAAAACTAGGGTAATTTGTAAACACAATGGAGAATAAGTGACGTTTTATGCAAGACATGCCTTCTCATCTTAAATGAGTTGCAAACAGACCCATACAACCATCATGTCTTACCATTATCAGCCATTATATAAGCAGCCAAGAGCAGCTTACTCAAGAAATATACTAAGGTGTTCAGGTCTACACAGACTAAGAACATCTCTGAGTCATGTTGTCATTCAATATTTTGACTTGCTAAGACATGACAGTTTGTGTATGTTATGGTATTGTAGTTGCTTTGAGCATGTGACATTATGAATTATTGAAGACATGACTTATATACTGAACTTTTATATGGATTGTCTTACTGTTATTTTTCAATTTTATTTGTGAGATTAAAGTTAATGTTCTTTATTTTCCCTGCAGGTGAAATTGAGCAAGCTGTTAGTCATTTAACAAATGCTGTCACAGTCTGTAGTCAGCCTCAACAGCTCCTACAGGTCTTCCACTCAACTCTTCCAGAACATGTGTTCCAAATGCTGATTGAAAAACTTTCTTCCATGGCACCTGTTTCCATGCAACAGCAAATAAGTGTAAGAAAAAACTGAATTATTTGACCTTGGAGGTCTGGTTGTAGATAAAAAACCAACCTGTATAGAACAGTGTTGTTTCCTAAGCAACAGTGCGTCGGGGCACTTCTCCACATTCAAAATGGCTGGCAGAGAATACACTGGACAAGGCTGTTTGAAGTTCTCCAAGAATCATGGAGTATTTTGCCACCTAACACACAATGAAATGACTTTTTAGGAGGTTATTTCCAGCGATTGCAGCTGTTTGTTTTCTTACAGTCTGTAACTGTCGTTCAAATGCGGCAAATACTCTAGGAAATTTCGTATTTTTTTTCGTATTATTTTTCGTATTTTGGTATCCTTTTCCAGGGGTTTCTCGGGTCTCCATTTTGAGCACAGAGAAGGCCCTTTGAGATCCAACTTGTAAAACTAGGAATATACACGACCATTTTTATTGTGGAAAGTCAGTGAAGCAAACTTTCCAGTAGTACCTTAATTTGTGTATCATTATTCATTGCAATCCCAATATTTATGGGGAAAAATTATAGAATGAAAATAGAATGATATGTGTGGAGAGAAAGTTCCAGATGGGATTCGAACCCATGACCTTCCGTACATTAATCAGATGCTCTAACCACTGAGCTACATGTACTGAGAACTGAAGAGGTGAGCATTGGTCAATTGTGGGCTATGTGACACAATGACTGCATAACACATGCCACATTATGTCAGTCAATGAACACACTCAATTGACTGCATCATGCAGCTAGGTAGAATAAACTCTAAGAGTAAGTAATGAAAATAGAATGTGTGGGGAGAAAAAAACTCAGAAAAAAAAAACAATTATAAGTTCCAGATGGGATTTGAACCCACAATCTTCCGTACACTAGTTGGATGCTCTAATAATGACCTAAAGAAAGGATTAGTTCTTTACTTATGTCATTATTGGAAGAAATTAACATCTAACAAGTTCATTCAGCAATCACTCAAATTCATGTTCACCCTGGAAATTGAAATTTGAGCATACATGTATAAACAATGAAGATTATATGCTAAATTCATGCCTTTTAACCCTCGAGACTTTATAATCAGTTCCCAAAGGCTTATTTAACAACCTTTAATAAAAGCAGAGTATGATTTTTCTCATACAAATCTCTCTTTCTTTATTTTCTTTGACAGCAGCCAGGAGATGGAGGAGATTCACTTGATTAACAATTGACCATGAAATTTTCAGTTAATTAGTTTTTATTGACAGATTTCTCATAAAAAAAGAAACATCAGTTCTGCTTCAGGAATAGTGTATACTATGTTGAGTTTATCAACTTCTGTCACCTGCATCTAACAATGAACTTGGGGTACAAAAACGTGACTTAAAGAGATGTGGTGTGATTGGCATCCATTATCGTCACAAGTTTGAATGTTTGTGTTCAAAACGTCTTTTCGTGAGAAAAAAGTACAGCGTGTAGTGGACAAAACGTGTTAAATAAACTGTTCTGTTTAGTTGAAGTTATGGACTGATTTGATTTTCTAAGTTTTGTTTACATTGCAGCTGATTTACAGTGTGGCACACCTTACTGTGAGAACCCAACAAACTTTGCACTCCTTTGATAAACAGGAAACAACAAACAATCAGATGTAATCATGTTGCTTTGTGTTAATTATCACAGGCATGTAAAGTCTTTTGGGTGCTCACAGTAAGGCGTGATGCACTGTAAAAAGTCAACCTAAACAGGATCTAGGTATAACTAACTTTATGCAACCAATCCCAAGCAGCAAGCCAGGAAATAACTCCATTTTATTAACATTTTGGGCAATATGTACATGTACACTGAAGAAAACATTTGTTCATAAATTCCTCATATAAGTGGGGGAACATCTGGATCATCCACAAAAGCACTTTCTTCTGATTCTGTTATTTTATTAACTGTCTCTTGTTGGTTTGTGACTTTTCTATCAACAGTTTTGTTTTCTTTTACAATTTGACTGAAATCCAAATCACTCTTAGTGTTGGGTTCTACCTCCAGTCGTTCATGCTGTGTTCTGAAAAAGAAAGGAGATAATCATGGTAAAAAAGGAAGAGACTTATATAGCACACATGTCTCATGGCACTTTACATAACACTTAAATGCTAAGAACAATTTGTTAGTGTTGTTCTGGACATACTACTTTAATGCTAATGTGATACCACATGAAATATGACTCCATGCTCCTAAGACTGCCTGTCCATATGTTTTTACTTGTCTAGGGAGGGAGATAAACTAGAAAGGGATAACAAAATATCTTTTATCTCCTTTTCACGCTCATTGGAATTTGTGAATAAACAGTTATTATTACAAGCCTGATTCACACTAGTGACATAAGAACATTATTTTTGTTATTATGTTGTGTTGTTCACACTAGTGATAAAAATCAATATAAGTTGTGTTTTACATTTCCATGACCTCACTGTTATGTCACTAGTGTGAACCAGGGTTTACAAAAAGTAAAGCGAAGGCATCTTTGCAGAAAGGTTTAGAGCATGCAACGCTTGCATGCGAGTGAAGTGAAGGCATCTGCTACAGTAATGGTTTAGGGCATAGAATTCTTTCGTGCAAGTATCTGGCTTAGTTTGGGTGGCAGAAAAATAACGAGTCATTACAAAAAGGGTAGAGAAAACAAGTGGAACCCTGTTTCAGCGGCTTTTGTAAAAATATGTATTATTAATGTTTATAGTAGCCTGCGAATACAGCCACCTGTGATTTCATCATTCCAGGCAGCATAAATAACTATAGTAGCCTTTCTATAGTAGCCGGGAGTGACCAGAGGCAGCTGTATTCTCAGGCTATAACCTTAGGAGTAATAGTTTGACATGCAAATCACCATAGTTGAGGTGCCAAGGGTGGCATAAGTCACAGCTTCTTCAGGAAGTGTGAAACTATTAAATATTCAACTTTTTAGCTCTAATTTCTCTGTTTCCATTTTTTCCTGATTTCATAGAGCCTGTGTGAAGAGCATGCCTCCCTGAATGAAGTAGGTTGAATGATTACTACTTCCTGTTAATGCAATCCTAATTTCGTGTTGGTTGTCCTGTGGTTTATGTACAATAAAATTTGAGATTTTTGGTAGACGGTCTTCCAAATGGCCCACCCTATTGTTTTTTTTTTTTTTTCAGGGGCTCATTTCTGCCGGAAATTCCTTCGAACACGTCTCCAAGTAATCTGTAATAACTGCTAGTTACAAACCTATTGTTTTTGACTGGTGTTGAAGATGATTGCAAATCTTTTCTGTCTTGTGTTTGGTCACCAGAACTGGCACTACCTTTTGTGGGTGTGTTTTTCTTCAATGGTTTCAAAACTTGCTTCACCTTTAAAACAGAAAAATTATTGACTAATTACAAGGTAGACTAAAGCACTCTACCGATCACAAAGAAAATATGAAGCCCATGCACCACCTAGCAATGGACTCGCTAAACAGCTACAAATTCACAACATTTGCCCTGATTCATAATATTATCATCATTACCGGTATATTGCATTAATAAGTTGCACTCATCACTTCGCACAAGGATCAGGATCATTTATTTTTATACACAGTTTTGATTCCCTCTGGTTAATGATGTCACTTATTCTGTACCTTGGGCATTTCTATGATAAGATGTCCTGTTGTCTGGGACCTCTTTGCAGAGCTTGAGTCTGCATTGACTTCTTCTGAGAGAGCCAGTTGAAACACCTTTAGTTATTGAATTAACAAAAAAAAGTTACATTATGCATGTACATCTGAATATAAATAAACTACTGAGCTCACATCACTATGGGGGGAGTTCACATATTAAATTGTGATTAAAACCTTATTTTTGTAAATAAACAAAGCTGAACTTTTGCTGCTAAGTTCCCATCGTCTTCACTGAAGTTGTCGGCCATGATAGCTGGCTGCCGGCTACAAAATTAACGACAGCCCTGCCACCAGTTTTGCAACTCCTTTTAAACAGGATGCAGTTCCCCAAACTCCCACAAATTCACTGATGCATCTGTAGGAAGATTGTAATCCTACAATGCTTTGTATGTATGCATTACTCCTTGGTCACGCAGAGTTGTGGGACTGATCAAATGCACAATTCAGCCTTGTGCCACTTTTTTTTTACCTGTGCTTTACTCATGATATATTGTCTCACCTTGCCTTTAACTGTCACCCTACAATACATGGGCTGAACATCTACATCAATGAGAGATGTGTCCAAATATCTGAAAAAAAAGTCATCACTGTTTAGTATGATTAAAAATAATTAGATTAACTGTGCTTCAACATTGTATTTTACATGATTAAAAAAAGGAAAAAAAAAAGAATATGTCAATTTTATTTTTAATCTTAATTATTGATAATAAAGTTTAATTTTACCTACATAGTAATATATTCCACCTACTTGAAACATGGCAGATCCAGTACAAACTGATTATTGTCTTCATCATCATTAAACTGAAAGTCCCACCTGTGATAATTTAATTGAACAATTTATTGCTCATATTGACCATAAATTGAATGCAATTTATGGTCCCATGTTGTACGCATGCCAGTGAGTCAAAACTAAACGTCAAACTTGTTAAAGGGAGCTGTTTTACCGCATACTTACTTTCCTTGGTTTATGTTCAGGACATGACCATCATCTGAAAAGAACCTTGTTTCTTTTGGTGGTTTGTTTCTTCCAAGTCTCCTAGCAGATTGAACCAAACATAGTATTTATAAAATATAGTTTTTAAGAAAAATATTAATTTATTATTAACAAAATATAATTTGCAACACATATGAGCTAAATAAAGACGTTCATGATCCAAGTTTTGACATCTTTTGGAAAAGTTTCTGATAACTTAATCTGTTTTAAACAGCCCCAATCAAAATGCATGGCATTTGGTTAGTGGTTATTTGCTAGGGACAGGCCAGTGTCATCAGGCCTCCGTTATGAGTCACACATGCTTACTCATCATCCTTCTTTTCTCTCTCTTTCCGTTTTTCTTCTATATGTTTATGAAGTTCAATTCTGGACTCTGGAGTAAAATCTGTTTGCTCTTGCCAATATCTGAAATAACAATTCCCATAATTAGGTATTCAATGTAGAACAATAGAGAATGCATGAACATGGTAGGTGAAGGAATTTACCAAAATTGTTTGCCAAGGGAGATCCTGTTGGTAATAGGCCATTTGCACGATGACGTCATTTGACTACTACTACTAGAATCCTTCAGTTTTTTGTTTTGTAGTGCAAATTAGGGCTATTGTTATTTAAACCGCACTGGGATTACAAAATTTAAATAAGAAAGGAAAAACAAAATGAATTCTGGTAGTAGTAGTCAAATGACGTCATCGTGCAAATGGCCTATTACCTAAAGGTAAATAAATAAAAAATTCATTTATACTGGTTATACCAAATAAATAAATCTAGCTGGGGAAAAGAATTGTCAGCTATAAAAATTATGAGTCTTGACAGAATTAAATTTAGCCAAGTCTCAAAATATTGAAGAATGAAAAAAGTGTCTTAGATTATCAGGCTCACCAGAAATTAAATTTATAACAGACTGCCTCAAAGTGTTGCAATTCTTTCCCGAGTTTAACCTAAAGTTACGAGTATGAGCATGGCACCAGTTTGTTAATGTTACTAGAGAATGAAAATATAACAAAGCAGCATAGTATCCAGTGGGTGGTGCAATAAGTCTTTAAGGCTGGAATCAAGCCAGGGTCCCAGCACCTGGCCAAGTCTCACATTTGACCATTTGCTAACCATTTTAATGTCAAGATACATAATTTATTAAAATACCTTTTTTCTTCTTCCTCTTCTTCCTTCTCTGTTTTGCTTTTATTGTTTTCACTTCAATTTAATAAAAATGTCAAGATGTTAAAATCAACTAGAAATAGTCTGTATTGAGGCCATCAAGGGGATATATTTAGGGACCAGTCATTAAGAAGACTAGTGGTTTCCCCACCCCCCTAGGCTGACATACATACACTGTACATGTATGCATGTACTTTTAATTGCCACTTGACCAAATGAAAGTGCATAAATTACAGGTAATAAAGCTGAAAGTTTTGCTTGCCATGGGTTATTTTTTAGTCATAAGTCATTAACAGTATGTTGATAAGTGTCTGAAATTAATCCAAATCACACCTGTGAGTTTCTGTGGAACTTTCAGCTTTCTTTTGCAGTTGTTCTTCGTTTTTTGTTTTTGCTGCATCCTGTTTTTCTTTTTCCTGAAAAATGTCAAATATTACTGTTAACAGTGTCATTCAATATAAATATGCACCAAACTATTAATGAATAAATAAAATTTTTCAACATCTCTTTTTTCATTTTTTCAACCATGGTAAGTCAGCAAGTAAGGGAACTGATCCCTTGCTCATCCACAGCCTTCAAGTTACACAGATATAAAATTTATATTTCTCACTTTTTTTCAAACATTGCTGCAGATTTCTGAACATGTCCTGACAATAACTTTTCAACATTGCCAAAGACATCCAAAGATTTCTGAAGATTGCAAAAGATATCTGAGCAAGTGTTGGTTCCCAGTCCCACATTGCATTAAGGACTCAAACATTTGCATTTAGCATCATTTACTGGATTTTTTTGGTCAAAATTGAATTACATTTAACATGTTAATGAGTTCATCAACAAGAAGCCTGGATTTGTAATTAAGTCAGGTCTGTATGTGTGAGATCAATGTTTTTTATCCACAGGCATGAAACTTATGCAATTTATAATGCATCAGAATTTGCAGGTATATTGTTCAATAGTGTGTTATGGTGTTGGTATCCGCAATACCAAGAAACTGCCATGTAATGAACAAAGCCCAATGGAGATAAACTCATTCCTACACAAGTGAGCATTACTTAGATAACCTACCATTTTTGACAAATACTCTGTTTGTTGGATAATAATCTTGTTTCTGATATTCTCATAACCCTGCAGGCAAAGAAAATATAAAGTTTAAAATAAAGCTAACAAAATATCTAAGCTAAGTAAGAACAGATAACTGTTTCAACTGTTTCAACTGTTTATTAACTGTTTCAACTGTTTATTAATAATCACAAATTTTACATAAAGCAATATCCACTGCCCGCAGTTAGCAGATTAGCTAGTCGAGGCGGGCAGTGGTTACACGTATGTAATACATATACAGACAGAACACAAGAAAGACTAGAGAAAAACAGTAGTTAAATAAATAAACAAATAAATATAAATAAATTCAATTTAATTAAGTTTACAATCATGAACATTGCAAATATAAGAAGGCCAAGTTTTCAGGAAATTTTTGTTATTAAGTCGGGTAAATCAATATAATCATTTTCTTCTGAAAGTATTCGGAGTAAAGTGTCGTGGACATTGAACTTTTTTTGGGAGTAAGCCTTTTTCCTTACTTCAACTCGTAAAATCCCGACCCTTTCATATACCTCCAGCCTCAAAAAGGTACCCCTTTCGGGCGGAGCATCCCCATATAGCCCATTATACCCCATTATAGGGAGTACCCCCCCCCCCCCGGACTTAATATCCCGTCATATAAGTCACTTAGAATTTAAAGGGATGCTGCCTTGACTGATGTATTGTGTTTTCATGAGTGTGGACAGATGTTTGCAATAAGCTTGCTTTACTACATATTAAAATAGGAAGGAAAAATTGCCAAACGTGATGAAAGCAAAGAAATACACACTAAAAAGACAAACTAACAGCTAAAAAAAATTAACCAGAATGGTAATAATGCCTGTCACAACAACCAACTGTCAACCTTGTTGATAAAACCATGTTTCCATGTAATCCACTTCCATTGTTGCATTTACTTACTTTATCCCCAAACTATGTGTTTTGTTTTGCTCTTTATATGTAGAATCCTTTTAATCCAATTTCATTGTTATTTGGTAACATAATTTTGGTAAATGTGCAGTTCCAAATCATTAGCCAAATCATTGGGTACACATGGAGCATGTGCAACAGTGTGTGGTTTCCAATATCCAGTTGTAACATTAACTTAAATTGATGTTTTAGTTACACTAAACATCACACTTTACCTGTTTTGCTAGAATCCTTTCAGATTTTTCAATCTCTTTGCCATCAAGCCACTGCAAATTATCTAAAGTAGCGATAACATATTCTCTGTACCCATCATACTCTGTACAGGGGTTTCCTGTCAGAAATCTAACCAGAAAAAAATGAAATTTACACAGAAACCTAATGGGTTAACATTCCCAGAGAATACCATAATATTTGTATTAGGAAATTGAAAAAACTTGTGTACAAGGTACTATGAGCATCTTAATCTGGCAATGGTCAAGATCAATTTATTATTATAATTTGTTTGTACCAAAAGTGTCATGGGCACAGGCCTTAATTGAGAAAAATAACATGCAAATAGAGTAATGGAAACATGATACTAAGAATAAACAGGAACTCTTATGCTTGACACAGACACCCACTGGAGGATTAACAATAATGCTCTCAGCCAATAAGTGAGATCTCGTGAGAGAGTTATTGAGGTTTAACAATAATGCTCTCAGCCAATAAGTGTGATCTCATGAGAGGGTTATTGAGGTTTAACAATAATGCTCTCAGCCAATAAGTGAGATCTCACGAGAGGGTTATTGAGGTTTAACAATAATGCTCTCAGCCAGTAAGTGTGATCTCACGAGAGGGTTATTGAGGTTTAACAATAATGCTCTCAGCCAATAAGTGTGATCTCACGAGAGGGTTATTGAGGTTTAACAATAATGCTCTCAGCCAATAAGTGAGATCTCACGAGAGGGTTATTGAGGTTTAACAATAATGCTCTCAGCCAGTAAGTGAGATCTCACGAGAGGGTTATTGAGGTTTAACAATAATGCTCTCAGCCAATAAGTGAGATCTCACGAGAGGGTTATTGAGGTTTAACAATAATGCTCTCAGCCAGTAAGTGAGATCTCACGAGAGGGTTATTGAGGTTTAACAATAATGCTCTCAGCCAATAAGTGAGATCTCACGAGAGGGTTATTGAGGTTTAACAATAATGCTCTCAGCCAGTAAGTGAGATCTCACGAGAGGGTTATTGAGGTTTAACAATAATGCTCTCAGCCAATAAGTGAGATCTCACGAGAGGGTTATTGAGGTTTAACAATAATGCTCTCAGCCAATAAGTGTGATCTCACGAGAGGGTTATTGAGGTTTAACAATAATACTCTCAGCCAATAAGTGAGATCTCACGAGAGGGTTATTGAGGTTTAACAATAATGCTCTCAGCCAATAAGTGTGATCTCACGAGAGGGTTATTGAGGTTTAACAATAATACTCTCAGCCAATAAGTGAGATCTCACGAGAGGGTTATTGAGGTTTAACAATAATGCTCTCAGCCGATAAGTGAGATCTCACGAGAGGGTTATTGAGGTTTAACAATAATGCTCTCAGCCAGTAAGTGAGATCTCACGAGAGGGTTATTGAGGTTTAACAATAATGCTCTCAGCCAATAAGTGTGATCTCACGAGAGGGTTATTGAGGTTTAACAATAATGCTCTCAGCCAGTAAGTGTGATCTCACGAGAGGGTTATTGAGGTTTAACAATAATGCTCTCAGCCAAAAAGTGAGATCTCACGAGAGGGTTATTGAGGTTTAACAATAATGCTCTCAGCCAATAAGTGTGATCTCACGAGAGGGTTATTGAGGTTTAACAATAATGCTCTCAGCCAATAAGTGAGATCTCACGAGAGGGTTATTGAGGTTTAACAATAATGCTCTCAGCCGATAAGTGAGATCTCACGAGAGGGTTATTGAGGTTTAACAATAATGCTCTCAGCCAATAAGTGAGATCTCACGAGAGGGTTATTGAGGTTTAACAATAATGCTCTCAGCCAATAAGTGTGATCTCACGAGAGGGTTATTGAGGTTTAACAATAATGCTCTCAGCCAATAAGTGTGATCTCACGAGAGGGTTATTGAGGTTTAACAATAATGCTCTCAGCCAATAAGCGAGATCTCACGAGAGGGTTATTGAGGTTTAACAATAATGCTCTCAGCCAGGCGGTGTGCGTCACGACTTGCAATGCCCGATGGGTTAATTTGTGTAGCGGCTCATTTTCCCTTCGTCTCGACGGAGTGAGCATCTCCTACGTTTGCGTTATTTAGCCTGAATTTAAATCCAGCGCCTTTTCTTTGGTAAAGTAATCAAATATACAAGTTTACAAACGCAAAACTACTTCGTAAAGGCCGGTTTTTCTTTTTCTCTCAGTGACACACTATTCTGATTTGAATCGAAACATACAATCCGTTAATAAACAAGACAACCGGAAAGATCAAATTTATGCACGGGTCAACGCCACGAGACCTAAATCATGCAAAGACCGCTCCACGTATTATACAGAACAAGCACTGCAAACGCCGACAAAAGAAGTCACTTTGAACATCAAAACCTATGAAGGTTTGAATATTTTCTTCCTTCAACTTTAATTGAGGGAAAATAGGCCGAAAAAAGACCAAACAAGAAGATGATAAAGGACGCGCGTGACCGCCGCGTGGGCGCAGAAAATTATTGTTACTCACCAGGAGACCTAGGCGAGTTGGTGAACTTATCAATTTTGAACCGCTTCAACCAAGAAAACTAAAAGGGGTAGACCCGGGTAGACCCCGAAATTCTCAAAGAAGAAAGGCTAAATTAACTGTATGTCCCAAATTATTTACGAAAAACAAACGTTTAAAGGAATGAGAAGTCTAAGAAAAGGTGTGAAAGTTCAGTTTACGATAATGTGGCAATTGAGCCAAGTAGGTTTACTTTGAGGTCAGCTAAGGCAGTCATTGTGCTCGAATGTAAGATTTAATTGTAGCCATAACGAAGAAGGGATATTTCTCTTTAATTCTACCTGAAAACATTTTCAATTAACATCGCTGAAATCCTTGAAAAGGAACAATTTTTTCAACTCCACGCGCTGAAATAGCTTCTTGTTTGCCGCGAGGACTATTGTTTAAACAACGGCTTGCTATTGGTCAAATCTCGTGACGCACACCGCCTGGCTCTCAGCCAATAAGTGAGATCTCACGAGAGGGTTATTGAGGTTTAACAATAATGCTCTCAGCCAATAAGTGAGATCTCACGAGAGGGTTATTGAGGTTTAACAATAATGCTCTCAGCCAATAAGTGAGATCTCACGAGAGGGTTATTGAGGTTTAACAGTAAAAAGGAGGTACAAATAAAACCAAAATTCAATACCCCCAAAATACCCAGAAACCATTATTATTATTATTATTATTATTATTATTATTATTATTATTGAACTCACAGCTCCCTGAAATGGTAGTTTCCTCTAAGTGATTCAATACTTGTAAGTTCTCCAACAAAATTAACAGTAAGATCCAATTTTTGTAAAGATTCACAACCTAAACAAAAAAAAATCAACAAAACAGTTAAAGCAATACTTAGCATGATGACAAAAATGACATCAAATGCTTAACGATTCAAGTCATATACAGGATAAGGTGAAGTTAAAAATGATTGTCATAAACTGGGTTAGGGTTTGACAGCCTGGGTGGTACCCCCCCTAACCAAACTTGGGTGGAGTACCCCCCTGGACATTGAATAACTTGTTAATGAATTGTGTTATGAAATTCAAGAACCATACTTCTAATCAGCTTATAAACAATGAAAAGCATGTTTTGTACCAAGTCAAATGCCCCAACAGACAACTTCAAATCAAATACCCAGAACATGTGTTGTAGTTTAAAATGAATCGTAGGTCAAAATGATTTCAAACTAGTTTAGTTTTGATTTTCTTTTGTTCCAGATTCATTACCATAATCCTGAGGCAAAGAAAAGTACAAATCAAACTAGTTTAAAATCATTTTAACCTAAGATCATTTTAAACTACAATATATGCACAGAAATTGACTGATTCATTACCTTCAAGATTTTCAATCCTTGTTACATTATTCAGTGCTAAATTGAGATATTCCAGCTTTTTTAATCTGCCCACATTCTCTGGAATGAGAAAGAAGAAACTTGTTATGGTTTTTACATCATTTGACTTAATGTAACCAATAAAAACTTATTGCTTTGACATTTACTGGAAATCAATAGAAAGACATGAAGAGATGTACATTGTAAGCCTAAAAGGCTCATTGGATTTGTTCATAAACTTGTTCACAAGGAGACTCTTCTGCATCTGAAATAGGTCTTAGGTAGGGTATGGAGATTCAGTTTGAGAGCCAGTTAGCATACACCATCAAAATAAGATCATCCCTCCTCCTGGGGTGGGGGGGGGAGGGGTACTCTGCAATTTTTGGATAGGGGTGTGCCGCTGGGACTCTGAGACCCTTAACCTATACTAGACCATTTTAGCTGTATTTTGCAACCCTATACTAGACTAAACACTGAAAAACCCTACCCTATCTTAGACCTAGACTCTAGACTCACTACTGTATTTTCCAGAAACTCGTTCACTATACCCTATCCCAGACTAAACTGCCTGAAAACCATACCCTTCACAGTGGCACATACCTATGTAGCTCATATATTGGAGCACCCCCATGTAACTCCCGCATTAAAAATGTTAAATTGACTGCCAGTATCAAGCCAGCTCTATAACCGTAGTGCCATCCTGGCCTTTCAAGTGTATGACAGGCTGTACCCCCAACTACTTGAACTCTAAATTCATTAAGCGAGAAAATGTTAGTAAACGTACAACTAGAAATTCCCAACAATTAAATATTCCTTTATTTAGAACTGCTTCTGGCCAGAGAACATTTTATTAACAGACTGTTAATATTTGAGGGTTGTCCAATACTCTGACAAATTTATGCATAGCATTGTATTGTATTATATGACCATGACAATAGTTTAACAATACATTCTAGAACGGCACAATACGGCACAATGTATTACAGTACAATGCTATGCATAAATTGTCAGAGTAATGGACAAGTATGTAATATTTGGAACTCTTTGGACCCTAGTTTAAAATTTAGTAATTTTATCTCGGTTTTTAAGAAAGTTTTAAAGCGCAAGCTTCTTAAAGAACTTTTAGTATCTTAACTTAATTAATTCAATTTATCTTTTGTAAAAACGACTTATATTTATGATTATAATGTACTTAGTTTATAATTGCGATTATTCTTATTGTTAGTTGTAATTATCTTTGAAAAGTCCCCTTGCGGAAAGGTAATAAAGTATGTATGTATGTATGTATGTATGTATGTATGTATGTTAGAGCAGTTTTCAATTGAGGTTGGTAAAACCAAAACCAAAGTAATTACTCTGACCAATCACAGCAGTTATAAACAATCTAATGAACCAATCAGAGCTCGAAGCAATTACATGTCAGCGGCGCCAAGCGTGGGAAAATGTGTGTGAGCAAGTCACGATTGGTTTTGGTTTTACTTCTGATTGAAAGAAGCGCGAGATTTTTTAGCCAATCACAAAGCGTAGCAATGAAAAACCAAAGCAATTGTGTAATTACTTTTCACACTCAATTGAAAACTGCTCTATATACTGCACAGCTTACCTATCTTTGGTATTAAATTACTCTGCAGGTAAAGAATTTTAAGATCTCTGCACAGTTTGTCCAAAAGCTCAATTCTAAAAGAAAAGAAAAGAAAAGTTTTCGTCAACGTACAGCAAATATCCGTCATCATGAGCGACATTAAACTAAGCTGACCTTTCAATTTCTTGTTGATGAAGCGAGATTTCTTCCAACGAAAATATCTCGCAGTTATTGTGTTCAGCTCGTTTGCGAAGCAAATATTCTGTTACTGTGTTGCAAAGAAAAAACATCAGAAAGTAAATAGCCAAAAATAAATTTAAAATACTGTTTTTTTTTCGCCAACAACTGCGGAACACTTACTTCGAACCATCTTGGCCAGCTTGTCAAAACAAGTTTGTGTCAGGCGCTCTCCCCTTGTAACCAGGCATATTGATTGCGATCGATAGTGCAACCTGTCGATCCCCGCCAGTCTCTATGGCAACAAGCTTCACAGCTTCAGTTTTTTCCACGCGCGTACGCAGAAGGAAAAATGAAACAAATATATTTTAATATAGAATAGTTTACCTTGTGTAAAAACTTGTAAACGTGGATACTTCGTTTCAAAAGGAGGTATTTTTGAAGAAAAAAAAACACAGGGTGCTTTGAACAAAACTAACGCGAGTCCACGCGCGACAGTCGCGACTCGCGCGTTAGGGAAAGCCAACTGAGGAAGTCTTTTTGTTGTTGCTTTGTATTGTTTTAGTTACCTCTTTCATGTCTCAAATATTGTATAGTTTGTTTTATGTACCTAGGCTCCTTTTTCTATCTATATCACCAGGATTTGTGATTCTTGACTTATTTTAATATCTCTAGGATTTACGTTGAGTCATGCAGATTTTCACCCCCTTTCCCTTTACATTGTGTGTAATATTTCCTATTTTTGTATCATAGTCATAAACACGTGTAATCAACACACTATTGGAAATCATTAAGGATTGTTTTCAATTTTTTGCTTCCCAGACCTGCGTGTTATTACTACGTAGTATAGATAAATGCATATGGGCGCCGCCTGGTAACCGGCGGGCGCCTCGCGCCTCTATTGTACTTTTTGTGATGAAAATCGCCTCAAGACTTTTTTTATAGATAATGTTTTAGCATACTGAAATATACTTTTGATTTGTTCTAAATTGGCATTTTGCTCAAGATTCTTCTCCGACGTTTAGCAATGCAGAGAAAATCAGGACTGATGTCCTATTTTTTTTGCCACGCCCTGGAAGAAGCTGAAGGTTTTGGGGTCTACTTGCTACACTGGCAAACGAATGAAAGTTATGCAGATCTAATCATTGACAATTCAACACCGGAGTTTTCTGTAATCTCGTGAAATTGCATGTCGATTTGCAATCCCCAAATAACAGGAAAACTGCTACTTAATACCTTGCTAATAAAATAAATTATGCTGCCGGCTGGTTTTCAGAATTAGTTGGTTGATTTTTCATTAACGCAAGATTTTTCCGTTGAGGTTGTTGTTTCAATAATTAACACGGATTATGTACAATGTTTTATGTATAATGCAAAGAAGTTAATTATGTTTAGTAAAATTTCTGTTTGAAGTTTTTGCTGAAGCTCGATCTCCCTTCGCTTTGACGTCAATGCCCCTTTACATCCGGGACTTTCAATATGGCGGCGACAAGGTAGCCAATGAGAAGCAGCGCTGTTTATTCGCTTGTTCCACACTCCAGACCTTGAAGTTATCTCCTCCAAAAGATAGTTTAGGGCAGGAAAAGGAATCAAAACGTATTAGAAGGCCCGGAGAAGGAAGCGATCTTCCCTTTTCCATCGGGAAATCGCCAATTTGCTATCCACACGCACGATGGACTCTGTGGAAGTAAGTAAGAAGTGGGGATCACGTCAAGCGTGCTGTTGTTGTCGTTACGGCAAGCACTCGCCTCTGTGCAAACATGCTCGCACTCTAACTCTTATTTGGTCGCTTTTTCCCCTTTTGTACTACAGGCAAAGAGGCCAAGTATTAATCCTGCCCCTGCTACTAGTCATCCGGACCCATTTAATCGAAAGTCTGTGCGAAAACCACAGAAACCTGGACAGAAAAAACAGCAAGGATCTTCCAGATTTCGGTCTAAACCGAGTTTTGAAATCCAACCCCTTGGTCTTTTGAAAGGTGGGTGACAAACTGACTGTATATAACAGGACCAAGACTTTACTTGGCTATTTTTACATCCTTAAAATCAATATTTCTTCTCTAAAACGACTCTTCTGTTTACAAACCAGACGTGTCGCCAGCCGAGCAGCAGGAATTGTTCATCAAAAAACTACAACAGTGTTGTGTGGTCTTCGATTTTATGGATCCAGTCAGTGATCTAAAAGGAAAGGAAATCAAGCGGGCAACTTTGAACGAGCTTGTTGACCATATTGCATCGGCTCGTGGAGTCCTTACCGAGGCTGTTTATCCTAAAATAATCGAAATGGTGAGTGAATTTATAAGCTTATGTGAATGTCATCTAAAAATGGCGATTTACGAGAGTACGGTAGGAGTTGCCGATGGCTTGTACAAAGCTCACATGTAAGCTAAATCGATTTGCCGGACAACTATCTTGTTAGCAACTCAGGTCCTTGAATTACATTTGTACAGCTCTCAGAAACAGACCTTTCGTTTATTAGGCCTTTCGTTGTCGCTAAGTTCTCAAAAGGGAAGAATCGACCAAAATTTAGAGCCAAAACGTAGCTTCCGTTGTTCCGCAGATCAATGTTGATTTCAGCAAAGGCGTTAAACAAGTTAAAGAGCTCACTTTTCCACAAAAGGCACAAGGGTGAACATTGCAGTTCAGTTTATTACATATGAATCATTGTACGTCAAATTTTTCAAAGGGAAATGAACTGTTGAAATTTCAAAGCGTTTCCGGACAGTTTCAGTAGAAGGTTGATAAAAATCCACCTTTTTCTATACTCAGGGTATTAAATATGTCTGCTTGTGTAAATATTGTTAGGATTGATGTTTGAGTTGTACATGGGACTACGATTACAAGTACTTTTATAGACTGGTAGCTCCCATAATCTTGGAAAACTACGTTTTTATTTAATTTACGTTCATTGCTAGTAGCCCTAGGAGTATACATAAATATATCAATTACTAGATATTGCTACAAGCCATAAAATCTCCCTGTCAACTGACGAGGTGTTTGCCAAACCTGTATCTTTCTCAATCCTAAACTGTAATGATACAAATCCTACAGTAATGACACAAATTAAACACTTGGAAGTTCTTTCATATTTAGGAGTCTGAGCTTTCAGCCGTAGTTACTTTCCAGTTTGTAAAGAAGGGAAATGTCTCGGTAGTTATAGTAATCCAATGGCGCCCAATTGTAAACAGTGTATTTTTTTTTCCGAATTTAAATTACTATACCCGCGTTTACCTCGTGTTGTTTATACTTTGTTCTTGTGTGAAATTTTTTCCATTATTTACATATGTCTATTATGTTTTGTTCAAGAGGAAGGAATTAACACTTTCTCGTATAACTCTGCATAAAGGTACTCAAACCAAGCCTATGGTGACAAGAAGAATGACTGTTAGGAATTTTATCAATATTATTCATAATGAATTGGAATTATATGCATATAGCTTATTATTTTTGAAGAAATTGACATTTTTAGGTTAATGGTTCCCATCTTACAACATTTCATTTGACACAACGGTTAAATAAAATCAATAATATCAAATACAAAATTATCACCTGCCATGGGTATACATACAACATTGTTGACAAAAAATGGGGAACAGACTACCCAGGAGAATTTTAACCATTGCTACATGTATAACCCTACCAACAAACATCTGGCAGGTCTACAGGCTTCGAGGAGTGGTGAAAATCTTATTTGAAGAGGCAATGATCAGAACAGACGTTAGCTGTTCCTTGCAACTATGTTTAGCATGATTGGTTTCACTTCTGTCATTCAATTACTTTTATTTAAGATACTAAAAGCAATAATACCCCATTTATTGCAGCATACCATGGAAAGGCCATAGTTGTTGTGTCACAAATTGCTGAGACAGTTTTTAAAAGCCGAATCAAGGTCTATATTCTGCAGCAATTGCAGTAGTGCTTTTTATTGTTCCAGAGTGTTATGCCCCTATTGTGCAACTGGACTTGCAGTTTACTCATAACGGTTGCAACTTGTAACACCTACAGCTTTTTCAGTAGAGTGAAATGATTTGTAAATTGCTTATATAGAACACATATCAAAATTTTATGGTGGCTTGTAGACAAGTATGAGAATGATGTCAAACATCAGCATTTGTAAGGTAGCCTTTATACAAGTTTTTTTTTTGATTTCATGTTATCCACACAAACCAGAAGTGACTGAATCCTGTTATGGGTGGTCACAGCATGGGGCTGTTGGATTCCCAGTGGTTCCGTTATATCCCCAAGTTAGGATGGGACTGCCATTCATACAATCACTATCACAATTATAAACAACACTCAGTTCTTGTTGTTTATGTTTGTATGCCCTTCTTAGACATCCCAGTGATCAACTAAAACACAAAGAAAATTTTCTCTTGTAAATCACGGATTTGGCACTTTAGTACATCTTTGTCTTTGCAAAAAAACAAACTATTGTGTAGGACATCACAGGTCCTTGCATAATTGTAGTTTTGAATCTTCTCTTGATAGTATAAAAAAGTGTGTGCATAATGTACACATGATTTTTTGAAAACATGGTTAATAAATATTACATATTCACTACACTCACATGAAAGGGAAAAGGAACAGAGCATAGCAGAAAAAATTACCAGCAATACCTGTCTAAAAAAATGAAGCAAAGTGCACTCTTTCAAACACATCAACAGACTTCATTGTAGCATTGTTTTTAAAACTCCAGGTATATATGTATGTATTTATATCTTGATTGTATTCGTTATTTTTGGCAGTTGCCTGATGATTGCTTTGTGAGAAGCATGAAACTCTGAGTAGCAATGAAATGTCTTTGAAATAATCCAACTCCACAAGTCTATTTATCTAAAGCTCTAGTTTGTCTATTGAGCACTCTGATAGCCAATGAGGACTTCAATTCATTACTTAGTATATATATATATATACACACTATAATATACTTTTATATTATATATATTATATATATATATATATATATATATATATATATATATATATATATATATATATATACAATTATGTATACAATAATATATAATATATATATATATATATATATATATATAGTGTTGTGACAGGTCTCTCAAACAATGCTGTATGCCTTGTCGAAGACAGAGGATCACTCTAGTAAAGTGCGATCTTGTAGCTTGAAAAGGTTAATGTAGAATGAGTTGTAATTATCAAGCTTCCAACTCCATGTCTTGACTTGATTTTGCTTTATTGACCCTACGTTTCGGCCATCACGGCCTTCTTCAGGGGAGTTACAAGTGTGTTAGGGCTCGCGTAAACCGTTGGCTATTCAAAACTATGACGTGACATGTATGGCGTCTATGATTGGTAGATAAACTAACAAAGTTATGCGCGCGCTAGAAAGTGCGCGCACTAATGTGGGTTAAATAAGCGTGCACTGAAACGCGCGCGTCTTAATGTGGCGTAGTAGGAGAAAAATATAATAGTGTAAAATATAGATAGATTACCAATCATAGTAACTATGAAATGTATACCTAATATAAAAAGTATAAGTGTATCATAATGTGGCACCTAAATGCAGTATGGCTCCGAGAGAAGGAAAGGATAATGAGTGAGTTCAGTCAAAAATAATAAGCTTGTGTAGACAGCAAATAAATTCAATGAAATGAAGGTGTAAATGAAATAAAATGAAATGAAATGAAACCAAAAACTAGATCAAGTTATTGATTACTGGTTTCAGTCTGTTAATCCAGTAACTTTCTCTCGTTCTTCTTGTGTCTAGATTCTTGTTTCGTACTTTTTCGATTACTGATAACTTCATGTGCTACTTCAATGAGCGGCTACAGATGATACATTTAGTTGCATCGCTGTCCGGTGTATATACAGAGGTGGGTGTATGGGTGTTTGGATCGTAACTTGTCACAGCTACTCACCAGTAGACGCCTACAACCGGACAATCCAAACACCCATACACCCACCTCTGTATATACACCGGACAGCGATGCAACTAAATGTATCATCTGTAGCCGCTCATTCAACTGCAACAAAGGCCTCAAAATACACGTTACACACATGCACAAACAGCACAGACCTACGCCTAATACTAAGCCGGGATTTTGGCCGTGCATGTCTGATCCACGTTGTGCCTGTTGCCTATCATATGGCTCGTTCTCCAGTTCAGTAACAAGTACAACCACCCGTGAAACAGTTATCTTGAAACAACGCAGTAACTGCCAAACTGAGAATGTTATCTACCTGATCACTTGTGCCAAATGTAAAGATCAGTACATTGGAGAGACAAAAAACAGCATACACATGAGAGCAAACCAACACAGATCAGACATCACCATCGGGAATAAGAACATCCCTACAGTAAGACATTTCAAAAAATGTGGACGCCAGCACATGAAGTTATCAGTAATCGAAAAAGTACGAAACAAGAATCTAGACACAAGAAGAACGAGAGAAAGTTACTGGATTAACAGACTGAAACCAGTAATCAATAACTTGATCTAGTTTTTGGTTTCATTTCATTTCATTTTATTTCATTTACACCTTCATTTCATTGAATTTATTTGCTGTCTACACAAGCTTATTATTTTTGACTGAACTCACTCATTATCCTTTCCTTCTCTCAGAGCCATACTGCATTTAGGTGCCACATTATGATACACTTATACTTTTTATATTAGGTATACATTTCATAGTTACTATGATTGGTAATCTATCTATATTTTACACTATTATATTTTTCTCCTACTACGCCACATTAAGACGCGCGCGTTTCAGTGCACGCTTATTTAACCCACATTAGTGCGCGCACTTTCTAGCGCGCGCATAACTTTGTTAGTTTATCTACCAATCATAGACGCCATACATGTCACGTCATAGTTTTGAATAGCCAACGGTTTACGCGAGCCCTAACACACTTGTAACTCCCCTGAAGAAGGCCGTGATGGCCGAAACGTAGGGTCAATAAAGCAAAATCAAGTCAAGACATGGAGTTGGAAGCTTGATAATTACAACTCATTCTATATATATATATATATATATATATATATATATATATATATATATATATATATATATATATATATATATATATATATATATATATATATATATATATATATATATATATATATATATATATATATATACAATTATGAATACAATGTGCCCTCCCGGTTGTAACCATAATGGCTCTATGGCAACTCCTGAAGTTGGGCACAGGATGTACGCTTACACATTGTTGGATTGCATTGAGGAGTTAGGGTTGTCATTAGTAGCTTGCAGCCAGCTGTTATGGCCGCCAAATGCAGTAACGATGACCAGAAACAAAGTTTGAAAATGACCAAAGGGCAAGAAGCATGGAAGGCTACATGTATGTTGAGTTTGTGACTGCCTATTTTCGTAGTGTAGCCGGCCACCTCAAGACCTTAAATACCGTCATTTATAGTATTGCTCCAATGCTGAAATGATATACACTTTACTAGTAAACACAGACTGTCACTGTACAAATCAGTCTTGTTTAGCTTTAGTAGCTAAAATGTGATGTTAACAAGAGTGCAATATAAGTGATATTGAATGAAAAGCCACCCTCATCCCAAATTTAATATTTAAATATTGCCAGTCCCTCATACAAATTATTAGAAGTTGGTGTATAGTGGTAGTGTAGTAATTTTTGAATTAGATTTTAACACGAGTTAGGTAATGTATGTAGAGAAATTGAGTTTTAAGCCAAGAAAGAGTTTTTAAATGATCTTTTTATTAGTCAGATTAATCTGATGGGATGATGCTTTCTACAAGACATAGTGTTCCTGTAGTCAATATTTCTAAAACACTTAGTTCATTATCACAAAAGAAGTTAACAAGGTGATTAACTGCTGTTAAAATTAAACAGTTGATATAAGAAGTGTTAGCTCATTATCAGAACTGAATAAGGTCTGCTATAACACTTGTAACATCAACCATTTTCAATATTTTGCAACAACAGTGAGAGTTTTACCTTTTTAAATCCAACAGGTTTCATTCTTAGTGGTAATGCCACCTTGTCATTGAATTTTAGATCAGATCTCTCTCATTTAAAAGTTAGTTTCCACTGTTACATATAAAGTATTACTATGCATACAGGTTTTTTAGGTGTCACTATTTCCATAACATCTATTTGCATAAATTACCCAATTTTACAAATGAGAAAGCTAGTGGGAGCAAATTGGTTTGGAAATGAGAAAGCTAGTTATAAATTATGTCACAGTATTTTACAACCTGTTCTCTTCTTAATCTATGTCACTTGAGCACAGAAGTTGAAGAGTTAGAAGTTTAAAAAGTAAATGAATTTTTATTGAATTGTCTATTCATTTCTCTGTTGAATATTGTGTCCTTTATTCAAGAAAAAATGGGTGTACTGTGGTATGTTCACTGCATCTGCGACATTCTTTTTTTTTTTTTTTAAAGTTTCTAGCAACAGATCTTTAATTTGTTACAATCATTACCACATGAAACAGTCTGGAATTGTTCTACGAATTCCAAAATGTCCAACTAACGTGACTGGACATGGTACTTGCCACAAAAAATAGATTAGTTTTGTCTTTAAGATCATGGTGTTGGATTACATTTGGCTCTAAAAAACATTTAATTAAGAAGTCAGATTCTTTGAGATTTTCTTGGGCTGTGAAAGCTGCCCTGTCAAAATGTTTTGTGGCAGTAGGCAGAAAAACTAAGTAGTAAAGGGCTGGAGACATTTGTTATAAAGTACCAGCAGATGGCAAATAATCAGCTGTAGACAGCAAATTTGTCTGCTACCACCACATTTTGACAGGGCTGAAAAGTTGTCTTCAAATGATTAAACTTGGATATATCAATGTGGTTTAGAATCGCTTTATGATGTGCAACAAAGCCTTAACCCTTTAAGCCCTAAGAGTGATCAGCATCAAATTTCTCCTTGTAATATCAATGCCTTATCAATCAAAAAGGTCATCTCTCCCGACATAAGAATTAAGGACATGATCACAGGGTGTGCTCTAGCAGTGCCCAGGGGCCTTGGGCTCCTTAGAAAAACTTACTTTTGCATAAAACTTCAGTGCCGGGTACCCCAGATTTCATAGTTGAGAGCCTTTGGGCTCCCTGTGATTCTTCTGAGAGCACAGCTTTGGATCACACAAGGTGAATTCTCTTGATATCTAAACAATTTCTCCCACTACTTCTCTAGGAAATGTACAGGGACAGGAAATGAGAATTTAAATTTTGATGTTAGGGCTTAAAGGATTAAAGTGCCTACCCATTTTATATACTAAAAAAATTGAAGTCCTTGTTCCAATGATTAATAATTTTCCAATTTAGGTTATGGTCAAGCAACGAAAAGTATTTTTTTGGACGTCCAAAGTTGGACAAAAATGAACTGGAACTAGTATAAAAAGAAACATAGAATGTACGATCACTGCAACAAACCGTTAAGAATGGCCGGATCTGGGTTTCCAGATCAAGATCAGTATTAATACTCAAAGTGAAACAAAAAAAAACAGCAAACTGATCCTTGTACAGCAGAAAAACAGAAGCAGAAACAAATAACATGGTGATGTCATCAGTTGTGCAAAAATGCGGTATCGCTTTCAGACACTTCAGTATTTCTCGTAAACAAACCACTATTTTAGCTATATATTTTTGCAGTTTTGCTCAGTTGCAAATGTCCTCCGACCATGAATTTTGACTACCATGTTGACTTCAAAGGTCTGCACAATGGTTGACGTCACAAGTCCTAATTTACATATTTTGGCCGCGCACTGGTTGTCCCATATTTTTGGCTCAAATAGGCCAACTTTGAGGTAAGAAAATTAGATTGCGTGCTTGACCATAACTTAAATTGGAAAATTATGAATCAGTGGAACATGGACTTCAATTTTTTAGTATAAACAACGGGTCGAAAACTTCATTTCATGGGCATTTTAAGTACATCATTATATGGCAATTTTGTTGGGTAAGATGGGTGTATATGTGACCATTTTTGTATTGTGATATGTCAGAATTACATGTAAAGAATGTGTCCTGTTTAGCAAATAAAAATTATTCACAGCCCCCCCTGTAAAACATTCTGTTTCCACGTGAGAAAGGTTTTATTATACTCTGTTATATGTTTGTTTTCTTTAATTTGCAGTCATTGCAAGAGATAACAAGGTGACAGAAAAACCATCTGCATAAGACTCACAAAGTTGTCAAAATTATATGTGATACTGATAAAAACATTACTAAATAGCAATGGTTACACCATATAACACAATTCACTGTGATCTTTTTTATTAGGATACACTAAACAAAAACATTTAATCTATAAATAAAAATTTGCTGTTCTTTTTCAGGTTGATGCAAACATTTTCAGGACTTTACCTCCATCTGATAACCCGGACTTTGATCCTGAGGAAGACGATCCAACCTTGGAAGCCTCATGGCCACATCTACAGGTGTGTTTTACACCCCTCCTCCCCAAGCTCAGCTGCTCAGCTGACAGTTTTTTTTTTATTATATTTTGTTCCTTAGAATAAAAATAAAAAACATTTTGAATATTCTTATGGTAAAGAAAATAACCTTAGAGAACTTTCTGGTTTCTGTATGGTCACAAGAAACACTTCTTTCTAGTAACGAAGAAATGACTTTTTTGTCCATTAAAAAGCTCAAAACAGCTGTTGAAACACTCAGCTTTATCTTGTGTTGCCTTAGTACTTGTCATTCTCTCAGACTTTCGTGTGTAAAGGATGCATGTATAAAACACACTTCCACCAATGAAAGAAATTACTTTGTGCTGGTTTTATCAACAGCTGGGTATTTGCATAAATGAAATAGTAAGATATAACACATTCTGGAATCTATGGTATGCCAGTGATTGAGTTGAGGATGTGACTAAGCCAGAATGTTTCAACATTAAGTGATTTTCAGGAAATTGGGAATGCTTCAGTTTTTTATGTTATTTCTTTTCTTTGATTTTATCTCTCAAAACCAGTCAAGTTTTCCTACAAATTCTTGCAAATTTGATTTAATTACTCAGTTCAATAATGCACTCTTCAAATGAAGAATGTAAAATTCAAAAGAAAACTTCATCCAAAACTCTTAATTTTGATTGGGTTCATGTGCAGTTTCACATGCTCAGCTGGTGTAAGAATTGGACAGGTTTTATAGAGCAGATTATTGAAATGAGTGATAAAATCAAATCCATCAATTTAATCTTGGAAGGAACCCTTGTCACATTTTTTTTAAATGACCTTAATTCATCTTTTTAAGCAATAACTAGGAAAGTCCTTTTTATTTCACATAAAGCGACTTGCAAATTTGAGGCATTTCGGCTTATCATAGTCCTAGATGATCAAAGAGCAAATAACTTTTTATTGGGATATAATCCCTGCCAAGTACAGATGGTTAAAACAAAATCAACTTTTTTTATGTATGCTGGGCATGGTGGAGGTTAATTTAATTTACTGGGTAAAGTTTCTACTTTGTGATCAATCATGACCTTATTTTACTTTACGTTTTTCATTTTGAGCTTAATTAATACAGTGGGCTTTGACAGATCTCAAGTGACTGATTTTGAAGCAGTCTTTATTTTACCTCCAAATTTACATATCAACCTACAATGTATATATGCACAAATTATAACTTTGGACATTTTAAAGATTTTAAATTGGCAGCTCTTTCTAATGAAACCATGTAAAATATTGCGTTATAGTTTTTTGGGTCACTGAAAAAATATATAATTATTTTGTACATGATGATAACACAGTATTTATTTTTTGACCAAAATATCTGTAATTGGAGACTTTGGGCTCTAGGCTCAGTGACTTCTCAGGTAATGTTGGTGTTTTAGGCAGCACAAAACACCCTCTTGTTAAAATAATGACTGAAAATTTAAAAGGAGATCAGAAAATCCTGCATTTTCAAAAAAATAAAATAAAATTTCATTCTGAAAAGTTGCCTAGGGTGCACCAGGTCAAAAATTATTTTCCTTTGAAATGTGGATATTTTTTTGTCCTAATTGGATTTTTTTAAGTACTTTAACATGACAGTTGTTATTTTGACCATATAGTGCTTTTTCAAAAGATTTTAGTGATAAGTGGTAAAAGGTCACTTAAGATGTTATGTCCTGCAGCCCTAAATCAGTTAATGTTCAAGAAATATGCTAACTTAAATTCTTGAGACATCTGACCTTATTTAGAATATTCCACAAGAACATCTAGCACTTACATTTGATGTTCCCTGCTGGAGACTTGACATTGAATGCAGTCATGCATCCTTCTAGGTTGAACACTGTTTATGTCTGTCCATGTAAAATGAATTGTCCTCTTGAAGGTTTAAAATCTAATGTTTTGTATGCAGGTGGCATGTGGGAGGATTCCTTAGGTTTAACTTTTTTATTGATGCTTATTGCCTTGCACATTTTATATTTTACACAGCTGAATACCTACTTTTTTTTTCTATTGACAGATTGTTTATGAGTTCTTCCTTCGGTTTTTGGAGTCTGCAGAGTTTCAACCCACCGTTGCCAAGAAACATATAGATCAGAAGTTTGTTTTACAGGTAGAGCTGCTTTCATATTAGTAATTAACTAAACAAAATTGTCCTCTTAACAGCTAAATTTGACAAGTAGATGGCAGGGTTTTGTTAGTGCCACAAAAATCACTGCATTTGCTTTTGGATTTCACCAGACACATAATAAGATCAGATGATGCTTCATTTGGTCACAGTCATGTTTTAACCCAAGTTTTGTTTTTATAGTAAAAATATCTGTATCTCCTCAGCACTGTACAGGCAGAAATCCGACAATTGAACTGGGCCGTAATAAATATAATTTCTGTTTCATCAAACTTCCATGTGCATTGTAATTGACTTGAGTCATTCGTGTTGTTTCTCAATTACAGCTTCTGGAACTGTTTGATAGCGAAGATCCCCGCGAGAGAGATTTTCTCAAGACCGTACTTCATAGGATATATGGAAAGTTCCTTGGACTTAGGGCATACATTCGAAAACACATCAATCACATATTTTTAAAGTAAGTATGTAACTTATTTTTTACTTCAAAAAGAAGTTGGTTGCTGCCGTGTCGAGGCTCTTAACTAGAGTTAGTTCTTGTTTGTGTTAAGTTAACATATATGGCAAAAAACAAAAAAAAAATAAAAATTAAAAAAATAATATGTAACTGTTAGCAAATTTAGCCCATGCATTCTGCTTAGGTCTAATGTAGGTTTCTCTATTCTTATAGTTATTATAGTTCTTATAGTTTGAAAAAGCAGAGTGAACAGTACCGGCAAAGTGATGTGCCACCACAAATGTACCCTGTGAGCAAGCTCTCTTGGGAGCAGAGTATGGAAAAAAGGGAGAGAGAGCTTGCAGCAATGTCTGCTTCATCTTTCATTAATAGCTTTGTGCGACCGCAGCCTTGTAAATTATTGTAAGTCGATTTTGCCAATTCCAAAGTAATAAACGTAATTGTCGATATGCATTGTGCATTGCAGGTTTGTTTATGAGACAGAGCACTTCAATGGAGTTGGAGAGTTACTAGAAATCTTAGGAAGGTGAGGGTAATTAAATCAGTAAAAGGGAGAAGGGAAACACGATAAAAATTAAAGCTGACACTTGTGGGGTCGTGTTACAAAACTTAAATATTAAATAGCTAATTTACATGTACTAAAAATAATATACATACATAAAAAATACTTAATAACTCAGTTTTCTACTAATATCATAAAAATCATCCCCAATATGTTTCATGGTCTGAGGGGATTCGTGTCCTAGAATTTTTCACTTTCTTCAAATAAGCATGTTTGCTGTTTACGTCATTAAAATCAGGCGTTAAAGCGTTCCATAAAACAGAGCCTCTGTGTGAGATGGAATTTTTCATTATATAACTATCAAAACGTGGAACTATTAACTTATGGCTGCCTCGTAAGTTATAACTCATAGACTGTTTGGTAATGATATTTGCCATGCACGGTGGATTAACGTCAGTGACCATGTTATATATTAAAGCAGCTAACTTAAGCTTGTATACTTTAAAAAGAGAGTCTCACTTTGCCTTTTCAAGGACTTCTACTTTTGGCTTTTCACGAGGCGTATTGAAGATGATCCTGGCAGCTCTACAATGTAGTGACTCTAACGACTTAAAGCCCTCGTTGTTAGTGCATCCTCCCCAGATAGTAATATAACTTTAAAGTACAAGTCTAAAAGCGTGCTGCGAGGGAGAAAATGGCTACATTCTGTAAGACTCAGTTTGATGAATTTATGTTCCCTTTTTCAGCATCATCAATGGATTTGCTCTTCCACTGAAGTCTGAACACAAGATGTTTTTAAACCGAGTGTTAATTCCTCTACACAAGGTCAAGTGCCTGGGCTTGTACCATGCACAGGTGAGAACTGAAGCCAGCAACAGTGTTACACTGACTGAAAACACAAAGACGTCGAAGTAAGAAGTGATATGTTGCAATCATATAAAGAGAAAGAGATCTTCGCAGTTATTCAGTTACTTCAGCAGTTGCAAATAAAGCCTGAAACAAAATTCAGGCTTCAACGGAATTTACCCTATGACCAGTACCTGCAAATTGATTCTCTACCACAAGCTTAGCCTGTGCGTAGGTTCTCTTAGGAGCAAAATGGTGGAGAGAAGGAAGAGAGAGCTTGCACCAATGTCTCAGGAATTGAAATATCTGCATCAAAAAAAGCAAAATGCATTGGTGGAGATTTAATTCCTTAATTATATTGTCAACTTTTTTGTTTGGGGAAACGGAAACGGTAATGATGCAAAACATGTTGTGGAGAATTTGCAGCTTCCGTTGGAATAGCCTGAGGTTACAGTAAACATTTTCTTTATTCTGTTGTAGTTGGCTTACTGTGTTGTCCAATTCTTGGAAAAGGATGCCACACTAACAGAACAAGTAAGTTTTGTGCGCAACGTGTGTTAAGATTCACTGTTTTAAAGCTATAATCAGTTTGTAAAGATTGGGGCAGTGAATATGGTAGTTCTTTTTCTGCATCTCTGAGTAGCTGTTTAAAGTGTAACAAGTACAATTTTGAATGCCAAAAATATTTCTGGGATGTGGATTGTAACAGCAAGAAACTGCAGAGAACAAAAAGGGAATCTGAAACATGACAGTGCTTATCAGATGAACAAGTTAAAACAATCATATTTAACTTTAAATTTATTGACTTTTGTTAAATCTGATTAGTCGGACGTGGTACACTTGAGCCCAGCATTTTGGGCTGTTGCCCTTAATATTTTATAGCTCCGAGGTTTGGGCTCCTAGGAATTTCCTTACTGGACAGCAGGCTTGTTAATGCACTAAATCCCTGTTTTTCTTGTAGGTTGTTTTAGGCTTACTGAAATACTGGCCAAAGACAAGCAGTCAAAAAGAGGTAAGTGAAATAGCTATGCAGAAAATGTCAACCCTTCCCCCCCCCCCCCCCCCCCCCCTTCCCAAAAAGAAAAGAAAAGAAAAGAAAATTGCAGGCACCCAGCAGTAAACAGACATCTTATCACTGCAATCAAGAGTTAAGTGCCATATAAGTTATTGGTGTTTCAATTAAAGAATATGCAATGTAAACATCTTCTTTAACAACCTTGACAACTACCGAGTGAGCTAACAGACAACCACAGGACTGTGATTTTGTGTCTGTTAGTGGATGTAGAGGCCCTGTGCATCCCTTGGAAAAGTGACAGTGAGTTGTCAGACAAATATAATCAGCACAACGGCTGGAAGGGAAAGGAACTTTTCTTTACTTTGTGAATAAATGCCGCCCTTGATTAAACGCCACAGATGGAAGCAAAATTAGCAATAAACACCGCCCTCGAATATACTCTGCACCCAATCTTAAGAATGCGCCGTTTGTTTAAGGATTATAAGAAAATAAATGACAAGTACGATACAAAAAAAAGCGAGACAAGAACTTTAAACATGTTTCTGTTTTACCAGGAGCCCGCTCCTGGTTTCTGGTTTTACATAATATTTACAAATGATTTACTGTTATTGTTGTCAGTGATTTAAGAAATATGATTTTGAAATAAATGCCACCCTCGAATAAACACCACCCTTGAATAAACGCCGCATCAGAAGCGCTAAAAATTTAATGAACACCGCGGTGTTTAATCAAGTAAATACGGTATGCATCTGCTTCATACTGATACAGTGTTGTTATGGACTGGTACTCAGTTCCAATGGAAATCTGAAAATTTACCACAATTGCCGCTAAACTCGCAATCTGATTGGTCGACGTGAGTGGTAAATGAGAGTCCAGATAACGGTGCTGACGCTAACATCACGTGCGCTTGAAAACAACCAATCAGATTGCGAGGAAGTTATAGACAACGCTTGCTCTTTCTTTGCTGTCACGCTTTGTAACAAGATTTCGATTTTTCCTTGTATTTTTTCTAAATATTGTTGTAAAAAACAAATTTACACCGGTTTTCCGTGGTGTGGACTCTTATTTACCACGATTTACGTCATCACATGGTCAAAATTTGTTGCAGACTCACTCGGCTCCGCCTCGTGAGTCCACAACATTTTGACCATGTGATGACGTAAATCATGGTAAATAAGAGTCCACACCACGGAAAACCGGTGTAAATTTGTTAATTAACCCACTTAATTGGACAACAGACTGCAACAATCTCATACAAAGTTAAGTTCCTTAATATGGACAATCCAATTCTAACCATTGAAAATCTGCCAAATAATAACAAGATAACATAATATGAGCCAATGTAGATGGTCACAGATCACTGGCAGCCCTTAGTGTATGTTTTATACAGCACTGAATAAAAGAAATTTACGGTAGTCTTTTAAAACACTGTGACACTGAGACAGTCTCTTATTAACAAAGCCTAAGTAAAAGAATCTTATTTTTTGTTTATTTATTTTTGCGGGCTTGAACCTTCATTCCTAATGGATCACTGCCTTGCCTCTCACCACTCTTCGTAGATTTTGCAAACTCGCTCAACTGATTAAAATAATAATAAGAGACTACTCATAGTCTATTACAATTGAAATTGTTTAATTTGTATTACAGGTGATGTTCCTAGGTGAAATAGAAGAAATTCTAGATGTTATAGACCCAACCCAGTTTCAAAAAGTTATGGACCCGCTGTTTAAAAATATTGCAAGATGTGTATCTAGCCCACATTTTCAGGTGAGTTTAGAAATGCTATTAATGTTAAAACTTCTGGAAGAATTTAGTACTACATTTAGTCTGATAATGGGCAAAAATATCAAGTTTCCATTAACTGTCAGTTCCCAAGAGAACCGATTCTAGTCCATACTGTTATTGCAGTTTGTTGGTTGCCATATGATCACAGACAATTTCTTTCAATCATAGGTTCTTTGATAGTGTGCACCTTGCCAATCATATACAAACTGACCAGTTTCATAGACTATGCTTTTTCTTACTAGAAAACAATCATCGATGTTCAGGTGTTATCAGTCATGTTTGTTTGGATATAATCGCAAAGATTGAAGCAAGGAATTTAGAAAAAAAACTCTAGGAAATCAGTTTGTTAGATTGTGGCATATTGTCAGATATAGCCACAAGCAAACTCCCTACTCAGGGCAAACAGTGTTGGAAACTTAATTTTGAAATGGCGAGTGACTTTCAGAACTGCACTAAAAAATGGAGAATTTTCACTTGCCTGGAAGAGTGCTAAATTCCATGTCTGATTTACAGTAGATAGGTCTTGTTGCTTGATGGGATTTTCACTTGCCTGGAAGAGTGCTAAATTCTGTGTCTGATTTACAGAAGATAAGTCTTGTTGCTTGAAGATGGCATTTTCATTTCTCTCTCCCAGAGACTACAATACAAATTTTGAATTGTTATTTTTTTTTTCATCTTGTCAGGTCGCAGAGAGGGCGCTTTACTTTTGGAATAATGAGTACATTATGAGTTTGATCGAAGAAAACTCCAACGCTATCTTACCAATCATGTTTTCCAGTTTATATAGGATATCCAAGGACCATTGGAACCAGTAAGTGCCACTGACATTGTTCAAATCAAAGCATTATCCTTGAGGGGGTTTGGAGGGGGCTCAGTGAGATGAAATTTATTGAAATTTAACATTCCTATGTCACATGTGGCCAGCGCAGGAAAAGTCACTTGAGTCGACTCGATGAATCAACAACAACAACAACTTTATTTGGTCATGCAGGTTAAAAAAGGGCAGCCAAAGGCTGATGTGGACCTGCCTGGATAAATACATTACAATCTAATAAAACTAGAATACATTAATGTAATAAAATTTAAAACTTTGAGCTAATAAATAAAAATATACTAAAAAAAATTAAATATGTAATGGATAATAACAATGCGTCGCCACAGAATTAAAAATTTAAAATAACAAAAGTCAGCGTTCTTATTCGTTATCAGACAAAAAACTGTTTGGTATAGCAACAAGGCGAATATCCTTCAGTATGGATAATAACAGCACTATTTAAAACGCTTTGTACATGTAACATTATTCAGCATCTGATAATATTGAGGGATTTAAGATGAAGATTAGAGAGGGTAACAGGATAGAGCTCTTGCACTCATTTGCTATTATTGATCGTTATTTACTAAAACAAAATAAATGTCGACTGTCTGTTTATTTGTATGTCAGAGTTCGTACAGTTGAGTTAGGGGACACTTCTCAAAAGTTGAAATCCGCTATCAACGTCTGTTTTTTTTTCATCCTTCTTGTGAGGCGCAAAACCTTCAATCATTGTTAGCAGTTTGTAAGTTTAATCCTTATAACTAGGGCTACTTGACTTGTTTTAGACGAACGTTAGATTTTGGTTAACGATAAAGGAACAAGAAAGATAAAGATGGAGCCGATTAACACTTATCCTGAACAATTTAACCTTTTATTTAGGCTACCTCCATGTTGGAAGATTTTCTATCATTTCTTTTATGCAAGATTAAAATTCCGCCCGTATTAACGTAAGTCGTTGATCTAAATCGAATGATCTAGACGAGAGATAAATCAGTGAATCGTTATCCGATTAAAGGGCTTTTAGATTACGAGCAGGCCTTTTATTCTCGGTTATAATTAAGGGAAACACGCGAGGCACGCGATGGTCGCCTCCCGCGAGTAAAACGCCTGGGAGGAGTTTGAGTCGAGTTCATCTTCTAACGATTTTTAATTTGTTCAGTTTGTGTTGTACGGCGAATCCCACCAGATATGTAAACAGTATGGCTAGTTACTACCCGCATGTCACTCTGCTCAGTTTTTAAAGCCATCGACCCTTGTTCTCTTAGAGTCATATCACAACTCTTTGTTCTAACTTTTGAGCTGTCTGTGGATAAACTCCTAAAGGCTATTCAATTCTAAGACAATGAATGTTACTTTCTATTTTTTTTTTTTATTTTTCCTCGAGTGGAATTTATAGATTTGTGAAATTTGTGATTTAGCAATATTATTCAGTGAGTTTGAATAAAGTCTCCTATCAGTGGAAAACAAGAGTATTTTACTTAACCCTGATTGAGTTGTGTTTGTTTTGCAGAACCATCGTGGCGCTCGTCTATAATGTTTTGAAGACCTTCATGGAAATGAACTCAAAACTCTTTGATGAACTAACATCATCATACAAAGCGGACAGACAAAAGTAAGTTTGCTAACAAGTCCGTATTGTTGTTGTTTAAACGTGCTTCTTTGTTGATTCTCTTCTTATCTGTACCCTCATAAAAGTTCCGTTTCCCTAGAAAATTCTGCAAGTCGTCTTGTAAGGGATAATTTGATTACATGTGTGATAACACGTATTATGAAGTGGATTACTCTGTTTTTTGATCTAGTGCAAGTTAGGAGCTTTTCCGGGTCACATCATCCAGTCTACAGGAACTTGGTTGAAGTTCTGTCGGCCTGACGGAAATCAGGCTTTTATGCTTGTAATTTCTTTTAACCCCTCGTTCCTAAAAGAGGCCAAGGTCGAAAGAAGAAAAAAGATCAAATTTCGTTTCGCAAAAAAAAAAAAAAAAAAAAACACCGAGATGTAAACCTCTTCTAATCAAGCGCTTTTATTTGAATGATCACATTTTAGAATTTCATCCAGACTCAAAACTTAGAACCACCTTGTATAGCATAATAAACAGCACCACAGGAAAGTACTGCTCAGTAGCTTTCATTTGAATAATCACACTTTAGGATTTCAACCACCGACACAAAAATTAGAACCATCTTGTACAGCATAATAAACAGTACCCTAGGAAAGAACTGCTCAATAGCTTTCATTTGAATGGTCACACTACAAATACTAGGATTTTAGCTACAGACTCAAAAGTTAGAACCACCTTATACAGCATAATAAACAGTACCACAGGAAAGTACTGCTCCATAGCTTTCATTTGAATGGTCACGCTAAGGAGTTTCATCCGCAGACTCAGTTAACACTGACCATACTACTTGAGCGGCTTTGAAGTCTTTCGCAGTCAGGCTTTCACCTTAATTTGCTACACACCTAGCATTAAATGTGGAGGCGCCGCGGTTTAGTGGTTAGCTGGTAACACTGTCTGTCTGATGGAGGCGCCGCGGTTTAGTGGTTAGCTGGTAACACTGTCTGTCTGATGGTTGTTGATTCGTGTCATGTTATCTGATCTCTGCCATAGTTCGTCGTGATTCACTCGAGGTTAATTGTTAACTTTTTTGCAGGGAAAAGAAAAAAGAGAAAGAACGAGAAGAGCTGTGGAAACGACTCGAAAAGTTGGAAATAGAATCAAGAAATAACTCAACTACCTCAGTGTCGAATCCCGCGGGATCGAATCCCTCGTCCAGCCCTGGGTCATCCGGGACAGCGAAGAGCTGAACACCAGCGAAGCCGCGACTGTTGTTTTGCCCAGACCTCCGAACATTTTGATTAGCGTGACAGTGTTCAAGTGACACTACGTTACCAGTAACCGACTGTCAGAAATTACTAATTTCCATACTTGAGGAAAGGTGGATTTTGACTGACCACACCCCTTCGACAAGCACGAAGAATTTATTAATTTAAGATGTCGTATATTGTTCAGACTCGGAGTTGTTGCTCTCGCGGCGGAGAAAAGCTGGCAAAAATAACTTTGCGAGCCATTTTATCGTAGTTTGTTTAATGTACCGTGCGCTCACACGCACGGCGCGCAACGTACACGCCGCGATTACCGGCATCGGTAGCTCAATGACATTCTCTTTCCAATGTGTGTATGCAGTACTGGTGTCAAATGATCATTCTTGATACTCACTTCACGAGAAGCGGTGGATTCCCTTTAGGGCTGGATAAGATCCCAAACTAGAAAAAAAAATTACTTGTAAGTAATCTAATTCTGTAGATAGTCCTTTCCTTTCTAGAAACCTCGGCTTAAAAACGGTGTTACTTCCACACTTTAAAAAGTTTCTTTAGTTTTGTTTACCTTGTGACTTTTTCTTTCCTGACCACCATCTCTTTCATTACAACGCTTTTTCGTGCCTGTTGTAAAATCATTCCCCGAATTGTCACAGGCAATTTTCACGGTAATATGTCGATAATAATCAATCCGAGCTCGTAGCAACACGTGATCGCTACCAGGCGCGGGAAAAGTCACTTTTGCCAAGTTGTTCTTACTTTTGATTGATGAAAACAGTACGCGCGTTCTGATTGGTCGCAGGAAGTTGCACGTGTTGTTTATGACGAAGCACTTGCTATGGAAGTTCATTTACTGTGAAGTGGACACTCAAGCCGTGAACAGAAGTTGCTTTGTAAAGAGAGTGGTTTGGAAGATTTAACTCGCCATGAGCTTTCAATCAGTTTTATAATTGGGTATCGTTCATTGTTTTCAGCTACGTCGCTGATTAATTACAGCGGCGTTTAAAACAGTTTTTAAAAATCACGAACTGTTCACGGTTTTATTGTCGACACAGTTAAAACCCGATTTGTTGTAATATATTTTGTTACCGTCGAAGAAGAGACAGAACAAAAAGAACTGTTTTGCAGTTGAGGTTTCTGTAAAAAATTTTGCAAACCCTTTTCTCTAGCAATTTTCGATATATCTATAAGTTTTTACTTTGAGATCGCATTTCTGTACTGCTTTCAGACAGTCTCTCTAAGGGACAAGCGACAAGGTATTTTTTCACATGACGAGGGAAAGAACAATAAACAGTACGAGATTCACTGGGTCTTTATTAGTAAATAGTCCAGAAAAAATGCGAAACGTTGTGTTGCATGGCTGGATGTTTTCATGAGTCAGGTTTCTTTCGAGCTTTTAGGCAACAGAAAAATTAGTATCGATGAGTAAAAATGCCCATCCATGTTATACAACTATCCGCTGATCAAATTTTATCCCATGCCGTGAAGAATACCGCCAATCAGAAGGCTGGAAAGGCGTTGCATATTCTGCGGTATGCCACGGGTTGTATTAAACAGTAGTTTCTCGGCGTCGTAAGTTGAACTAGCTAGTGGTGTGAACTAGAAATGTAACTGGGCTATAATCGACACATCTTCGAAATTAGCGAGTCTGACAATTTTTGGACAATTTCGCAAAATAACCGAAAACAGTATTCTCGGAATTTAGCGGGAGTCTTCGACAAACTTGGGAAATCTTCGGACCTTCAAAGGTACCAAAGTAATAAAGGCATGGAACATAATAGTTATGCAATGCTTTCTCGTGCTATACCATGAAATATCCTACTCGTGCTAAAGGCGTGTGAGTATACAAAGAAAAATCAAGTGACTCGTGGGATATCTCACGGTATAGACCCAGTATACCACTCTAAAACCATTGAATAACTTGCATGTTTGTAATATGTTTGTAGGCTCCCTAGCTTGCTGTAAAGGAGTGTAATAATGTGTCATTTGCACTCGTACTGGTGTGTATTTGTAATGCTATCTGTCGTCAAGTTCAACTCCGTTTAGATTCGCACATGCGCAGCAGAATTTATCCCGTTAGATTCTACCTTGCACTCTACTGTCAGCCTATAATCCCAATCGTCCAGATACCCCTCCGTCTTAGCACGTGATGTCTTTTCCTTTGCGCGCCTCATTTGGCTTTCTGCTAATACTATATGAACGCTTGGAACATGCTAACTGCAGAATGACACCCACATCACATAATCTAAATCAAGATTTAGGTAATCTAAGTAAATGGCTTACTTCTAACAAACTTACTTTGAACACGACTTAAACTGAGTTTGTTGATTGGCTCCAAACAATTAAAAATTAAGCACTCTGTCGGATACACACATAAGCTCTCGAACATGCGACTGACTGAACACAAACGGGCGACAAAAAATGGTGACATCAACAATCACATTGCTGAACACCATTTACGCACGAATCACAGAATTGACTGGCACTGCCGAATGCGTTACCTACAGTACGGACTACTACAAACGACTCACTCCGCTAGAAAGTTGGTTTACTAACTTAGAACAGATGCCAACAGCTACCAGCGGCTTGACTTGTCAACAAAACAGACGGACAATAGACTGAACTCACTGACAAATTTGACTAACAATACGACTACAGAAATTACACTAACAATACACGGATCGAAACGCACCTAATACTATACTTTACAGCCAATAACATCACGGCAAAACTGACCAATGACAGCTGTAACCAGACGTATATAACATCAACTGACCATTCACAATTCACATGACTCTGAAGATGACTTCCGCTCGGGTTGTCGAAACGTCATTCATTGTCAACAACAACGGTTCTTTTCAGAACTACACTCACCCGGACGATCACAAACGACAGACTAAATCAAGTCTCCTCTGTAAAATCGCTTGGGATATTTATCGATGAACACCCAACGTGGCAAACTCACATTGATAAATTGTCTGAAAAGATTGCTTCTGCATGTTGGTGCCATAAAACGAATTAGGCCTTTTGTTCCACCAGCTACATTATATATACAACGCTCTTAAGCTTGTATAACCTCATTTTGACTACTGCAATCTTGTCTGGGGTAATTGCAGTAAAACTTTGTCAGACAGGCTACAAAAGCTATAGAACCGTGCCGCTCGCTTGCTAACTTCCTCGAGTTATGATGCTGATGCCAAGTTCCTAATAGGACAAATCCGATGGAAAGATTTCTCTACTCAGCTTCAAATTCAGAAAGCCTTAATGGTATATAAATCTTTGAATGGTCTTGTTCCTGAATACTTATCATCTAAATTTCTTAAACGCAATGGAACGCGCTATTCTTTAAGGGACTGTAAACAACCTAGTAGTTGTCCCTCTTCCACGAACTAACTATAGCTAAAGCGGTGCAGCTCTCTGGAACAGCCTACCCTGTAATCTTAGGGAGACAAAATCACTTAATCAATTTAAGAGATTAGTGAATCTTAATTTTATAAATTAGAGACACGGCATTCATGGAAAACACGTTTAGTTGATGATTAAAGCAATGTTTAGATTAGTATTTTATTTACCTGATGTATTTCTTTTTTAAACCGTGTATAAATAAATGTAAATAAATAAATTGTTATTTCAGCGCGAACTGCGCGTTTCGGCGACTAGCCTCTGCTCCGCGAGCTTTGAAGAGAAAAACTGGTTGTTTTGCAGTGTAGCTAAACTGGTAATTCCGTCTCCCATTTCCTAGCTCCATCGTCATCTTTTACTTAACTCGATCGTTTACACTCGATATATCTCCAGCCTTGCCGGCCAGGCCTGAGTAGCACTCACACATGCACACTGATGTCGGGCATTAGTCCCCGCAGTCAAATGGAAACAGATTGAACATGCGCTGTTGTCCAGTTTTGAACTCGCGTTTAATCGCAACTTTCAAAGCACAAAGTGGCTTAACTCTTGTACTCACGCTTTGAAAATATTTACCCAGGATTTTGGGATCGGGAACAGTTTGAGCAAATCGTTCTTTCCGGTATTTAGCCGGGAAGCTACTGATACTTTACCTTCAAATAAAGTGTTTTATTTTGTCTCTAAAGTAGTCAAATGCAAAATGAAACAGGTTAAAGCGAAAACCTTGCCATATGGAAACTTGATACATGAAACGCAGATCTCCCTGCGCCTAGCCTGTTCCAGGCGTTCAGATAGTGGGAAAAGCGCGAAAAGTTGGGGAAGGCGCGAAGAAAAGCGAGCGAAAAAATGCTTCCTCTCCCCAATCTCCCCGCTTTTTTTCGCTCGCTTTTCTTCGCGCCTTTCCCAACTATTCGCGCTTTCCCCACTATCTGAACGCCTGGAACAGGCTACCCTGCGCCATGACAGCGAGCAGCTATTTTGTCGTGACTTTTGCGCGCGGCTCATGTGTCTTGTTCTCTTGGTTATTCCTGAGAGAGAAAAGGAACTTCTCTATTTCTGTAGTAGACCTTTTCTCATTCTCGACCAAAGTACACACCCAGCACGCGTATTGACCTTCAATGGCGTGGAGTAAAGGACGGTTTTTGTGCGCCTTGGCGGAGAAACGAAAACGTCGAAAAGCCCTGGGTACGACAGTCGGGCGGGAGCTTTTGTCCCGGCGCCCACCCGTGCAAACCTGGTAAAAGAGCAAGGAACAAGTCTTGTAATACCGGTATAACTATCTACGCTTCACTGCACTGTGTCCACTATGCAATCACTTGACGAGACGCTTTGACGCTTAACAAAGCGATTTTCAATTTCAATGCACGAAAAAAGATTGAAGCTCACGGCTATGGCTGAGGACCTGCTCTCAGTGATGTTTGTGTAGATCTTCTCCTTGGTAAAGTTGACAGGTATGGATAGATAGAATACTAGAACTTATTTTAGAACTTATTTAGTCCTCAAGCTATTTCGAGGGGGATTCTGACAAGACCTCTATCGTCTAACAGTTCAACCCGGATCCGTTCAAAGCGAGATACAATGGCGCGACTCCTTTGAAAACTTTTCCGCGCGAGCCGGTTGCAGTTTAGGGGATTATTTCTCGAGTTAACAATGTTGAATTTGGAGCAACTTGTCTTCTGGAAAAGAACAGGTTTCTATTGTTTCACAGTTGCAAAACCACTAAGTTCATGAATCGTTTAAGTAGCTCTAATAGTCCTATATTCCAGCTTAGCAACTTCCGCAAACCAAAGCAACTTACTAATCAATTTTGTTTTACAATTGTTTTATTGCTGTCAGTATTTTATCTTATTATCCGCTAGTATGCTGATTTGCGAAAGACTCAGCCAGCTAAGTCAAAATGGCTTTTTTTCTTGTCCGCAAGTTATTAATTATTTATCGCTTCTTGAACCTTTACCCAGTTCCATTCCAAGAAGGTCATCTTTGTATTCGACTCAATGAAAAATAGAAGCTAAAAGATTAAGTGAAATTCATACAATGCGTGAAGCTCTTTATTGGTCGTTTAACTGTGTAGGATAGGCAAAACTCTCGATTGTTTAATATGCCTCTCTGGTGTGTTCATTTTAAGTGCCTGCACCGGCGGTCGACACTAGCACGAGACCTCCCACAAGAAACACGACAGTAAACACATATACTTCTTTTTAGAGTATTTATCAACAAATCATTTCTTGGTAAATTAGTAAAAACAGGCCCTTAAAAGACAAGTTGTGTGGAGGTGATATCCAGAGCGACCCACAAAGAACTTGAACTGAAAATCGGGATGTGCTGTTGGATTAAGGCACCAACAAAATAAATACGAATGAATACAGGGGGAAAGATATTGATCCTGTGTCTCCAAGACATTTTGAATTTTTGTCTAGTAAAGCGGTCGGTGTTTGCCATGATGTGTGGTCAATTTATTTGCACAAAAGACAAGTTCACAGCAAAACCGAAAATTCGCAGTTACATGTACTTATATTTTGGCAAGGACTGCAGGAAAGTTCTTGTAAACTTTGCGAATTTATGCCCTTTTAAATTTTCAGACTGATTTGTGTTGCCACACAAGAAATAAACCATAAATACGCCTAGGAGAAAAATAGTCCGGCTTCACAATCCATGTTAAATTACTGAGTGTTGCACAATCCATGCATGTTAGCTTACTACGTGTTTAGCAATACATTTTAGCTTGCAATGGAAGTGTTTCGATCTAGTTAACAAGGGCACCAAATGCAAAAAAAGGAAGTTGAATACCCACTGGTAGCATCATATTTATCTGCACACGAACGTAAATTTACTTGCGCAATAATATGAGAGACTTCAATGACGTAAAAAATTGAGCGCGGTTGATGTTTTTGCCATTGAAATAAGCAGTCTCTTTTTTTATTTACACATGGCAAGCTAGTCAAACTTCCGTACGCACGTAAAAATTACGCGACAATGTCGAAATTCGCCTTTAGAATCAAGTTGATTTTTGCAGCAGATTTTGAATCAATCTTACATTCAAGTCGGTTTATTTTGTTGTCAATAAATGAATTCGTGGTAATTCGTAATTCGTGGTAATTCATTGCCACGAACTGCCACCTTATTACCCACGATCTGCTCCCGTACGGCCTCGTGGCTCAAGCGGTAGAGCGACGGAAGATCTAATCCGGAGGTCGTGGGTTCGAATCCCACCGAGGTCAAAGATTTTTTTCTTTCCCTCGTGTGGTCCCTCATTTCCTTACTAGGGCTAACGCTCAGTACAGGGAAATCTATGGGTTTACCTTAGCACTATAATTTACACACAGTTAATTCTCTGATTCCTTATTTTGTTGTCAGTGGAGTCGCTCCAGTGGTTAGCACGGGCTGGGTGACATATCCACGTGTATTGTTCGTTCCACCAGATTACTGGCCACACGGGTACCATGAAACCACAGAAAGTCAGCTCCAAAGGAAAATTACAGTGTTCACACGTATCAACACAGTTTCCTTGAGCCAATTCCCTTCAGCAACACTGTTCATAAAATTAAATTAAATGGCAGCTTCATGTCGCAAGTTCCCTTCTTGATGTCCCACCCTGTCCGACGTTTCAAATTTTTCGGTGCTGGATTCGATTTTTATTGCTCTGCGGTTTAATTATTTAAAGCAACTTACTTACAGTAGTTTTGCAATCGCAAACTAACGAATAAAGGTTCTCGAATTGCCGGTGAAATCATCCCAACGCGTTTCCTGCATTTTGTAATTTTTTTTGCGATTTTGTAGCCTTTTTGCAAAGTTTAAACCCTGAACTAAACGTGTAATTGTGTATATGCAGGTATTTTTAAACAACAATCGAAATTAAGTGAAGCAAGCTAGTAACAACGAATCGAAAACAGGTGCGGTCGCAAAAAGTTCACAACAACATTTCAGGAAGGATTTCAGTTTTATAGAAACTTCGACTGCTTAATTACATTCAATTCAATTCTCTATTCATACAAAATAATAGATCATCATCTATCATTTTGCATAATACCACTTGAAACTACCAGCACTTCACAGTCAGACCAGCGGAGCCCGGGATTTTGGGATTTGTCTGCGTGCAAAAGAAAACCATTTCAATCCAATTTGTTTGCCAGTAGATAGCCTGATTGAAGTCAAGAGGCAGATAAATAAGGGATTTAGCATAGATGTAGCAAGGCTTTGGTTTTTATTATCCAATTATCTGTCCAACTCTTATAAAAGAACATGCAAGACCTGCTCTGTTACCGGTGTTCGCTTACAAAAGATTTACGAGATTAAATCCTACCCGGGTCATATGTAAAATTCATGAAGGGCTTTCTTCAGAGCACTGAATTCGCGGAACAGTTTCCAATTTTATTTTCCACATTAGTGGAGATTTTGTGCCGTCAAAATTCCAACAAAAGAACATAGCTTCAGACATGCGGTATCGATCGTCTCCTGCAGTTGACTCAATCTCGCTACAAAGCCAGGTGGGTCTCAGTATTGTTTGCTCGCCAGCGCGGAGCTTTCGAATGGTAAACTTTGCAAATTATGTTATTGTGAATTTTACACCTTCTTTGCGCTTGCATAATTTCATTTTAAGAAGCCTCCTTTAGCGACAGCTTTGTCTGCGTTTCAACACCGGAAAGAAAAAGAAAATCGGCCGATCAAGGTATTAAATGTCATTCTGCGAAACAAACAACTTCCTTTTTTGCGCTGTTTTTGGCGGGGCTGCACGTTTGCATTTAAATGGATTCCGTAACCGGAAACTATCTGAGGTTTACAAGCGTTATTTAAATCCACAGTCTGTTATTTAAGCAGTGCAAAGGAAGTATTTCCCTTTGCATCGACTTCCTCAAGGTTCCTCAACCGCGGGAGTTTTACTCTCCCTATATTTTTCCCTTTTTACAACCGATTTAAATACCAAAATTAGTTTATAACGAGGCTGGCCGGCTGGCCTGTTTTGGTGCACGTGGTCCAATGTCGCGCATTTCCTGATAAATTTGCGTCTTTCGGCGCTGAACAATAGGCGCGTGGATCAATCCGCACGATCAATCGATTGTTCTGTGAGCAACTGCAGCTTTGAAGTCTCCGGAGAGTTTATTTATATCCGTTCTTTTGTCTGCTTTGCAGCAGTCAGAATATGACAACAGGTGTCCTGCGTAAAAACCACAGGCAACATTCGCATTCCACGATAACTAATTAGAACCCTTAAGCAAAACTCGGAAACGATTTTTCTTTTGCCTGGGTAATATAAAGTAAACATTCGAATAATGAGCCGAAATAAAAATTATTTATCTAATTTTCATATTGTACAGATCGCAAATTTGAGAGGTTGCAAAGATCGGTCTGAAAATTTTGTTCCAACCTTCACTGCTTTCTCGGCAAAGTAAATTTAAACGTACGAAAGATCTTTAGAATGCTGAGAATCTAAGGACTTCCGCATTATAAGTTCATTGTTATTAAAATCAACGAAGAAAAAATTCCCTTGCAGCTAGCTCGTTTTCGATTTATTTGCTGAAGTGCACTTTCAGCACTTTCGGACAAGGTATTGTTCATGAGCCAGCAAATTCTTGATCACGCTATCCATTTTTAGAAACATAGTAATTAATAATATTTGTACCCTTAAATGTTGGCTTCGTTTCAGCATTCATGCGTTTGCATGCAGTCATAGTCCGTTTACCCTTGTGGGTTTTTCCGAGCTCGTTTTCTGCAGGTACCAGTAAAGAAAACGCTTGTAATGTATAGTTAGAAACAAATAGTTGCGTGTTATACCGTATTTGTCGCTAATTGGACCCCAAAATGCTTTCGAACTTCATAGAAAGTGTTAATCCCAGAGATGCATGTTCTAGAACTCGTGATCGAAGAAAATAAACAGTGATGTAATTGCAGCCCGAAGCGGAAGATTAGTCAAGCTCCGATCGGCACATCCTTATATAGTTTGCCCTAAGTGAAAAATATTTGATATGGCATCCGTGTAACTACGCACTGTGCAAATGGAAACAATGCATGCGAGGGAATTTACCGATAATATAGCTCATTTACGCTCTAAAACATCACCAACACCTTTTACACGTGTAAAATAAACTGTAGGTATTCTCGATTTCTGGAGAAAGTCCGCAAAAGGTTCAGTTTCGAGGTGCATGTCTGCACGATTAAGGTCAAATCTCTCGGCGTGTGTCAAATTACGTATTGGCTTTCGAATGCTCTGGGAAAGGTAGTGACGTAACAAACAATTTCCGTTGCTAATGAAAGCGCCCAGTATTTCCTTTTACCAAGAAAGCGAAAGCTCAGAGCTTTTATATGCAGGCAAAATAATTACTTTCCATTACAAACATTTCATCTGTCAGCAGTATTAGCTAAAACTCGACTGCATTCCAGCAAAGGTTTTTTTCACCGTTCGATATTACATGCATAGCACTACTTCATTCATGTCTGTCCCAGAACGGAGGTCAATATAAAAGCAAGATTTGGCGCGGAATCACGTTGTTTATATTTACGGTGAAATCTGACTCATGCTTTGCTGCCCACCCATTCCCAAGGGATCTCTAAGGAGGCTCTGATTGGTTCGTGGGCGGGAATACATTGTATAGTGATGTGTGACGTAGTAGTTGAATAGACAGTTGTGAAAGGCCCCCGGTTGACGGATAGCAAAAGCTGGAAACTGCAATACTCACTGGTAGAAGAAAAATATTTACGCGTTTTGATCTACCTTTTTGTTGCTTAGACGGTGATCGACCACTTCAGGGATCAATCCGAGGTGTTTCTCTTGCGATCGAATGTAGAATTTAGCGGAGTTCGCAAATTTCCGGTAAGTAAATGTCGTTTTCTGTTCGAGCGCATGCAGACGTTGGTTTTCAGTTGTGTCGTCATTTGGTCTCGCTACGTGGAAGTAGGTTCTTGTTTACTTTCAACCTGTACTATTGATTCCCCGTACAAATTGTATTTCTGGAAAGGTTTTCTGTGAACCGATGGGAGGAACACATCCTTGTTCTGTGGTAATGCATGATTTTGTTTGTAGGAAAGCTGCAAGTAATTATTGATCATTCAGGGAACGCTAACTACATTTGCATGAACGCACGCCGCATTTGAACCCGTCGGTGTAAAATAGCTTTCTTCTGGACAACACCTCATTTTGTCGTGAAATATTACATTAGTAAGTAAAAGTTTTTGGAGAATGTGGTATTTTCCCTTTTATGCGGCCCAGAACCTGAGAGCTATTTCCTTATTTCGTTTCAGCATGGCTAAAATTTTAATTTCCGTTCTAGTAAAGTGAGAACCTCGATGGATGCGTAGGCATTACCAAATGGTGTTTTTTCCTGTTGCAGCGGTATACTTTTATTTTCGTTAAAGGTTCGTTGTCTATTTTTTGCTTGATCAATGAAACGCTGCAGTGAAAAGCTGTTCAGGCATGAAAATAGAAATCGTTCACCGATCACTGCAACGTTAACCTTTCAATTGTCTCGTGATCCACGTAGTGTTTTCTTTCTTGGCTCCCGGGTTTTGTTCTATTCCTCGTTCCCTCTTGCTTTCGCCGTAAGATGTTTTGATTTTATTCATAGTGCTATCATACTGGTAAAACGGGCATTTTTCTATTGCTGTCCGTCACGGCGACTCGAAAATCGTATTTTGAACGTGTCGTATCTTGCCGGGGGTCAGTCAGTCAGTCACAATCCTTTGAATGTAATCAGTTATTGAACTCCAATACATGAACCTTAGCGCTCACCTCACAGACCTGCAAAACTACCGTTCTGGTTTAAGAAACGGTAGGTTGTTTGAACAATTTCACGGGAAAATACTTGTTTCAAGTTCCCTCGGGGTTTCAGTTTTGTTTTCTTCTTAAACATACTATGCTCTCAGGTCGTATTTTATTAATAACCTTACAATTTGCTTTCTTTCAGCTTAGCGTTACAGAAAGTGAATTAAGTCTTCGTCGGCCACTCTGAGCCTTTGCGTTGGTGTTTGTGAACCGCGTGGGAAAACTAGATCTGGTTCTTTATCGGTGTTATCGTAATGTCTTTTGAGACATTTCCTTGTGGTAGCCCTGAAGCTGAAAGTCCAGAAGAACCAGCGCCATCTCTTTACATTGAACATACCGACGATCCAAGCAGATTGCTAATAAAAAAGCCAATGGACGCGGCACCCTCCAGACTCGCCGAAACAGCAAATATCGAGGACAAAATAATGAACGAGGATGAAATCGCTCAGGTAAACGCGAGTGGAGGAGAGGGGCTGAAAATAAACATGCAAACCGAAGGTGGTCGCTCAAGAAAGATGGGTGACGATTCAGCGCGTCGTGTCGTGGAAGGGCATAACATATACGACATCGCTAGAGCTCATTGGATTCATCTAAATTACGGAAATCCGGCGACAGGCCCAACGCATTCCTTGCTTCCCAAAGAACGACAACAACAACAACAACAAGGAGATCTAAGCCTGTTGTCTGGCAAAAATTTTGAATCTGGGGACCGCGCAAGTGTAATTATCAAGAGATCGAAGGAACAACAGGAAATTGAATCAGACTCTGACAATGAGTCCCAAGATACGGGCAAGATAAACGCAAAAGATTCACTTCGTTGTAACGAGAATATTTCTGGTGTTGAGGCGAGCGAGGAGAACGTTACGAGTTTGCACGCTCACTCGCGTGCACTCTATTATAATTATAATGGCAACCACGAGGATATCAACAAATTACAAGACAAAGGGAATGCTAAATTACTGCAGAACGCTCGCGGAGAGCTTCTACGAGGGGTACACGGTGAAGCAAAAGCTGTGCCGATTTATTACATGCCGGCCGGGGCATATTCACACATGGTCGCAATGCCGGGCTCTGCTGCAGCAGGAAATACAAGCGTGCTGCAAAGAGATCATTTTGTGCATGCAGGAACAAACGAGGTGAAACGATTTCCGATGCAACAGCACATGGATTATGGGTCAGGAAGACCGGAGCAACAAGTGCCTGTTGGACCTGTTGCGACAAGTAATGTTAACCCCAGTGAAGGGAATGTCTATGGTAATTTGCAACATGGATCTGCAGGCATCCAATATGTTGACAGGCGTCTTGTACATACAGGGGGCTATGCTGTGGTACCAGGAATTGGACCTGTCAGAGTGATTGATGGCATGTATTACCAGGGTCTTCCAATGGGAGCAGATCAGAGCCATTATGAGAATTTTGCTTCAGTACAGTCCTTTGTACCCATGGGCAATATCCCAGCCGAGACAACAAGCACTCAATCACAAGCTCAGCTGAGCACTTCATCAGCATCCAACACTGATCAAGTCAACCAGCAAAGCCAAGAAAAGCTGTTAAGTATGTGTCAAGAGTGCTTTTAGTTATTATGTCTACTCATCAAATTGGATCTGAGCCAATACTGGATATTATTTGTGCCCTGTATTGAACTCTGCAAACCAATATAGTCATCGTTTATGACGAAAATCCTTCTACTCAGTTTAAAGTGGTGATAAAAACAGGCATAAATCTAGGCACTTTGGTTTCCATTGTTCTATTATGACGTATTATGTTGTCAAGAGATCGTGCATGGTTCATTTCCCTCAGTGGTGCTTACCTTTTGTATTGTTTGAATATTTTGACAATGATAAGCCTTCCAGTGATATTTTGGTTCCATTTCAACCTCATCTCTGCATGCAATGTTTAGAGGAAATGTAAAACAATTTCTTGGCAGAATGGAAACTCATAAATAGCACCAATAGTGTTTTGCAAGTATTTTGAGAGGGTTAAGCCTGCTGTATGTAAGGTTTTTGTCCATAATTAGTTTGACCTCATCTCTGCATGCAATGCTTGGGGAAAACTTAAAACATTTGTTTGGTTGTAAGTATTAGGAGAGTTTATCCTATTTGGAACGTTTTAATCATCATGTTTTTAAAACAGACACTTCAGCAAAGCTTCATATATCATTAACTCACATAGTTAATTCTGTGAGTAATTCATTTTGATGTCACAATGGAGGTTGAGAAGAATTTGTATATTTGTCTTCTTAGCTGACTAATTTATTTATTGTTTCCAATTTATATTTCTTTAATTTCTAGTGGTCGTGTCATGTGACAAATGGCTTTGTCTTGTGAGCAGATGCTCAACGTTTCAATCAATTTGTTTACGTGTAGGAATGTTAAGTTTTAAAAAAAATAGTTTTTGGACATTCAGTTATGTGAGAGCTGAAAACACAAAATTGTCAGAAAATCTGATCACTGACCTCAAAATCCATTCTTTATTGTCTGTGAATAACTCTGTCTGCCAAATCATTATTTAGTTAACCAGAAGTATATATTGTTTGTTGTATATTTCTCTTAAATAAGTTAGCAAGTGTATTGTTCAGCTATAGGCCAAAATATAGTTGATTCTATTTTCGTAGGGTTGTTGTTGACCTTTTTCCAAGGGCAAACAACATCTTAAGGAATTTGGAATTTTCCCAAAGTAGAATGTGTAATTTGATCTCATCTCCTCAGTTTTGTTATTTGCAATGAAATGTCTATAATGCGACTGGCTGGTGATCATGATTTACTTAGAATATTCCTATGTAAATATATTACTACTCTACGGGGGGCAAGAAATCAGTCTGAAATTTCATTGGACAAACTAATGTAGAATAACCAGGGATTTTGAATGATACGTGTATTGTGGTGAAAGTGAGCTTGTAAATTTTCATGTTTAAAATTCCACAGATACTTCCAAGCCTTATGCAAGCCCGGTTCATGCTGCAGTCTCACCAACATCCAGCTTGGAGGAAAGAAGGTCAACAAATTCCCCAGCTGTGAAAAGTGAAAGTGGTAGTCCTGCTCCAGTTTCTGCAGAAGATATTGACAGTAAAAGACATGCTCAAGCAAAACTGAAGGGAAAGCCAAAGCCAGTGTCTGGTACTGCTACCAAACCTGAAATAAAGTGTGAACAATGTGGGAAAATGTTTGGTTCCTCTAGTGCTCTTGCAAAACACAAACTGACTCACAGTGATGAGAGAAAATATGTTTGTGTTACTTGTGGGAAAGGATTTAAGCGACAAGATCATTTGTGAGTGAAATTTGTTTTCATATTCATGATTTTTGTTTCATCCCTCCAATTCATATCACCAGCAAAATACTAAATCAACAACAGAAGTATAATTTCTACTTGGAATAAATCCAAAAGGGGACAGCACCTACGAGAAAGCATTGGCTATAAGCTTATTTATTTATACAGAAACATTGTAGGATATTACGACATTGACTCAAGGTTTATTCTAGATTGGAGGGAAGAGATTAATTATTTTGGTTTTGAAATATGACATTGTGTTGAATTCAGCGGAAGTAGTCTTTGTTGTTTTGATATAAATCAAGGATAACATATGGCTGTTTTAAAAAGATATTTGATGGTCAAACTGTGGACAGCTGGTTTAAAAATATCAGAAATCAGTGAAATCAGATCTACTGTTGAGGATCAAATAACATCACAGATAGATGGGAAATGTTTCTTTTTTTTTAGCTAAATTAGCTGCATCCTAAATTCAAACTTATTGATTATTTGCTGGGTTAAACAGAAGACATCGAATGGTTGCATGCGTCAGTTGCAATCCTTTCCTGTTCAAGTTTCTAAATTAATACAACAAGCTTTTCGAGTTGTTAGAACCAGACTTTTACTGCGTACAAACACTACATGCCCACAAGATCAGATCAGATACATTTCACAGATACTTTTCACAGCCTTGTCATGTTTCTCTGTGTTCCATTTCAATGAGTGTTTACCATCCCCACCCCTACCAAAAAAAGATGAAGTTGATTCCAAGAAGGAATCAAATGAAAATACTGAAAAGGAGAAGCCAAAGTTACATTTTCTTGTGTCTGTACAATATTGATAAAAATAGATTGAACCATATGTTTGCCCATCGGGGGGTTGAGAACTATAACCAATTTTTTCATCTCTGTTTATAAGTCAGAGAGATCAGATTATTTATATTAACTAAATTTAATTAAATCTTTATTTCTAATCGTAGAAATGGCCACATGGTGACACACCGTGACAAAAAGCCATATGAATGCAACTTTGCTGACTGTGACAAGAGTTATTGTGACATGCGCTCCTTGCGGCGACATCTTGAAAATCACCACACTGCTAATGGGACAAGTGATTCCAGAACACCTGGGGCAGGAAGTCCGAGCTTGAACTGTGGCGATAAACCAACTGCAGCTTGCAACAATGTGATAAGTAACGAACGGGCAGACTCACCAAGAAATTTGTCTAAACTTGCCAAGGGTAGACCACTTAAAGACAAAACTGACCACCTTCATGCCAGTGGATATGACAGCGGCCGTAGCTCAGGTAGATCCACACCTGGAAGCACACACGAGGCTAGTGCACCTCGTGAGAGACCCACTGATTTACCTTTAGAAGGACCAACCTTGAATCCTTTGAGAGAACGTAATAGTGACAGCTTCAGCTCAAATGCATCTGAAGATGCCACTGGTAATTCTGGGGAGCAGAGTGTACCAGAGAAAAAATCTGAAGCACCTAAACCCCATTCAGCAGTTGACTTGCTTAAGCAAACTGCCGACCGTGTAAAAACACAGCAGACTGGACGAAGTCCTAATGAGATGTGGCAGGAACGGTTTCAGCAGCAACCATACATGGTTTACCACCCTGATGGAACCTCATACCAGCAGTGGTATCCGGCAGCTGTGTACGCACAGGATCCGCGCTTTGTCTATCAATATCACTCTGTATTTCCATCAACAGTCTATCAGATGCCTGTCACTGGTCTTGTTACTGACCCTCGTCAACGCATGATGAGCGACTCAGACACGCCTACTGAGGTAACAAAGACAGTTGGTGTATCATCGCAGGCAACACCATCACCCTCTCAAGAGTTCCGTCCAAATGATGCCATGCAGGTCGCTTATTTCAGGCAACAACAAGGTGGAAGAGTTGCAGGGACACCAACTGACCCCACTGCTATTGCTGTGGCAACTGCTAAGGAGATGGGACATTATAGATATGCAGGGGAGAGTTATTATGGAGTCCATCCTCAAGGGACGCAATGGCAACAGGTGAGTGCAGCTTTCACTTCCAGAGCCATTCAAGAAAATAACATTTAATTTTGTAAAATACTGAAAAACAAACCATACCATTGAAAAGTACTACTAACGAGCATTCATTTGAATGGTCACACTTTAGGATTTCATCCACAGACTCGAAAGTTAGAACCACCTTGTACAACATAATAAACAGCGCCACAGGAAAGTACTGTTCAATAGCTTTCATTTGAATGGCCACCCTGTATGATTTCATCCATAGACTGAAAAGTTATATCTACAGCTCACAACTTTGGTTGTTCTTAGTGAGTAAAAGAGTAAATGTTTGTGTTGTTGTTTGTCAGTCATTGATTTCTCCAAGTAGTGCCATGAAGTGATAACAAACAACTTGCTTTAGTGGATTTATTTTAATAAATCAGTGGATTTATTTTAATTGCAAATAGAGTCTGCTCCTTGGTGGTTACAAAATAGTGTTCATTGTCATTATTTGTGGCCACCTTGCCAAGTTTCCACTTATATGATGTTTGATAGTTGTGCTCTGACAGCTATGTCAGCTCAATAGTCTGCACAATGATTTTACTACATGAGCCAAGGAACTCATGAAAAATACTGTGAAAACTTTATAAGCTCCCGGGGGCTTATTTAATCTTGGGACAGAGAATTCAAATGAATTTTTACCCCAAATTCTTCTAACTTTAAAAGTCAAAAATGGTGTGTGTATCACTGATTTGCAACTACAACATTATTTATACTCAGTTATAATAATGGTACCTCTCGACATTGAAGACCCACCTTTTCCCACAGACTGACTGAGACATATTCACATTGACTTGATGGAAGTTATTTACTGACTGAAAACTGAACAGGGAGGGGGGGGGGGGGGGGACAGGGTGCAGGGGGCTTATTACAAAGCCAGACATCCAAAGGGGGGTTTAAATAGAACTTTTACTGTATGATAAAAAATGATGTTTTTGGCTTACACCTTTCTCTGAGTAAACTCTTTTTGTGCCCATTTCCAGAAATCCTAGAAAATAGATCTAAGACATAAATTTAGCTGTATTTTCTTCCTTGTGCCAGTATTTTTTTAACCCAATGTGTAATCTCCGCCTGGACTGAAGAAGAGTCAGTCTATATTTGGAGGAAATGAAAGTCTTGAGGATTTGTGATCATGTGACCATCTGATGACTATGACCATGCCTATTGCTGTAGTTGCATGTGATAGCCTGGGGGTTGTGTTGCTAGTGTATTTTTGTATTGCTGTAGTTGCATGTGATAGCCTGGGGGTTGTGTTGCTAGTGTATTTTTGTATTGCTGTAGTTGCATGTGATAGCCTGGGGGTTGTGTTGCTAGTGTATTTTTGTATTGCTGTAGTTGCATGTGATAGCCTAGGGGTTGTGTTGCTAGTGTATTTTTGTATTGCTGTAGTTGCATGTGATAGCCTAGGAGTTGTGTTGCTAGTGTATTTTTGTATTGCTGTAGTTGCATGTGATAGCCTAGGGGTTGTGTTGCTAGTGTATTTTTGTATTGCTGTAGTTGCATGTGATAGCCTAGGAGTTGTGTTGCTAGTGTATTTTTGTATTGCTGTAGTTGCATGTGATAGCCTAGGGGTTGTGTTGCTAGTGTATTTTTGTATTGCTGTAGTTGCATGTGATAGCCTAGGGGTTGTGTTGCTAGTGTATTTTTGTATTGCTGTAGTTGCATGTGATAGCCTAGGGGTTGTGTTGCTAGTGTATTTTTGTATTGCTGTAGTTGCATGTGATAGCCTAGGAGTTGTGTTGCACGTGAAAAAGTAATATAAATTACAATTCTGAAAACGTCTTTCAATATATGTTTGTAACCACAAACAGGAAATTGTATTACTTACTCAAACTATCATCACCTGATCACCGGAGTGTCCGTAATAAAGAGGTTAAGTTTATATGAATTTGCTTTCTGGGGCCGAGATTTAGTGTCCGTTGTCCGTATTAGAGAGGGTCCGTATTAAAGAGGTCTTTTTTTAAAGAAAATGTGTGAGAATTTTGTTGGGACATAGGAAAGTGTCCGTAATAGAGAGGTGTCCGTATTAGAGAGGTGTCCGTAAGGAGAGGTTAGACTGTAGCAGTAAATTTTACCCGTTTCTCAGGAGAGACTAAAGTCAAAATTTAAGAGAAAAAAAACATTTATTTCAAACAATTGTAACAGTACAACAGAAGAGTGCTGCTAAAGAGCTTTCACTTGTCATGATTGGTTACACTGGCATTATTAAAATGTACAGACTTGATGTGAGGACCAGATCTAAAGTTGGAATCATGTTGCTTGAGTGGGATGTTTTTTTTGCATTTGTGACTTATTTATTGCTATGTTTAGAGTGATTTCAGTTATTTTAAAATGAATATTGGAATACCTTCTGTTCTGTAATGAATATTTTAAATTGGAGTAAACTTAAAAGTAATAACAATACCAACCATTTAATGTCTGGTTACAGTAAAGGCAAATATATACTTTTTTGGTGATTAGAGCATCCCTGTTTTTGTTTTCTGTGTCAAAAAAATATGTTTTCAATGAAAATGTTCTGACTGTTTTGCCATTGGTAAATTCTGTGATGTGGTTTGAAAGCTAAAAGCTTTTTATAAAATGGGCACTCATAAATTTATTGGTTTTGACCATACCAAAATATTTATCTTGAATTTTTAAATGCTTTCTTTAACTATATGTGACTCAGTACAGAAAGTATCTAAGAATGACTGTGTATAATGTGTTGTGCATTGTGTACATTTTTTTATATAATTTGTCCCTTCTTCAAAATTTGCATTTTGCCTTTTTTTAGACAGCTAAATTCTATTTTAAATCCAGATAGTTTTTTTAACAAAGGGTGTTAGTTTTATATTTATGATGGATCAAAGACACACATTGTTATTTCAGACAATCATGTTTGCTTTTCAAGGAACACAATGTGTGCTATCTTTCCATCACTTCACACTTGGCTGCTTTCTGATGTAGAACTGGATGAATATTTAATTGTAGCATTTCAGATTCAAATTTAATTATTTTCTGCAGATAGTGGCTTTTAGTACAGTTCTAATTTCAGAGGCTGGCAACCTTTATCACCCTTGACAGTCCATCTCAATAGTTATGGTCTTTTGACCGTTTCTGAAGAGCTTGACCAATATCCATTATTGATTTTACAAATAGAAGGGCTTAAATTTGAAAACCAAATAGATTCAAGCATAAGGTGATTAATATTCATGAGAAATTCAATTGTTTGAAAGGCAGCCAGCTGTTTCTTTGGTTATCATTATCTTGTCATGTCACCTGTGACTTTGGCTGTCTTCCTGTCTCTGATTGGCTGATTGATGATTGCTTTGACACATGATTGACTTGTGTTTGTCTTCTGTGGCGTATTCAAAGCTGGTTGAATTTGCATTTTAGCCAGAGCTTGAATGAAATTTTCTTTGCCTTGTGATCATGTGACCAAGTGTTTCTTAGCCCTTGTGTTTTTTTGCTGGAGTGTGGCACGTCATTCATGTTCCCTCGTAGTGTTTCAACATCAGCATCACAGACAGTCCTTACAAGTCCCACTTTCCTCTGTAACCCAATGGAATTCAACCTTTTGTTGCTATTTGAAGGCTGCCAAAGTGGAATTTCTCTGCAAAGATTAGTGCTTTCTGTGGAGCAGAATGGTCAAGGCATGTAAATATAATACTCTCTCGGAAGCAAGATTATACCTGAATAATTTGCCTTTTATTACCAGTGCTCATTTGAGACACAACAAGCTGATTCAATCCAGGAGTCTTGGACTGGCTTAGGGCTTCAGTATTTTAAGATAAAGTTCTTGGCTGATTTTCTATTTGTATAGGAAAGATTCAAAACATCTAATGACTGTATTTTATCTTTTCCTGGCTCTTAATTTTGCACCAGAATTGATAGTGATACTTTTATCTACATTACATTCATTGGTTTTTTGTATCTTTGATATTTATTTCTGTTTTCTTTATGGTTTTGTCTTAAGCAGACGGACTGTCTTGTGTTCATTTGGTGTTAGTTTATTGCAGTGTAACATCTTCAAGGAAAACCCTTTCATTGCAGAGAAGAAGGAAAACTTATATTAATGCGACTTTGTATCAAATCACTCTGTATCTTAACTGTTGAACACAGCTTAAAGGAACATTCATTCATTTTACACAGTGGATGTCTTGTATGTTTACAGCTTCAAATTAAAAAAAAAAATGCTTGCAAAAATAATTCTAAATTTCACATTTTAATCTTAACAATTCCTTGAAGATCAGTTATGTAAGTGAAATTTCCTGCACACGTAAAGGTTGTCTTAGAGAGAATATTTTTTATGTTGTAAAGGTTTTAAAAGTGTTAAAACACTGTTCTGCTCCATTTCTATGTCATTGTATTATCCATTTGGTTAATTGCATATGTTGTCTAGTTGTACAATGAGCAATACTGATGAATTTATATTCACTGCTTTATTTCGTAAGTCAAAATTTCCAGATAAACCTTATTTAGTTTGATCATCATCATGGCAATTTAAATGTCTATGTAAGTCAGCTAGCAATGTTACACAATTCTTTGTTCTCAGGTGCCCTTTACTTTTTTAATGTATTTTTTGTAATAATTGGAGAATAATAGTAACAATAATAATAATAATAACTTTATTTCAGAGGGAAAATACATGTAACAGTCGGGAACTGACAAACTAGTGGCCCTCAATTAAAATCTAAACTACATCAATAAAATAGAGTAAAAAGTTTTGTATCAAGGACAAGGAAGTGTAAGTTCTCCGGAGTGCAAAGTTCTACATGAAATATCAGTGACTCATACATACATAATCTTTATTTAACCACGGTTTCTCCTTCAAACTGTACATATGCTCTTCCAGAGAGCCGTGCCTATAAATTAACTAATGTAATGAAAAATACAAAATAAAATTGATAAATTAACTAAAGTAATGAGAATGTAAAAACAAGGTCACTAAGTTAATTACATATGTACTAAAACAGCTTTTAGAAACATAATTAAATGATACATTTTGAGAACAAAATTATTTTGTTCTCAATATGTATCGGCTGATTTTTAATGTTACTGGAAAGGCTATTCCAAAGAACAGAGCCTCTATATTGATAGCTGTTTTTGCCAGCTTCGCTGTTTGGCCTGGGCACAAACAAATTTTCTCTGGTTATGTGATTATTTAAGTAATTGGTAGTTCCCTGAAGACATTTAAAAATAATGCAGCACTTATTGATTCTACTTTTACCATAAAAAGGAATCCAATTCAGCCTATCAAACAGGGTAACTGTTCCCTCGTATCTTACTTTGATATCAAGAATTATTCTGGAAGCTCTCTTCTGCAGCCTAAAATCTCTGCGGAGGAGGTTGTCTTCGGAAGTCACAGACCAGATTTCACTACCATACATGAGCACAGGCTTAATAATAGAATTATAAAACTGAATTTGTTCCATATTTGGCAGAAAGTATCTTATTGAACGTAATAAACCTATTGCATATGGTTTGTTAGTTTTGAAAGTGAATGATAGTATAACTTTGAATTCGAAATTCTTTAGTAATTGAATAGTCTGTATGTAGAAATATAACTTCCTCCTGTGTTTAAAAAGAAGACATTTGTGATGCTCCACTCCAAATTACTACAAAGGTGGTCTAACATAAAGATTTTATCTGCAGCTTTAGAAAGTACTGCTCAGTAGCTACATGTATTATTTGAATGGTCACATTATAGGATTTCTCCAACAAAAAAAATCTAGCACTGCTTTGTACAGAATAATGCTGCCCAACAGCTTTCACATAAATGTCAGCTGAATGGTTTTGGAGGGAGATTTAACATGTTTCTTATTTTAATTTCCTAGGTCCGGTATGATGAAGCAACAAATACGTATAGCTCGGCATCATCCATGGGTAACAGTAAATCATCATTATATGGCCATGCTATGACACCAGACAGTAATGGAACCGTTAACAGCGATGTTGAGTCAAGTCACTTAGAGACTCTTTCAAGAGGAACACAGTTCAGAAGTGGTAAAGTAGATGCTAACAATGAACCACCTGAAAAGAGGCAACGGATGTCTGAAGCCAGCACTGTTGAAAGGCGAGATATTAATGGGCCATCACATGCTCAGATAAAGCACGAAGACAACAATAATGCACAAGAGAAAGGAGATGAAGGGCTCTTCAGAAATCCTGCAGAGATAGTCACTCCACGACGGAAACAGAGGCCACGGCCTGAACCCCTGACGATCCCACCATCAGCCAGCACTAACTACCATTCTAACCGTCCAGTCTCACCTATGAACCGCAGCAGACCATGTTCACCACCTTACACACCTCCTCCCATGCTCAGCCCTCGCAGTATATATCATGTAAACTCCTTAGGAAATATAACACCGCGGCTGAGTGCATCCCTTCAACTTCCCATGACACCAAGCAGGCTTCAGCTGCTCAGCAGTCACAGCCACAGAAGTAAGTCATAGCTGTATTTATATTCATCTTTGATTTTAGTCAGTTTTCACATTATGCTGGAGATGTCATCAGAGTGCCATTTATATGCAGCAGAGAGTGTTTTCATTTGAGGCTGGATGACAGATGTTGGACTTCACTTTGAAAATATTTTCATGTGAAAAGTTCATTTGCTATCATTGCTCAGAAAAACAGAGTACATATCTAATTAAACAAAGCATCTTTGATTGAGTAAACTAGCATTGTCTTAACAGTTTCTTTTCTTTTTTTGTTTTTAGGTTTTGATTTAATAGGAGATGAAGAAGTAATACCATTCCCTGAGCCGTAAGTGTCTGACATGTACATACATGTTGCGGTTCAAATTTTTCTGTGGTTTGAAAATTTTCAAACCAGTTTGATTTTTGTTTTCCTCTGTCTCTGATTATGGTAATGAATCAAGGACAAAGGAAAATGAAAATTAAACTGGTTTGCAAATTTTCAAACCAAAGAAAAAATTGAACAACAACATACACATCCTTCAGGCTCCAAAAGTGATGAGCATCCAATTTTTTGTTTGTTTTCATCGTCTTTCCAAGGCCGTACTCCAGATTTAAAGTGATGAGGGGAATGTGCGAATGGGGGCAAAAATCAATACCCAAAAAAATCCCTAGGGCATCCAAGAAAACCCAAAATTAAACCCCAGAAGTGATTAAATGATATAACAAGTTTGGTTGTACTGCATTCATCGGCACCATGCACAGGAATATGTATGGCAACAATTCTTTACCTTAAAATGAAGTCTAGTATGGAGAATTTATATGTTAATATTGAGGACGAAGAGCGTATGGCATGTTCATATCAGACCTACAATCTGATCAAGTGTAAGTCGTGTTGACTCTGCACAATTCTCCCCACCCACTCCAATCAACAGAAGCCAATCCAGATTCTCTATACTAAAAGTGAGCCTAATCATTGATTCTCATCAAAAACTGTTTGTTTTTTTTTTTTACTTTAGAAAAATCAATGTTGGTCGAGAGTTCCAAGCTGAGGTACCTCCCTTTGCTGGTAAGTGATCAAAATTTACAGGGGCTATGTCACCATTTTTAGTGTTACTATAGAAAACCAAAATACATCTTTTTATATCAGTGAAAACCCAAGCATAATGGTCCAGTTTTGTTTCAAATTATTCTACTGGGCCAAGTTGTTCAAAGCCTGATTAGCACTAATCCTGGATTAACTGTAAACAAAACATATGAGTTGTCATAGTAATTAAACCTGGATTAGCGCTAATCGTCCTTCGAACAACTCAGCCCTGGTGCTCTAAGAGTAAAAATAATTGTCTTGGGCTGCAGATGGCCAGGATGGAAATGGATTGAATCTTGAAAAATTGGGCTAATTTTTTCAAGTTTATCGCTTGTCTTGCAGACCTTCCAACATCTAAAACTCTGAAATCTTGAGGTCTCCAAAATTAAACCCAAAAAATCTTGAGATTTGGGGACTAAATAGCAAGATTTACAAAAATGTTTTAAAACAAAGGAATCTCAATGCTAACAATACCTAGCAGTGTTCAAACAGCCATAATTAGTACTGTTTTAGCATTAGAGCACTTTCCAATTGAGTGTCGAAAGTAATTTCGTGATTGCTTTGGTTTGCATTGCTACATTTTGTTATTGGCTAAAAAATCTTGCGCCATTTTCTTAACCAATCAGAAGTAAAACCAAACCAATCGTGACTTGTGTGCACACGTTTTCCTGCGCTTGGCGATGGTTACATGTATTTGCTTTAAGTTCTGATTGGTTCATCAGATTGTCTGCAAGTTCTGTGATTGGTCAGAGTAATTACGTTGGGTTTGGTTTTACCACACTCAATTGAAAACCGCTGTAATTAACGCAAATTAGACAAACAAGTACCTTAATTTAATATGTGGTGCTCATTTGTGTTCATCATTGTAAACCTTCTTGGGAAAGCTATCCTAAAGGCTTCTTTATACATTTTGCGACTAGCGGGAGTCATGTCTGGCCTGTCACCTTTATAATACTGTATCTGATTTAGGTTGTAATTAATTGTGGAAAATCGTGAGATTTCAAGGTTGAATTGTGAGACCGTGAGATGACTCCATAAATCGTGTGTCTCACGACCAAATCGTGAAAGTTGGAAGGTCTGGTCTTGGAAAACACACTAAAACTCTGATAATGGTCTATTTTCTCTTTGAAAATTCACTTGATATCTTCCTCTTAGTGTTCTATAAGCATGCGACAAAGGAACTTAGTTTGAATTCAGGGCAGTTTTGACCCAAAAACCTCCAAAACACCATGACAACAGCTCCTTCAACATCTCCTTAAAATGCAAGTGCAAATGGAAATTAGAAAAAATGCACAAATTATGTAAATCACCAACTAGGGTTTATTGTGGGCTAAATTGTAACAGCATCATGACCTGCAGAAAAAGATCATAAAATATTGAGACATTGTATTGAAAAGTTTTTAATTAATCAAGTGAATTCCTGTTCTTTTTCTATGAAAGCTCATAAAGATGCTGCAATAAATGATGAACACAAGGCTACTTTGGTCTGGAAACCAATTGATGAAAAGAAGAGAGCCAGAAGAGAAGAAAGTGAGTGTGCATGTATGCATGTGCTTGTTTTATGGTAGCTTTATATTGCATACAATGTTTAGGCTGTAAATAACATCCTGTTACCAGATAAATGACCAGTAAATTTGTCATTTGGACTGGTGAAAGCTTTAATTACCTGGCCTGACAGACGGACTAGTTCTGCTACAATTAAATTCACACACAAAATCTTTTTTCTCTGTGAAACATGGAAAACTTTCCATAGTTAGCTTTGAACACTAGGCACTTTTTCAGTAAAGATAAACCATGCAGAACAAAATTGTTCAACCAGACCAACTTCTGGTCAGTTCAACATTGCCCCTGGACTGACAAATGACTTGCTTAGAGAAGAACATTATTTGCAGGCTTGATGTTGGATACAACTAATATTGATCAGTCATTGTGCTTACCTAATGTTTGAAAAATTTCAGTTGAATCTTTTCTGGAGATGGCCTGCTCTGTTGCAGTGGTAGGAGGTGGATCTAACAAAGAATATGCTCTACACATTCTCCACAAAGCTAACGGGAACATCAAGGTAATTTTACCTAAAGTTGTCATGAATGATTGAACCAACTTGTGATGATAGCTTTAATCCAGTAGCCAGGGGCGGATCCAGGGGGGGTGAAATGGGTGAATTTTCACCCCCCCCCCCCCCCCCCCCCCCTTTTCTGAGACCCTTTCTTTCTTTTTTTCTAAAGTATTTCTCAAATAAATGATATTTTATTAATATTTTATTAAAATTTCACCCCCCATTTCAAAATCCTGGATCCACCCCTAAGTAGCACCTGATATGATGTGCATTTGAACTGACAATTGACAAAGTGCTGAGAGTAAAAAAATAACAGGAGTTTAACATGGTGTTAGTCCATTGTGAGACCTCCTCACCCTACTCCAAAAGCCATACATATTTATCAAATGTTATTTTGTAACAAGGAAGCTCCTGTTTTGTTGTTGTTGTTGATGTTTTTTTTTTTTTTTGGGGGGGGGGGGGGGGGGGGGCCTCCTCGTCACTTTCCACCCATATCTTTTATCTTCTACTTTTATTTGTAACTGTAACTTTTTGTGGTAAGTAAATAAAGTGTACAAAGTGTTCAGATTTGTTTAGTAAGAAACCATTTCTCCATGTTAACCACCATTGTGGCAGTTTGGATGCTGGTGTATTATCTACATGGTTGTTATCCATTCACTATAAATTACATCCACCACATTTTTGTCTTAATTTCTCAACAGGATGCAGTAAGATTGCTGCTTTGCCAGAAATACATCACACAGCAAGGCGATCCCATGTACGACTACCACTATGAAGGTTAGAGAGCAGTCCATTTACACCAGTTCAGTCATGTCTGTCTCAGGGCTGAGAGGGTCTCTTTGGTTATGCTCGTCTATATAAGGTTTCTGACAAAGTGTGTCTTTCTGTTTTCAGGGTCAGTACGGTGGGCATCAAAAGAGAGACAGATATTCAGACAGAATTTCAGAACAAAGGGCAAAGAATTTGCTGACCTCAAGAAAGATGTAAGCTTGATATTACTGTGAGAATAATGGTGATATGTTATCCCATGAGCAACTTTTCTTTCACTATTTTTCATCACCCAGTTAGCTTATAAAATCATTATGTCACATTTAAAATAATAATGATTTTAAATTTCAATTATTAGCACAAAGATTCATGTAGCCGGTGATGTGATGGTTAGCTTTGTGTTAGAGTTAGCTGGGGTTAGGGTTAACTTACCTCAATTGAATACTGGGTACACATTAGACCTAGATTGAATACTTGTCTAACCTGAGAGCTGCAACAAATACACTTGTTCTGTGGATTAATTCCTTATGCAATGGAAAGCCATTCAGCAGTACTATTCCTCCTTGTTTTAAGTTTGGAATTGTGTTTTCAGTTATATTAATAGTGTTAAGCACACTCTCCTTCAGTAAATATACCTTGAAATTCATGAATGTTCCTCAAAATTTGGAAACATCTTGTGTATGCAAAGTATAACATCACTCTTGTGGTATTTTTCTTGCAGATTGGAGACAAGAAAACAATATTTGATTGCATTGAGTTTTATTATCACTGGAAAGCCGCCCATCCTGAGGCTGTGCGAGGAAGGACTCGCTACATTGACTCTGATTCTGATGAAGTAAGTCAACACTAAACATTTAATGACTGGTCCCTCGGGAAACAGTGAATTTTGTTTCCCGAGAATCTCGATGTTCGTCTCGGGAAACATCGAGATTTGAGGGAAACAAAATTCACTGTTTCCCAAGGGATCAGTCATTAAGTGATTTGTTATATAGCAACAAAAAAAAACACAACACAAGACAGTTTGAAAAACGCGCTGAGCACTTGATCCATCATAATCATGCCACCTTTTGTCACGGTCTGATCACAGTCTGATCACGTGCGCTAGCGGACAACAGTGCAATGTTACCCTCTGACGTCAAAATTGTTGCTCGCTTTCGCAAATGTTGCCCGCTTAGCACAATTGGCGGGAAACAGTTTGTTTGTTAGATGTCATGTGACGATGAATCAACCAATCAACAGGTGCATTGTATTGACAAAAACTCCAGCTATATAACAATTGTGATTACTTTATTGCTTAAGTGTTGGTTTAAATTGTTTCCTTGTTTTTGTTTGCCAAATGTTTGCTAACAGTGGAATATTTTATATTTTTATCAGGATTATGAAGATACATCAAGTGAAACTAATAGCAACCCATCTTTTTTTGAATGCGATTTCCCTCAGTGCAACGCCGTAAGTTGTGTTAAGTTGTTTGTTAAAATAGTTGTTGTTTGATGTGTTTGCACCTTCATTATAACTAAGCTGTTACAGTTGCTGACTTTCTTGTTTTCATTATAGAAATTTGTGTCCAGACAAGCTCTTAATGGCCACATACGTGTTCATGGAGGAAGGTAACTTAATTTCTACATTCTATTTTTTCTGTTAACTCGTTGTAGTAAAGTAACAAATAACCCAGTGGTAGATTGATGTTGGGATGATAGCAGAGCATGACCTTAACCCGTCCTCGTATGGATGGCACGGTTCAAGTTTAGGGATCAAGCCTTAAGGTGGCTCGAAGTAGTTTTTTTGAGGTCACACTTCCCTTTTTGAATACGCTTATACATAATCTTACTTTAGCTCAATAAACCTGAATTTCATACCAGGTATTAGGCTTGGATGAAAATTTTGGATGATGCTCTTTTTATGCTAATCAGCGTTTCCATAGCAACGGTAAACAAATATAGCGAAAAACAGTTTTTCCTAAATATCTTTCGTTTTTGGGGCTACCCGTGACAAGCGAATAAATGCGCTATAATCTACACATCGTTGCACACAAAATGGGAAAATTTCAAACAAATTAAACTGTTCGATTTTGAGTAAATTGCAAAAACATTTTTTAACATGTGTTTTTCATGTTTGAAATATAAGCGGTCAAAACATTTCATAGGTCTCACAAATTATCATTAAATTGCCACAGGAAGTTTCTTTGGATTTAACACCCACGTGCATAGAGGAATTTGTCACCGAGCGCTCGTGTGAAATAAACATGCGATGTCACGCTCGTTGTACTGGATTTTCATCCCGAGGTCGCTGCTTTCGTACTTGAACTTCAACGGTTCTTTAAGGGATGTTCCTCTGAATCAATTGGACTGAAACTTGGGAATATTATTGCCTATATATTTAAAAACATACTGGGAAGATATAAAACATCTTCATTTGTTCGTTTTGAATTTATATGCAAATGCGCTTGAAACTTTTAAAGAGTGAAAACGTCAAGTAAAACTGCATTTGAATGAAAAGCTCGATCTCTTTATTGCCGAGGAGTTAGTCAGAGCTATTTGCAGGGAGTAATATTTTAAATCCAAGGAAACTTTCTGTGGCAATTTAATGATAATTTGTGAGACCTATGAAATGTTTTGACCGCTGATATTTCAAACATGAAAAACACATGTTAAAAAATGTTTTTGCAATTTACTCAAAATCGAACAGTTTAATTTGTTTGAAATTTTCCCATTTTGTGTGCAACGATGTGTAAATTACAGCGCATTTATTCGCTTGTCACGGGTAGCCCCAAAATCGAAAGATATTTAGGAAAAACTGTTTTTCGCCATATTTGTTTACCGTTGCTATGGAAACGCTGATTAGCATAAAAAGAGCATCATCCAAAATTTTCATCCAAGCCTAATATCTGGTATGAATTTCAGATTTATTGAGCTAAAGTAAGATTATGTATAAGCGTATTCAAAAAGGGAAGTGTGACCCAAAAAAAACTACTTGGAGCCACCTTAAAGTTGTGATGTACTACTGGCCATGATAGGGTAGTCATGTAACTTTTAGTCTGTTGATGAAATCCAGCAGTGTGCCCAATTCATTGACAAGTGAAAGTTATTGGTCAGTACTTCCCTGTGGTACTGTTTATTATGCTATATGTTGTGGTTTTATCAATGTAACCATTCAAGTGAACACCACTGACCAGTACTTGACAGTCTGTGGGCCTGTTTGTTTTCAGCAAAATTGTACAAAATGAAATTTAGGAGTTTTAACATTTTGATTTAGGTCACTCATGGAAGTGAAAGTCTTCAACAAGGAATTAATTAATTTTTTACTCTCCTCAGCTTCATGAAGCCCACAGAACCAAGACGTAAAAATCGTAACACAACAGGTCCAGCATCAAATGGATCCGGTCCTGGACATGTTGTGAGAAAGAGAAAGTCTCCATCTCCAGCCCCTGCAGCAGCCGTTCCTGATTTAAATAACCCAGACGGTCCACTACCTGAGTTTGCTTGCAAAGTGTGCGGGAGGTTGGTACATAGTTGTTACTCCTGTCTTTTGGAATGTTGGAATAAAATATTTGTGTTGTGCAAGCAAATCCTGATAACTTGAACTTTGGTTAACTCAAACTTCATAAAGGAGTAATTCTTGGCCTGAGTCCTGCTTTTTTTTTTCATCCCAGATAATTTGAACCTTTCACTACTGAAAATAGTTTTGTGCTTCTCATGACAGTTTGATTTATTGAGATTCAACAGTAGATCGTTTTGAGAAATTTTGTTCCAATTATCCATTAAGTTGCTTTTTACTTACAAAATGTTGTATTTATGTGTTATTGCAATAATGAGCTAAATTTCACAAATGAGTTAATAAATAGTGAGTCATACTGTCCTGTTATCATTTCAGAATATTCCACAAGATAAAGAGTCGGTCAGCGCACATGAAAACCCATGTCAAAAGACCTGACGATGATGAAAAACTGGCTGCAAAGTTGGCTGCTTCCAAAAATCACTAATTTTAGTGATGAAGCCTCCTTTCTTATAAAATGTTGATTACAGTATACAGTTTGACTGTATAGAAATATTTATGTACAGTAAGTTATATATAAGTTATTCTTAATTTATCTATTTTTGACCAAACCTCATTTGGTGACAGTGCAAGTTTTTCACTGTTCATTTCTGTAATAAAATAAGAGTTTGAGTGACATGAAGAATGGTTATCAAATTGCAACAAAGGTGTTTTTGAAATTGATACTGTGCAGTACAGTCATGCAATATTGTGGCTGCAATAATCTACAAAGATTACAAGTTGTATTTATGGTGTGTAATTGAGTTCTCTGGTACATATGGAAAATAATAGGCTGGGCCAAAAAATGTGCCAGAAAAATATTGATATTTTTTGTTACGGGAAATACAAGACTGATTATTTTAGGTTATATTTTGACATTTAAGTGTCATATCATTGCCAGATCTTTTAGACTTCCTTACTGAGTACATCATGACACATTGCATGCATTACAGATGTAATTTTTTATATCTGACTTTGATTGAAAGATCATCCATGCCGCTGGTAAGATTCCCCTTAAAATAAGCAAACCTATTATATTTGATCATTAAATCTTGGGTCTTTCTGCATGTACCGGTATCCATGAACCACTCATTGTCTTCTATTGTTTGTGGGGTATTGTATTTTTGGTCTTGTTTTGCATTTGTATTGTTGTCGTTCTTTGTTCCTTTTGTTTTACGTAATATGTGACCGGTACATGCAGAATCTACCTAAATCTTTCATACAGACAAATATATTGCAAAGAGAATTTCAAAATTTTCACAGATTGAGAGATTTGCATACTCCATTCAAATGCTTAGGAAAATTTTCAAATTTAGTTTGTCGTGATGCAAGATGTACATGTAATGCCCAAATGTACAAGTTTTGCTTCTGTTTAAGTAGTAATCTTTCGAGCATTATGTGATTACATATCTTTTAATTATTCTATTCAAGCCATTAATCAAAATGAACAATAGTCTGTGTTAAGGAGTCAAAAGCAACAAATGCTGAGGATGGACTTGTTCCCAGTTTTTTTTGTTGTTGTCGTCATGGGAGGGGCTGGATTTGGTCACCGTGGCCTTATGCACTTTTGTTTTTTATATATATATGTTGTGGTTCAATTTTTTCTTTGGTTTGAAAATTTTTAAACCAGTTTGATTTTTGTTTTCCTTTGTCTCAGAATATAATAATGAATCTGAGACAAAGGCAAAATAAAATTGAACTGGTTTGAAAATTTTCAAACCAAGGAAAAATTTGAACCACAATATATATATCCACATCCCTTGCAGATTGTGCAAGAGGCGTGGAGTAAGGACTGGGAATGAGTTTGGGTCTGAGAATAATGTATTTGTTTACCAGCCTAAGAACACAGATCAAACATTACTGCATACTACTGTAAAACTACAAAAGTATCTTACCTAGACAAAGGTACTGACTTAAAAGTTGACTCCTTAAACCTCGATACTGATAGGAATATAATTTTTCGGCTCATGGCTGGTGTAGGACGACCTGGCCTAATACAATAGGAATACAATACAACCTGATACTACCTAACACAATACAATACAGTCATCGTACACCAGCCATGAGCCAATTTTTCTTTGCAATTTCATCAGAAAAACAAACAGGTCCTGAGAATAAAGGAAATTCTAGATGTTTTAACAACTTTTCTCAACTAATATTGCAAGAAAATATGTAAATGCTAGAGAAGAGAAGGCAATAAGTAGCTTTATCTAGGTCTAAGTAGTCTTGTGCCCTCAGTGCTAAGTTACATTTGTATTAAGATCAACACTGTCATTTTGCAGCAGAATGTAAGAGTGTTTAGAAGAATGATCTGTTTTCTAAGGTAGTCTTCATTCACCATAACAACAGAGCTGAGCTTTGTGTGATGACGAGAAACAAGTCAAATTCAAAACCAATACAGTTTATTTTGCTTTTATCGGGTTTTCAAGTACAAATGATTGTTGCAGTGCAACGAAAACAGCTCTGTAAATAGTTGAAATTGAATTGAGTTAGAAGAGGAAGAGTACACGTTTGTTAAGGAACCTCTCTTTCTTCATCATGTATGATCTGGGCAGTTGGTCCATTTTTCTTACGAGCAGCAAGGTTTGCGCAAGTGCAGTACAAATAATTGTGAACTGTATTTTGAAGAACTATTTTCAAAACGCGCAGACGAAAAGAAGTCTGTCTTCGAACTGTGCTATCGTAATGGAATTTGTTGAACAGTTGTTGCAAGAAACTTGTTTTTCTGCATTGAAAGCATGGTGTTTATCAATCTGCAAACTAGTTATCTCTGACAAGTGTTAATATTACATGTAGATAGATTAAACTGAGTGTTGGGTTAGGTGATTTAACTTAACTGCTGCACTATTGTTAGAGGGAATTATAAATAGTTAATGTGATGAAATGAGTCACTGAAATTTTGAAGCAATAGAAATTTTATTTGAGTTCAGTGAAATGCACAAATTTCATCAACCTTGTTCCCAGTGCATTTGTTCAACTCAGCCTCAGGTGGCCGAGGTGACAAAAAGCCTAGGAACAGGATTATAGTTTTATTAAGTTGAGTCAGAGAAAAGCTGGGACTGGACTGTGGTATATTTTATGTTGTTAGGTTACTTTGTAAATAGTACTGTTGTGAATAGAACCAGGGCTGTTAGAGTGAGCCGGGTGAGCACAGAATGGTTGTACAGCAGATTTAATGCAATTTAAGTTATAAAACATCTTTCGTGGTGTACATTTACAATTCTCTCTAGATTCCACTGAGAAGGAGAGGTTATACAATGTAAAAAGAGCCCCAATGCTCTATTTTATAGGAACATTGTTGTACCTAAATTAAGATATCCAAATAAAGCGTGTATTTATTGGTTCTGTTATGTATGTGTAATGAACTAACTTAAAAAGAAAAAGAATGCCCCGCCCTGACTGCACAATCCATCATGATCCATGTTTAATTCTTCTATATAATATCTCAGATTTTCTAGATTTGAAAAATATCTTGCCAAATGCGACTCGTAGACAGAAAAGCAAGGAAACCTTTTGTAAAATGAAATTGTTTTTTTTTTTTTAGCCCAAGTGCACCTTTTGTGGAGATCACCATGAGACTGACAGGGCCGACACCAAACAATATTGGCTTTCTGTTATTAACTGGTTAAATATTTTTTATATGAAAGTTGATAAGCTCGATGAGATTACTATTCTTTTTGGTACCTCCGACAAAAACACAGAAAATCATTTGTTAAACCACATCGAGAATCGTTCTGGGGAAACAAATCAGTTATTTAATACGTCGCGGTAAAAACATCATGGGTGCGTGGAGATATATCGTAAAATCGAGTTGAACCCGAGAATACAGCTGAGAAGATGAATTTCATATATCCAAGAAGCCATGTAACATCTTGTTTGTATAAACGACCCTAATTACGAAGTTTAAGCAGTTTTCCGAAGATTTTCGAAAATCCGACGACAGTTGTATGACTGTTTTCGAAATTTTGAATTCCAAAGATTTACGAAGATTTCCGAGGAAGATCCGAAGATGTTTCGATTGTTAGCTTGTTCGGGGCAAACATGGTAGGTTACGTGGGGAGATTGATCTTTTCACAGTGAAGATAGAATTGTTGTCTTCACATGTGTCGAGATATTATTTGAGATATGGTGTGTCGCTGTAGTTTTGCCGTTATTATAGTTTTTGAATATGATTTCTCCACAGTGGGAGAAATCCTTGTATATTTTACCCTTTCACTAGTCCCAAGAGTTCCAAAAAAAATCTTAAAGTTCATTTTGTAAAATATTGAAAAAACAAACGGTACCATGCAAAAGTACTCCTGAAGAGGTTTCATTTAAATGGTCACACCATAGGATTTCGTCCACAGACTCAAAATTTAGAACTTTGCACCAGTCATGTCCTCATAATTGACTCTGGTAGTGAAAGGGTTGAGATAGCAGGTAAATAAACTCGCACAGATTACACGTAATACCAAGTGTTGGTGGGATCAAGCCATTCTTTATCGAGAACTTTATATTTTGACCAGCTGACTGCGGTGATGGTATTGTCCGGTAGTAATGTTAGTATTATTGTTTGGATAAGCAATAAAAAAGGAAAGAGATTGAAAAGCTGACATTTCAAACGTTAGCCGTTTGTAGGTATAGTCTGTAGCAGAAATATGTCAAATGCGAGCGAGTGGTCGCTTACCACAGGTTAAAAATAATAAAAAAGTCAAATCACCAGCGTTGAATGTGGTCGTGATAGCTTACGATAGGTTTCGACGACAATGATTTTTTTTAAAAAAGAAATGGCATTTTGGTGAATTGTTCGCTTCATAGGTGAGAATGGTCACTTAAAAATTATAATACGCTTACAGTTGAATACAAGAACACAACAGCACACGTGACTAAGAGGATTTAAACTTTGGCTGTGTTTTCACGAGGCGGTTTTTCTCGCTTAACATTCCTGTAGGTAATTTGTTTACTGACCGCGTTAAGCAGCTTAAAAAATTTATGCGTTTTCACGGACAGAACTTTATTCATTTTTCTTATACCATGCGCGAAATATTTTCTTTTGTTAAAACAATAGAAAATTAGAACACAAAAGAACGACAATACAATGCCTTTCTTTGTTGTTTAATTGCCGACAAGCTTAAGCGACCTGGTTTGGTGGCTTAAATTTAATGAGAATTCTATTGTAGTTCGCCGACTCGCTTAACTTTAAGCGAGTTGGACAAGCAACTGTTTTCACGAGATTTCCGACTGTCACTCGCTCAGCGACTTGAAAAATCGCTCGTGAAAACACGGCCTTTGTTATAGTGTTAATTTCTCGAGCGATTTCTTTTAGAATTGGAAATATTTTTTCAATTTGAAAAGAAACTAAGTGCAAAAAATAACTGCATACACAGGTGACAGTATACATTTCCACATGCAACCTGTATCCTCCCCCCCCCTCGATTTAAGTTCATGTTTGGCGTATTACCAAATGATATAATTTTTAGTATATACTCAGTTTTTTTTTTGCTAAAGGAATGAGTTTATTTTTTAAGTCCCTTAACGGATAAGTGAAATTCAAGATAAAGACAAGTGCTATAACTTTTTGACTAAAAAGTGAATCATATTAAAACTTGATCTTGCATGAAGCGTTTTTCTTTGCACCTAAAATAGTCAATAGTAACACCAGAAGCTTGTTTACTCACTGCAGCGGGAAATCATTTGTCAATCGACGTTTTTTTTTTTTTTTTGAGACACAGATAATTTTCTCAAAGAATGTTTACAAAGCTCTTCTGCTTACATGCGTAAAGGGAATAACAAACAATATAACGTAGTGAGATCATGACAGTTAGGACAGTTTTCACTTTCGTGTTGTAAAACCAAAACTAAAGTATATGCCATCACAACCAGATGTAAAAAAAAAACAATGAACCGAATCAGAACTCGAACCAAAAACATGTCACCAGATACAACCCGCGTAAAAAGGCATTCGCGGAGCAAGTTACAGTGGTTTCGGGTTTTGTTTGGTTGAGAAAGAGCGCCATTTTTTTTTAGCTAATCGCGTGAGTTCCATCGACACTTAATTGAAAACAGCTCTAAAAAAAACTAAATACAAAAATATCACTTGAAACTGAAAACCAATTTATGCAAAAGAACTACTTTCAACGGCCACGTAAGCAAGAAATAGCGAGGTAGCCAGTGTTTACAAAAGTCCTGAAGGGTATATCACAGGTACCATTGACTGAACAGTTGAAGCATAACAGGTGTTATGAGCATCTATGATGGTCAGCACAGGGATAAAGAAATAGAATTGCAACAATGACAACGTGTGTAGCTGTTTTTATCTTTCTTGTGACATTTAAGATCTCACTTGGCACAAAAAATGCAGACGACTTTAGAGAAGCCGACACAGGAGCAGGTTATTCAGAGCCTTGGTTCAATCCTGAAAACGTGGATCTTATGAAGAAAGGTTTAACTAATCGAAAGTGCGCTGATACGAGAAGGTGTTTAGAGGAAATTCTAAAAGTGGATCCCATTAAATTGCTGAATTTTAACGAGATATTTCCACTAAGACGTCAAGGACGTCTGCTAGAGGAGGATTTTATAAAAAATGGGACACGAGCCGGAGAGCGGTTCAGTCAATACAAACTTGAGCAGCTTTATCAGAAAGCTTTACGAGGACAAGACATAAATGTAGCGGTTATTGGAGGATCAAATGCTGCAGGGGGAGGTTTTGAACAAGATGAAAAAAATCTGGAAGGAATTTTCTATAACGTGTTTGCTAAGTGGTGGAATACAACATTTGGGGATTGGACTGGGTCCCATATGAGGATACATAGGGTTGCAATAAGCGGCCTGGGAAGCTATCTATTTGCTTTTTGTTACGAAACTTTCTTACCTGTGGGATTGGATATTGATTTAATAATGGTGGAACAATCTGTAAATTTTCAACCCGTGGATAAATCTGCTCCATTGGAGGCATTGACGAGACAAATTATCAAGCGCACGCCATCCTCAATTATTTTCTACGTTAATCTAGTGAACAACTTAGGAAAAAATCCGAGGACTCAGAAATCTGAAAACCCACATTGTAGGAATTTGGAAAATTATGGGCAGTTTGATATTGCGCGTAGATATAAGATTGTATCGTTTTGTGTAAAAGATCTGCTATGCAATAAGATAAGTAGAGGAAGTTATATAGATAATCTGATTTGTGAGGAGATCACAAAAATAAGTAAGGTGATTGCGTCAGATCTGGCACATGTTGGTGCACTAACGCATGCGCAAATCGGACTGATGATGATTAACTATGTTAGAGGTATTTTCGTTAAAATAACCGAAAACAAACTTACAGCTATTGGTGACAGTAATCTTAAAATAACCACCTCATCAATGCCAACGCCTATGTACAAATTAAGCGATACAGAAACTCTACACAATCCACAATGCTGGCTTACGCTAACTCCTGATGTTTGCCGTGAAAATGCTCAACAGCCGAGCCTCGACATACGCATAGCAAAAAACAAAGGCTTTATTTTTTACGATTCGTTCAACAAAAAAGCAATAACTGATTGCAATGGTAGGATTAGAAAAGATCGTCAGCGCGGGTGGGGAAGTTGGAAGAATAATAACTTCATGAGATTCCAAATTGTTGTCAATCCATGGAATTCGGGATCTAAGGAACGGTCTAGATCTGTGATTATTGTGTTGCGAGCAGGACAGCGCATTGGGGGTAAGGCTCTTGTTTGGCTGGATAAAGAGAAAAAGGCAGTAGTTAGGGTAGATAATATAATCCCTATGGGTAATCATCTGTTTACAGTTGCACAACATGTTTCTCCAGGAAGACACACTGTTAATGTACAAACGACGAGCGACGGATTCTTTATCATTAGCGGAATGTTAGTCGGACCGCCTGACTTCAACAAAAATGGAGTGATATGATCAATCTGAGAATTAATAAATTATAACCGTCATACAGATAAACAAATAATCAAGAATATATGTTGTAGTTAATTTTTTATCTCAGGTAATTTTTATTTTTCCATTGTTTTTGGGTATGGTAAAATATGCTAATGAATTTGAAACAAAGGAAAAACAAAAATTACCTGAAATAAAAAATTAACTACAACATACTGACACCTTAATCCAGAATGGCGGCTATTTTATTATTCTTTTATACACATGTAAATTAGCTCTCTTGGCCTCGTCAGCATGGGCAAAATACAAAAGAATTTTCAAATGAAAATGAGGCCAAGAGAGAGGGCTAATTAACATACATATAAAAGAATAGTAAATTGGCCGCCATTTTGGAATAAGGTGTATTCTAAAGAAAATAAAACGACATATTGGAAACAGGCAAATGATTTGAATTTAAAACACATAAAATGGAAATGATACGACTAGATCTAAATATCTATTTCCACTAAATATTGGGAACATGACAAAAATCTGTAACGACAGACCGTAGCTAAGCTTAGATGTCTGGAAATCACAATCTAAGAATTTAATCTGGAAGATACTATATACCTAAAAAAAACTGAATACCTTAGAGTGTGTCAGAACAGCGTTTCTCCAACGAAACACGCAACTTGAACTGACTTTCTTTTTTTGTGAGACAAGTTGCACGAAAACTTGTTAAGTCAGGTAACAGAAGCAGCCCACCTTCACCCAAAAGACGTTGCGGTCGTTTGTTTTTGTTTGAAACGCTCCATTGTTCATACGCGTGATCTGATTGGTTGCACGCATTCAAGCGTGAATTTCGTGTTACACGAAACAGCGGTGCAAAATCAAGGAGACTTTGTTGATTCAAGAACTACAGCCTTCCTTAAATGTCAACGTCAGCAGTGAGAAGCTGATGCTTTATTAGCTGTAGCTTCTTAGGACTGACAGTCCGTACTATTAAAATACTGTTAAGATTGTTTTTCTTAATCTTGGTTCCAGACCCCTAATTTTGAACTATATAAACAGTTTTCAAACTCTGAAACGGTTACTTTTGAAAATGTATGTCGCTTAGCATACGCAACGTTAAGTTTTTATACCTAATTCAATAAAAGTTGCTTTGGTCATTGGTAATAGCTCTTATCGAGGTTGAGCACGCAAAATCAGCGGTCTCTCGATGAACTTTTGCCAAAACGAGGCTATCGGGTCTTAGCTCGCTGTAAGTACAAGGAAACAGAGAAAAACTATTAGGTAGTTTGACGTTTACAAAATATTTTGTCGACTTTTGAGTGTCTTTATCCATGGTTAAGCATTGCATAGCTTTTGGGTGTCAAAATCGAAGTTCCAAAGCGAAATGCAAGGACTTATCGTGGCATTCGCTCCCGCTCTCAAACAAGAATTTGCTGAAACAATGGCTCGTGAAACTGCGTCGAAAGAACACTCCAGTGAACAAAAACTCTTATGTCTGTAGTCAGCATTTTGAAGCCAATTGCTTCATAAAACCAATGGGAAGACGAAGAATTCATTTGAAGCCAGATTCCGTTCCGACGAAGTTTATTTTTACTGTCGAAAAACCAAAGAGGAAAAAGCCAGCTGATAGAGCAACGTGTAACACAAGGAAAACGAAAAAAAAGAAATCGAAGCAGTATTCAGTCTCTGAACTGACCAACATTGAAAACACTGATTTTAAATCTGGTTCAGATGGAATAGAAACTGAACATCTAGAAAGGGAAGGTTTAATTCAAACTGGGGATGAAAACTGGGAACATCAACTCAAGTTAAAGGATGACGAAATGTCATGTCTACTTGAGAAATGGCAAACTAAGGAGCGCGAATTGAACAAAAAAATACAAGAGCTGGAAAATCAACTTGAAGAAGAAAGAAGTGCCAGAAAGGAGCTGGAATTATTAATTGAGAAGAAAGCCTTCAGCATCGAAACTGTAAAGGATAATGATAAATTATTAAAATTTTACACTGGATTTGAGAACTATGAATTGCTTTCAATGGTTCTTGACTTTCTGGGGAGGGAGACAGCAGCTCACTTGGACTACCAAAACACAGAAAATTTAAGAGAAATCAAGCACAAATATAAACCTGGGCCTAGTAGGGCTTTGACTGTTGAGAATGAATTTTTCTTGGTGCTTTGTCGTTTGAAAGTTGGCTTACTAGAAGAAGACTTATCAGCTAGATTTGGGGTGTGTCAAAGTGTAGTATCCCAAATTGTTAATACCTGGATCAAGTTTATTTTCTTCAGATTCAAAGAACTTGATGTATTTCCTTCCAGAGAGATTGTTAAACTACACCTGCCTGAATGCTTTCGCAAAAAGTATTCAACAACTACTCTAATAATCGATGCCACTGAGATATACATCGAAAAGCCAAACAACCCAGAGGCTCAACAAGTAACATTTTCTTCATACAAAAATAGCAACACCCTGAAAGCCTTGGTTGGTATTGTACCAAAAGGGGGAATTTCATTTGTTTCAACCCTCTATGGTGGCAGCATTTCTGACAAGGAACTAACCCAAAAGTCAGGCCTAATAGAGAAACTACAACATGGTGATGTTATCATGGCTGATAGAGGTTTTAACATTCAAGAGATGCTGGCATGTAAAGGGGTAAAAGTAAATGTTCCTCCATTCATGAATGAATCAGGCCAATTTAATGAAGGTGAATTACTGGAAACAAGAAGGATTGCATCTCTAAGAATCCATGTTGAAAGAGCCATGGAAAGAATAAAAAACTACCACATTTTAGACTTTGTTCCCATAACTTTGTGCAGGAATGGTATTATTAACATGATATTTTTTGTCTGTGCAATGTTATCAAACTTCCACCCACCACTAGTAGATGGTTAGCAATAACAATGACATATCTTACAAATTGCCTTCATTTTATCTATGACACAGCCTGAAAAACAGCCTGTATAGTCAAGTAATTTACAAGTGAATGTTCCATTAATTTCTTATAAAAAAAAATTACAAAAGGTAAAACTGTGCAACATATGAGTTTTTTTCTCAACCCATAACTCAATGTTCATGTGTTGTAGCTCAAATGTTCCTGTTTTAATAATATACAACATGAAAAATTACTCAATTCTGATTGGCTAAGAGCAGTGCAGTTCAAGTGTAACACCAGTATAATTATTAATAAGTAATCATACGATTTTCTCCTTCAATTTTGGATTAATTTGCACTTGTGAGTTTTTCAAAAAGCTCAAATTGCACTTGCCGAAGCGGCTTATGCAATTTGAGCTTTGCAAATTAATCCCAAATTGAACTCAAAACCGTATGATTACCTATACATATTGTTATTTTCTACATCAGCCATTATATAACATCTACTGCTTTGGAAAATAAAAAACAAACCCTTCTCAGGCCCCGTCCACACGTATCCGGATATTTTTGAATCCGCAACTTTTTTGTTGCGGATTGGCCTTCCATCCACACGTATCCGGCGAATTCGGGCAAATACGATTCAAATACGCTACGTGTGGACGCGAATATTTTCTAATCCGCAACAAAAAAGTTGCGGATTCAAAAATATCCGGATACGTGTGGACGGGGCCTCACTCTCTAATCAGTGGGATATATAGCATATGCTTACAACTGAGATGGTCCAAACATGTATATTTACCGATGTCTAAAGAAGAAATAAAAAATATAAAATTGTGATTTCAGTCATTTCAGTGAATTAATTTACTCAATCTTGTAAGTCCATCACAAACTCTTGGGTATGCTAGTTCTAAAGAGATGTGATTGTCATAAAAGTTTTCCAGTTTTGGGACTATGTCACAAAGGAATTTATTGTTCTTCTTGACATGTAAAATAATTAAATCAACAGTGTCAGAGAGTACCAGATCAGTCCAGGATGATTTAGTGCAAAGCATCAGCTGCTGGACTTGGTAGTAGAACTTATGACTCTTGTTGATCACTAACCCATGATTAGTGTCTCTACATATACCACGTTTACACACTGCCTCCTTCAGAGAAAGGCCATCTGTGAAGATTCGCTTTATCTCCACTACTCCCCCATGTACCTCCCCGTCTGGAGAGGCCCCAAGGAAAGAATGACTCTGACATATAACAAAACCTGTTTCACTAACTTTGCATTCCAGTTTGTTTTCATATAGCCATTTGATCGTCTTTTCATCTTTCAGTCCCTGTTTCATTTTATTACTTTGGTACTGATTGTTATAGTGTAAGATTTCCCTCATTGCTTTTGTTGGGCTAGTAGAGGGCTTCTGTAAAGCTCGCTTGCATTGAGAGGCTGTAATCCGAACACGTCTGTGTTCAAACCATGCCCGACAATTACTTTGAGCTTTTGTGGCAAGTGCAATGTTCTGTCTCTCTTGATCACTGACCATGAGATTTCTCTTTATTCTTTTTGCCCGGTCAAAAATCTCAGTGAGTGAGACAGGGTGCTCTTTAATTGGAGAAATAATTTCATTTTTCTTTTGATCTAGTTTTTCATCTGACAGTAGGAAAAAGAAACCACAATTTGGTTTAACTCTCTTGATATTATCAAGGAGTTCTCTGTTGACCTTTTTCGGATCATCGTTCCTTTCAGATGGGCGTCTTGGATCTTTCAAAGGCTTGGCATTGTTCCTTTCTTCTCTTCTATAAATCTTTTTTGAGAAATCAATTTCATAAACTGACTGAGAGTCAAGCTTCCTCTTTCTCGGCTGGTTCCAAGTTTGCAGTCTTGAGGTACATGTTTCAAATTCCCGTGTACACTTAAGTCTCACAAATTCTTCAAGTGCATAACAAAGAGCGGCTATGTGTTTACAAGAGCCTCGTGGACCTTTACCAGCTGGGCAAGCACAGCTAGCAAATGTAATTTCACCTTTATGTTTACCATTATTACACAATGAGATTTTTACGTTATACTTCAAGTTTTTCTTCATTTCAGGTAAGCAATCACATCGAAAATGTACTTTGTCATCGTCGTCTCGAGCGATTTCCAGTTTTTGGATGTGACCATGTCGAAACAAACCGAAAGCTTTGCTGCTGACGTTCTTGTAATCTTTGTTTGATTCATTGTCTTTAGCTTTTCTTTCAATAAAGTATGACACAATATTTTGAATATTAAATGTAGGAACATCGTCCTTTGCGTCAACCAGCGAAACCCACTGTGCTGATCCAGGAAAATCACAATTGACGGTCTTCGTTTGGTCCACAGGTTTACTTGATGCCAAGGGTTGCCACTTCTCCGTAAAATTATTCTCCCAACCATTTTTTATATAACTGACGACCCTGCGGAAAGTAAGACAAATTTATATAGAATTTATGCTTCGAAATTAAACCCCGTTTAGCAATGACATTAATTACAAGTGAGAAAAAAAAATATTGCAATCTTTATACCTTTGAGATAATTCAGCCTTCGAAGCTTCCGACCGCGCACTACCATCTTTCGCCGTCCCTTTGCGGTATGACAACCATTCTTTTAGTCTTTCTTTAGTAAGATTCCGTGGGCATTTACCACTAAGTAACTGTACTTTCTCCTCAGGGGAAAAGAAGGCCGCTTCTGGAAGATTTTTGGAAGACTGCATAAGTTTTCTCTCACTTTCTCATACAACTGTAAACAAGTTTGATCGGCGAAGTTGACCCTATAGCCTCGCTTTGATGTGCGCTCAGAGCGAAGACCGCTGGATCGTTTGGGTGGCGTGCTCAACCTCGATAAGAGCTATTGAGCATTGGGAAGCTATTGTTTAGCGGTCACTCAAGCGAAGCATTGCATTGTGTTCCGTATGCCAAATGCCAAATCCCAATTACCAATGACCAACTGCCAAAGTAACCTTTATTGAATTAGGTGTAAAAAAATGCGTTGGTTTACCATGTTTATCACCGCTGTTTGTGTTTTATTTCTTATCAACTTTATTTGTACTCTATAGTCTATTTACATGTTTACAATAAGTAATAGAATTAATGGAGAGTACTGTCTGCCCGAAACAACCATAATGGGCTAGAAAACTGATATCTACTATATTTTTTTGAATTCTAACTATTTATCAAATGTATTACTTCATTTATTTAGGCAATGCCATCTGTAAATAAAAATGCTGATAAACTTGTTGTTGTTGCTGCTTGCGTAGCAAGTTCACTAGTCAAGTTTATTTTTGCAAAAGAAAACATAAATTTTAAAAGAAAGTAATAATTGTTGCCTCAAGATGGTAAAAATCCCGTGGGATACCTCCATGTGCCCCGGGGCCTTACCACCTTCCCAGACCCTACGGAATATCAGCCTAACCAGCATGCAGCTGGTACCGACATTTTCTACACTTAACTATTAGTCTATTACAGCACGAAAGCGCGCGTGCTATCGCCTAATTCTTAGCCGACTTGGCCAACGGCCTCGTCGGCTAAAATTAGGCGATATCACGCAAGCTCGAGCACAATAATAGTTTTATAATTCAACACATTGATAACATAGCACAGTTTGAAGAAAAATATCGAGGTCGGTCCGTCACTTCTGCATTTTCTTGTCAAAATGCGAATATGGTGGGATATACGTCATGTAGCATAGCGTATATCGATAACTTTTTTTTACCATATTTGGGCAGTGTATCAATGCGTTTAATAATAAGATATTTGTCTCTCCCCAGTCTCCCCTCGTATGATATCGGTAGCCAATATTATGGGCTCCTGTGACCAAACATGTTACAGTTATGAAAATTTTGATGTCACGCTGATAAAGAGAATAAATTATTTTACTTGAACAGTTGTCAAAATAGGCTCGATTTCCGCCGCTTTCTCGCGTCCGGTCTTTGAGCGCGGGCTACGAGCCAAAATTGCCGCGAAAATGGAGAAATGCAAAAAAACTCTTATTCTTCATTCTTCGGCCATCTCAACTTTTATGCGTTGTTTTGTCATGTTTATAACCGCAGTGTGTATTTAATTTCTGTTAAAGGAGAAATGCAATCTTTTTACCAGTCTTCACGCGACGCACACACGGTTCCTTTCCACCCTCACGTGACTCAACATCAATGACCCCAGATACAATCCTACAAAAGAAATATTCGTCGATTCGTCGTCATTAAGTTATTAAAGGTTAGTTCAAACTATTGTTTGTGCTCGTCGGTTTGGTCAAATGGACATTGGTAACATTTATGTACATTTAGCAATTCACGCTGGTTAACCCGGGGTGTCTAGCCTGGTTTGGATTCGGACCGAGATATTTGCAGACAGGTCCGTTTTATAATAACTTACAGTTGCTCTGCTGTTCACAAAATGGAGCGATTTTAGAATACCCGGCCACTTATTTACATATCCCTAAACGTTTGGTAGAACGAGCCATATGAAAACAAAAGAAACCATTCAAATTCAATGACATGCAAATAAGTGGCCGGGTATTCTACAGTTTAGCCGGAGATTATTTATGCCCTACTTTCAAAAATACAAAAAATAATAGTTTTGGAAGATTCTCACATATACTTCTTTGAAAATTCTATCCATTGGTGCAGGCCTTACATATATACCTGCAAATAATGTGTCAGTCAAGTCCATCAGCATAGGCGGCAGGGCAGCTGGGGGGCATGCCAAAACAAAAATTGCGGTGCCGAAACATCGCTACAATAACAATGGTTTGGCAAAATATTCAGTCTCATGATCATTTCATAAATCGTTTCATTAGGATCGCTCTTGGCGACTTTGGCGACTTTTTTTTTTTACAGCCCCGACCTGTGTTCGAGAAGCCAATCAAGTGCTGTATCTTTTTTGGATTGTTTTTTTTTTTTTGCTTGGCTTGATGCACGATGAGCTCCCCATGCACGTTTCAAAATGCTCTGCCGCCTCTGATCAGTGCCCATACATGCAATACCTAAGCAGGGTTGTCACCAAATGCAAAATAAGTTCTACAACTGATGTAGAGCTAGATGGTGTCAAATTTCTTCATACATAACATCCATTTAATTTATACTCATCATTAATTGTTAATACTCAGTGGTATGCTTTAAACATTTTTCAGAATGGTTTTCCTATGGAGAGCAGGCATGGCTAGTTTTCGATTATCACGTCAACTTGTTTATTTCCAACATCATGGTTTGGGAACATCATCTTACCTTCTTAGCAAGTTTCTGATGAAAGATGTTAAACATTCACCAGCTAAGAAAATGGTTAGCATTACATGGCAGGATGGCACATCTAACAGGTACCCTTATATTTATCTGAGGGACAACTGCCAGTGCTCGGAATGCTTCTTTAAAGAATCCAGTCAACGTCTTGTTGATGTCGTAAGGGATGTTGACATTAACATTAAACCAGACAAAGTTGAGATGAGTGACAATGGAGCAAAGCTGTCAATCATTTGGCCTGACACTCATACCAGCCTGCTTGATGCTGATTGGCTGTTTCAAAAGCGCCTTTCAGAGGAAACTGAATCAGAAGTTAAGGACTGTGGAGAGGTGACAACAAGAAAAGTTACCCTATGGGGTAGTGAATTTAAAGACCATGTCCCACGCCTGAAATTTGATGACATTCTTAATAATGAGGAAGTGCAGTTTAATTGGTTGAACAGTTTGTACAGATATGGGATTGCACTGGTAACAGATATGCCTGTACAACAAGGACAACTGGAAAAACTAGGAGATCTTGTGGGCTACTTGAGAATGACTGCTTATGGGTGAGCAAAACAACATCTCACCCAACATCATGCAACACTATTGCATTTTTTATCACCCTGTTGCAACATGTTGCAAGGATGTTGCATCAAAATGTGTTTTTGGTCAAACTTTCCATACAACAACATAGAACACATCGTTTTTCCTTGAATAAGCAGCTTTGTTTTTGGACATTCACTGTCCTTGCAGTAGTAAATGCAGAGTAAATTCAACCTTCACGTATATCATATCCTATTTCTAACTTTGTTTCAATGGTGAGGAACTTGTGGTTATTTCAGTTTTCTCAACACCAAGGTGGTGCTTTTTTGAGGGAGGGTGCTTTATCACAGAAGTGTGCTTTTTGGGGGGTACAGTGTCTGTTGTTTTCTGTACATTGTATCATATTATTATACATTGGTGTCACTAGCTCGATTTTGATTGGCTATAAGCACGCAGCTAATTATTGCTTGCTGTTTCTGTTACGTCATACCTACAGACAATAGTTTTATGCATGCAGAAGTGACGTCATACCTACAGACAATAGTTTTATGCATGCAGAGGTGACGTCATACCTACAGACAATAGTTTTATGCATGCAGAAGTGCGCGCTCTTGTCTTTACAAGTGCAGCTCAGTAATATGCATAATAAAACAATTATTGGATTCGGTTTTCGCATGATAGCGACAATTATCAAGGCCTCAGTTTGTGTGATCTGCCTCAGCCTTCGGCAGATAACACAAACTTTGGCCTTGATAATTATCGCTATCATGCTCAACCTCATCCAATAATTGTTTATTGTTGCATGGCCTTGAGGTGCAACATGGGTTAATTTTTGCTTCAAATATGAATTAATAACCGAAACAAATGAGAGAACTCACATATGAAAGGGACTGGGGTAAACTTTTAAGGGTCAAAACTGCAAATTATTTTATCCTGTTTGGGATGTTTAATTTAAAAATGTCCATTGCATATGTTATGCTTTATTTATTTTGTGATAGTAATTTTGTGTTTGCTTTTTCTACAGGAAGACAATTTTGGTTTCCACGCGGCAGAAGGCCAACAGTGTTGCATACACAAGCCATACATTGCCTCTCCACTCCGATCTACCCTACTATGAGTGCAAACCAGGAGTATGTTATCAATTTTTTTTATGATTACAGTCAAAATACTCAGTCCATTCTGGTAATAATTTAAAAACCTGTGGCCATTAAATTCTACATCAAAATGGAATTTGGAAATTTTGGATTTAAGGAGGGAGGATAAACTGTGGACCTCAGGAGAAAAAAAATACCTCGGAGTTATGTTTCATATAGTCTTTTATACAGTACTCCCAAAAGTGACCGTTGCTTGTCAGTGACTATCTGCTGTGACCGACCACTCTGACCGATCCAAAGGGTGGTCACTTATGGGAGAGTTATCTGTGTTTATTTTTTCATAGATACAACTACTGTTTTGCTTGGAACAAATTCCAACTGAAGGGGGTGCAAACACATTAGTGGATTCGTTTAATGTGGCTCTGCAGTTAAAGAAAGAAGATCCTCATGCATACAACTTGCTCACCAATACACATGTTCTGTTCCAACATAGTGGTGCAGATATACTCGGTGAATATGATTTTGAGGGTGCAAGACCACTTCTTGAGTGAGTTGATCTTTTTACAACCTACATTTTCCCCCACCAGTGTTTTCAGGCATTGATAAAGGCTTCTTAGCTAAGTGACAGTACATATAAAGCAAAATACTTGACATAAAATTATTATGCCTTAAAAATGCCAATACCTTTTGGAGAAATCAATAATTCATCTTTTAATGTGCCTATAATCTCTCCCAAACTTTTTTAACATATATTGGAGTGTAGAGTGCCATCCACAATGCCCACTTCTTTAATATTGAAACAATAAAAATAAATAAATAAATGAACTATTATCATTTGGCACCCTAGCCTTTAAAGTGCAATATTAAAAAGAAAAAAAGATGCAAAGGTTATTATTTTCAGAATGCAACTTTACAAAAAACAGTTAAAGGTCTAATGAGGGTAGAATTTGAGAATTTGGTTGCACACCCCACACAATCACAGATGTAGTACTGTTATGAATAGGGGGAAGGTAAACTGGATATCTTCTATAATTTTTTCAGGGTGGATCACCGTGGCAGATTGCTGCGCTGCAATCATAATGAAGGAACCAGACAGTGTTTCCTGGGTGTGTCAGCAGGCAAAACGCAAGAGATGTACGAGGCTTACTATTCACTAACCAAACGACTGAAAGATCCTAAAAACATGTTCATTCACAAGCTGTCTCCTGGGGAGATGGTTGTGTTTGATAATGATCGTGTGCTTCATGGACGTACAGGGTACACCCTCACAGAAGACACTGGAAGGTGCATGGAATCTGCATATATTGACTGGGATGTGGCACGATCCAAGTTGAATACACTGGGTAAGAAACTGAACAAGGGTCCAGTAGCTAGAATGGACAGCACAATGAGCGTAACAGGACAATGGACTGTAGCTTAGAAGGGAGAAATCTAAACAGATAAACAGCTGTTAGCCGTGGTGTTATCTTTGCTTAGATTTAACTCGCTTGGATGGTCGGTGACCCCTACTGTTTTTTGGTTAGACAATTTTCTTTTCCAATTCTCGACAGATGTGAAAAAATGAACAAAAAATCAATGTAGGAGGTTTACAATTTTCCCATTTTTCTACCCATGCGACATCAAATCCCACCAACTTGCGGCTGTCAAGGTTTGCAATGCTGTCGTTAAAAATTAACTTTACTTGAAAGCACGTACATCACTGGTTGATTTAATTTGCCTAATAGACCCACTCATATAAAATTTGGCATAGAAAGTTCCATTCTTGAAATTCATTTGTAGTACTTTAGACCAACAGATATTGGGGCCATATAGAGTAAGAAAGACCAATTTTTCAAAATTAGGGTGGCCTTTCAGATATCATATCTCCAAAACGAAGTTGGTGACCCCTCCATTTTTTTTTCATTTCTGACACAAGTAACTCATTACCTAGCTGTAGCAAAGGTTTGGGGAAAAAATCAATGTTAGAAGATTTTCGCGTGAACTTCTTTCATAGAGAATTTGCATTTTGCAAGCCACAGTTCTGCTCTTAATTTTTCACCTTGTTTAGCATTAGCATTCCTAGTAGTATTCTGTAACAGGATTTACAAACCTTCATTAAATTTTTATTTCTGTTGTTTTGCTTCAGAATTATTAAACACCTTTTGTAAGTTAAGCTTAAATATACATGTAACTTAACATACTATGCTACCTAAACTGAAATAATCTTGTCGGCAAGTAAATGTATGTAGCCTGTTCTAGGCTTAGGATTGTAGCCAAGCCATTAAATAAATAGAATATATGATAGTCTGACAACAAAAGTGTTCTTGACATTTTTTGAGATTTTTAATAAATAAATAAGTTTATATTATAATATATCAGAGGAGTGATATTTTAAGTTAGAGTGATTTTACTTAACCCGTGAAATAGTTAGTAGAATAGTACGCACTTTTGGACTATAATTCCATTGTTTTCTTTTGTTTAATTTTGACTATCACAAACTAATTTTATTGTAAGATAGAGTTTCACGGGTTAAGTCAAACTACTCTATAACTTTCCAGTACAACAATACAAAGCATAATTTGCTTTGAGTCTTATTAAATATAATGATTTACCCTTCTCACTTGAGGTAAATAAAGTTTTCAATTTAGCCAATGTTTAGCCCTGTTTATGCTTTGTTTTAACCCACAAAATGTCTGAACATTTCCATGCTTACAAGGTTGCTACACTAAAAGGGGGAAAGGCATAAAGAACTGAAACTCATGAGCAGAGGCTCATAGCATTCCAGAATTCTGCTTCCCCCTTCCAAAAAAATACCCTTAAATACCAAATATAATGATGAATTCCGAAGTCAAGCAAACATGAAGAAGTGTAGTTGTAATTTTTTGTACATAAAAAAATTCAAATCCACAAAGTAATTTGCACCTTTCTGTAAGTTTGTATTCAGAACCATATGACTTGCATGTCTAGCTAATTCAAAACACCTTTGAACCAGCAAGGGTGGTATTCCTGTGGTTATTGATCATTGCTCTGGCGGCCATGGCACCATAAACAGCTGTCACAAAACATCTGCTGCCTCCGTCTTCATTAACCCTTCCATTCCCACTGATAACCACAAGCAATATCCAAACTCATAAACTTTATTTTGTAAAATAATGTAAAACAAACAGCACCACAGGAAAGCTTTCATTTGAATGGTCACACTTTAGGATTTCATCCACAGACTCAAAGTTAGAACCACCTTATACAGCATAATAAACAGCACCACAGGAAAGTACTGCTCAATAGCTTTCATTTGAATGGTCACACTATAGGATTTCATCCACAGACTCAAAAGTTAGAACCACCTTGTACTGCACAATAACCAATACCACAGGAAAGAACTGCTCAATAGCTTTTGTTTAAATGATCACACCACACAATGTAGGATCTAATTCACAGATTCAAAAGTTAGTGGTAGCACATTACATTACTCAACGATTGACTCTGGGACTGAATGAGTTAACGATTCATGACAAATGTGGCATAAGACAAATATATAATTTTTTATATATTAGTTTACAAGTAAGTTTTGCACTGTCCTAGACTGCAAAATGATTTCCTCATTTCCTATGTTTAATGTGCCAATTGAATTAATGACCTGAGAACAACAAAACAGTTGAATCTTTTAAAATCAACTACCTTCACAAAGAATATCAGGAAAACTGTTGCTTACGGGAGATGTTCACTTTTGAGTGATTTTAGGTACAGTGAATTTTAAGGGTGGTGGTGCAGAGAGTTAACTGTAGAAAGCTAGAGGCTGCTTAAATACTTGATTTGCTTAGAATTACAGTGGATTTTCAACAATAAAACCCCAGAATTTCACCCCTGATGACTCAAATTTTTGATAACTAAAAAATGTCTGTGTTTCCCCTGACAGTTCAAGTTACTGGTATTCTGTTGCATTCCCTTTTCTCTTCAATACTATGGAGGAAATAAGTGTTTTGCAGTCTAGTATTTCAATGTTACCATTATAATTTATTATACCTGCATGTCGGGTCGGGCCCTGTCATTGTAGTGCTACGGCAATTTGATAACTACACTGAATAAAAATTATAAATAATCCTATGTTAATGTGAATTAATAAATTAAGATTCAATATGGATCTTTTTTAGGTTGTGATTTGGCAGTTCTAAGGCAGATACTTGAAGTGGCCACATGCCTCCAATAATGCCTGCCTGTATTGCAACTCCTGTTGCTACTGCAAGCTCAGGGTCTATAGAAACATTTGGAGTTTTCCCATTGAAATATTCCTTTATGAGTTGCCGCACCCTAGGTATCCTTGTTGATCCGCCGACTAACACCACTTCATCAACATACTCCTTTGGAAGTTCAACTTCTTTTAGCACTCTTTCAATGGGTTGCAGAACTTTTTGGAATAAGTCTTCATTTAACTTTTCAAAAGTTAACCTTGAGATCTTTTCCTCAAATATGGCGAGTTTCTTCCCCTGATTCAGGGACGGCAGTGGTAATTGGACTACTACCCAGGCCTCTGACGTCAAGTTTATTTTAGTTGATTCAACTTCTTGCCTTACACGCTGGATGTCTTCAGCACTTGTCAGTTCTTGCCCAAACCTATCTTTTATCACTGCCATCAAATAAGACATGAGTCTGGCATTGAAATCCTGCCCTCCCAGCCTGTTATTGCCAGCCATAGCCATTGTAACAAACATTCCACCTTGGATATTCAACAAGGAAACATCTAACGTACCACCACCCAGATCCACAACCATAACATTGGCGACCCCAGCTTTCTTGTGAAGGCCATAAGCCATGGCTGCCGCCGTTGGCTCGTTTATAAGTCGAACAACTTTGATCCCAACAAGAGAGGCAGCCTTAATAGTAGCATTTCTTTGTGCCATGTTGAATTCAGCAGGAACAGACATAACCGCTTGGCTAACAGATCTACTGATATTTTTTTCAGCTGTTCGTTTAAGTTCCCTCAATATAGAAGCACCGATCTCTTCAGGTGACACTAATGTCTGGTTACCATGACTTTCGATCACGAACTTTGGGTTGTTCTTTTCGTCAGAAGTGATTTTGAACTGATAGAGGGAAGACAATTTCTTTAAGTCTTCTTTCGAGAACGTTTTTCCAATAAAACGTTTTGCATCATAAATAGTCGATCTAGGATTCAATTCAGCTTGAGCCAGGGCTCTATTACCAACTAAAACTTCATTATCTGTAAAAGCCACAACGCTAGGAATAACTTTGTTGCCGTTTTCGTTGCCCAAGATGTCAACATGTCCTGTTATAGCTTGATAAACACCGACGCAAGAAAACGTCGTCCCTAAGTCTATACCGATTATTTTTGGCTTGGGAGGAGGAAGACGACTTTGAGCAATGTATCCAGCGACCACAAGAGCAAAAATCCCGCCGAGAGCGACGCCTAAAGAAGAACTCATCTTTGATCTTCCCGTGAATTTCAGTAATAGAGCTCCACCGGAAGAGAAAACTACGGTTGCGACACGTACATGCGTACTGTGGGTTGCGCAGACCAAACAACTCTTATCTCTAGGGAGGGGTTGGGTAACAAATTTTATCCTTTGTGGTGCTGCCGCGTTGAAAATCTTCAATTTGGAACTGAGCTGATAAGTTAATTCAGCTACGCGGTGATCTGTCTAATCTGTTTACGGTGTCCAAATTAATAATTTACTTATAAACTCAGTTGTTTCTCTTGTTTCACTTCACCACCGTCGGCAGCACTACCCGGACAGTTTTTTAGAATTTTGTAACAACTCCTTTATCATTGTTCCAAAAATAACAAAATTTGTACTTGATCCGGTCATCTTTTTTTATTTTTATCTTTATTTTATTTTGTGTCTGTGTATTTTAAACATTTTATTTGGTCGAGAGAAAATATATCATTTTCTCTTGATCTGGTGTCTTATACCAAAAAATCAGATCTGAAAACATGGCATTGTATAATTGTTATCTTGGTTCTAAAGATACCAAAATTCTTACAATCTCTACCTGTATAATACGGACACCTCCATGATGCGGACACTTTGGTCAGTCTCCAGATTATTAACAACCTTTGTCAAGACAACTGAATTTTCGTGCGAGATACCATAGCTAGACTAAAATAAAAAGCTTTGAAGAAGGAATCAATATTTTAAATTTACAATTCAACCCGTCAATACCGACACCTCATTTTTAACGAGGTGTCCGTGATGCAATTTCTTTCAACCAAACTAATAAATAAACTGTCTGCGGACGGGTTATGGACTCCTGTTGACGTAGCGCATTTGACAAATTTTCAATGCTTATGAGAATCAGTCATGGCTCCAGACGGTCTAAAGAGTTTTTTCCTATTTTAATAATTTATTTAGCCAAATAAACAACTTTTGTTCCATTCCGGTCTGAAGTTTTCTATGGCAACGCTATGTATATAGCCATCTGGCCAGAGTCCCACCAGTTGTGTTTTTTTTAATCGGCACTTAGATAACGGCCTTTTTCGTACTTTCGTTGGTCACTATATACGAGCTTTTTATGAAGCCAAATAGTTGGTCAGAGTATATTACATTATTACCGACCTCAAGGTAGCCACTAACCCGATGACTTAATGGCAACCTTAGGGTCGGAATATATACCGACCTCAAGGTAGCCACTAACCCAATGACTTAATGGCTACCTTAGGGTCGGAATATATACCGACCTCAAGGTAGCCACTAACCCAATGACTTAATGGCTACCTTAGGGTCGGAATATATACCGACCTCAAGGTAGCCACTAACCCAATGACTTAATGGCTACCTTAGGGTCGGAATATATACCAACCTCAAGGTAGCCACTAACCCAATGACTTAATGGCTACCTTAGGGTCGGAATATATACTATGGACCTCAAGGTAGCCACTAATTAACCAATGACTTAACGGCTACCTTGGGGTCGGAATATAAACTATGGACCTCAAGGTAGCCACTTAGCGAATGACTTAACGGCTACCTTAGGGTCGGAATATATACTATGGACCTCAAGGTAGCCAAGGTATGTCTTTCCATGAGGTATTTAAGCAAGCTACAAAAAATGCAAACTTCAATAACGGAAAATCCTTGAGACAAATTGTAGTTGACTTTGATGACGCGGAATACAATGGCTTTTCTCAAATTCTTGGAAAAGATCTCACAGAAAAATTGTTACGGGGATGCTCAGTACACTGGATGCGGTCAGCAAACAAAGTGGCAAAGATTGTGTGCCAGTCAAGAGAGGAAGAAATCATATTTAAAACTCTTGCACGAAAAGTGGAGGACGTTACAAGTAAAGAAGATGTTATGGTGATATTCGATATTTTGTCAGGAAAAAGGGACTTAACAACTGCTATCCCATTTGTTCCTGAAACCCTTAAGCACCTTTGCAAAAACGCAACTGTTTCCAATGATGAATGGAAGAAACTGAAGCATTGGGCCAATTGGTGGACACGATCTCGACACTTACAAATGTTCACAAAAGCGTACACCAGTAGAGATATGGAAGACTGGGAGGAAACATCAAACACGAACAATCCCGTTGAATCTATTAACAGGCAGTCATTTAAATCAAAGAACAATTTAAATGTCATACTGGAAAACATATACTTGGAGGACAGGATTCACGCCGTGAAAATGGTTGCAAGATCTCGTGATGTGAACATAAGTTATGCGAGTAACGTCAACAAAAGGAGAAATAAAAAAAGGAAGCGTACAAGCCTCGTGAACGAGAACGAGACGGTCGAGCAAAATGACGTGACGGGTCCACCAGACAAAACAAAAGATATCAGAGCAGCCAAAAGATCACGAAGAAGAGGAAAAGGCTTAATAAATGCGACAGTCGAGGTGGATTACAAAGAAAAGAATGAAGATGGAGAACTCTGTTATCTAGGATGGTTGACGGGTACGATAACAGCTTACAACTCCCGTCAGGGGTACCCTGTCCAGTTTAAAAACCAAAAGGACTGCAGTGGTAATGAGACGGGCGACTGGACAGACTGGCTACCGTCAGTGAAAACCTCAGATGTCAGAATTTCCCAATAACGCCTCTTGTAAACATTGTAAATACCATGCCATATGTAAAGTTGTACATTTGTATATAGAACCCTCCTTTACCCACTTATCACGAACATCATCAATACACCATTATCCTGCAAAGAAATTGACCACCATGTTGCACATGTCGCGTAGCAGACGAAACCATTGACATCAAACACCATGTTCTGACATTGATTTTCTAATCCTTAAAAGTATGTACGATATCTCTCCCGGAACTGAACTGAACTCTCACCAAAATTTTTCCTCACCAACGTGGCAGTGCTTTGTCGTAGCGGTGAGGCTCGTTTGCACTTTCTGCATTCGCTAAATCTGCCATTGAATTAGAAAGTGACAAAAAGAATTTTATTTTGCTTGTGAAACTGGAGGTCAGTATATATTCCGACCCCAAGGTAGCCATTAAGGCATTGGGTTAGTGGCTACCTTGAAGTCCATACTGCATATTCCGACCCCAAGGTAGCCATTAAGTCATTGGGTTAGTGGCTACCTTGAGGTCCATACTATATATTCCGACCCCAAGGTAGCCATTAAGTCATTGGTTAGTGGCTACCTTGAGGTCCATACTATATATTCCGACCCCAAGGTAGCCATTAAGTCATTGGTTAGTGGCTACCTTGAGGTCCATAGTATATATTCCGACCCCAAGGTAGCCATTAAGTCATTGGGTTAGTGGCTACCTCGAGGTCATTCTATATATTCCGACCCCAAGGTAGCCGTTAAGTCATTGGTTAGTGGCTACCTTGAGGTACATACTAAATATTCCGACCCCAAGATAGCCGTTAAGTCATTGGGTTAGTGGCTACCTTCTGGTCGGTATATAAGTAATAATTAAATCTTTCGACGAAGATAACGGCTACCAAAAGTTGACGTATATAGACAAATGAAATAACAAATTTTGGTACTATAACCATTCCCCTTTTGGTTTGGAACATTTAAGCCGGATTTCATCCAGCACCCACGATAGAAAGATGAAACCATAATATTATTGTACAGTATAACTGTATATCACAGTATGTACGTTAATGAATGATCACACTTTAGACTTCAGACGTGTAACCACTGCCCGCCTCGACTAGCTAATCTGCTAACTGCGGGCAGTGGATATTGCTTTATGTAAAATTTGTGATTATTAATAAACAGTTGAAACAGTTGAAACTGTTCACTGATTTACAAACTACATTTGGCTATAAGGGAAAAAGAGTTACCGGATAGATAAACGAGTTGGGCAGTTAAGATGGTCGTGGCCGTACTATAAAACTGATTTGATTTCATGCTTTTGTCTTGCATGAAGCATAGAATGCGGGTATAACACGGAAATAAGCTTAATAAACTAGGAATTGCCTTGCCTCAGTTTACTACGGAAGCCGGAAAGGTTCACAAGTTGTCCAGTTCCATGCTGTCGCTTGCAAGTTGTCGCCGGCGCTATTAAGTTCTTTTCACTGACAAATCAAGATATGTTGCTCAACCTCGTTCAATAATTGATAAATATCCACAAGCTCAGTGTGATATTTCTGATCTTTGGATTCCGGGAATATAGACCGCACCGTCATAGAAACGAAGCAGTTGCACTGTGCTAAAACTCAACTTCAAATCATTTGCTTCACTGAGAATTCGCTTTTGTATTCAATTTAATTTAGAGAACCTTCTACTACGATGCTCATCTTTGAAGCGATATAATACACTATATGTGCCCTCTGGATAAGCTCGCGAGCTCTTGAACAATTGTGTGATGCCACCGCAACACCATTGAAATATTCCTTGGCAGTTCCGGAGCGGCGGTGGTGGGGGTGGAGATACTTGGGATCCATATGTTACAAAGATATTTCTGCACGCCTATCATGTTTCAACTTAGTCTCAGGCAATGTACTTTTAAAATATGCCATACTCCAATTTACTTTTGTATGTAGTTTCTTTGACTTTCTTACGCAGCCGCTGAAGGTTCCTCGTCACAAAACCCTGGCTCGCCGATATGAAATTGGAGCCACCCCTCCCTACAGAATGAGGTTTTCTTATCTTTTATCAGGATTCCTTTAAAAAATGTTGCAAGTATCTCCCCCACCCCCTCCCCCAGGTAGGATGTTGCTGCACTTGACGTTTTTACATAAATAACTATCATGTCCCAGCATTTCCGGCTCATTCAGGACTGGGCTCTACAGAGTGGTGAGATTACCACGACTTGGACATAATATTTTTCCAGGAAGCTCTACTCACTGTAGTGCTTTTCACCATCCATAAGAGGGGAATTGGCTAATAGCGTCTCAGATATGCTCAATGAACTGTGCATCATGTCAAGATGAATGTTGGCACAGCCTCTCTTACAGCAAGAGTTGTCAGGTGTCTGATTAAACTAAATGAAGGCATCACATCACCCAACACTGAGCTTAGAACTCGGAGTAGCTATAAATATAAAGTGAAAAAAGTAACAACTGACACTTTTTTCTTCTTTTTACTAAGGACCATAAAGGAATTAAGGTTATTGCAGTGCTATCATTTCCAGGCTTCGCACCCTTTTTCAGAAACAAATTTCCAGCACTTTTCCAGGACTCAGACAGATTTTCCCAGGACTCCCAAATGCACTTTAATTATTTTTCAGCTGTTGGAGCTTTCCATCCAGCTCCTCTTTAATGTCTTTCAAGGCTACCATCTTATCTTAGCTTACAAATCTCCAGGACTTCCAAGGACTTGTAGACATTTTCCAGGAAATGCCAAAGTAAAATTCCAGGACTTTCCAGGGCCCGTACGAACCCTGCATTTCATATTTGAGCCAATCAACAGTTTAACTAATATGTTTTGTGTCCTTGCTCACATTTTTCCATGTGTAGCCCTGGCTGTATGTATTTACTTTGAGTCCTGATTGGTTCAAGTCTGATTAGTTGTGATGGGCCAGCACTCAATTCAAAACTGCTCTATAGCAACTTCTTAATCAACATTACTCTATTACAAACCTAGATTCTCTTTAAAATGTGTAATTACATATTGACTTGACTGAGTTCAAGGACATGACACTATTCTTACCTTACTAAATACAGGCTCTATAAAGCCCCCACCCCTTCTGTATTAAGCCCCCTGTCTAATAAGCCCTCATTTAGGCACACTTTTCAAAATGCCCCCCCACCCCCCCCCCACCCCCATATTCCCAAGAATTAAAACATGGGTTAAAATATTAGTAAAATGGCCCAACTCTGTGAAACTCTATTACGTTGGTGTTAAGACCCCCTGGGCTGTCTTAAAAGATTAAAAGAGCTTACATGGCATTCAATTTCATTTGATTTACTTTTGCAACCAAATAATGGCAAATATATTTTACCACCCAGAGGCAGGAATTTTAAAGATTTGAGTTGTACTTTTCAGAGGCCTTACATGATTAGCAAGAAAATAAAGCAAAATTTTTTTTTTCATTTCACATGGACATTTGCTCTCAGCAGTCATTATCAGATTTCACCCATTATCAGGGCATCAACAATTTCTCCTGCCTCAATTATGGTGAGTTTATCACTTCTTGGTGGCAAAACAAGTAGTGCATTAGCAGTTCTCATACTCAATAACCTACTGCTGCATTGACTGCCAGTAGATACTGCTGATGGCACTGCTTCTCCTGATTTCCATGACAAAACAACTCTGTGATACTCTGGTCTGGCATCCAGATTTACTGCTTGTGGCAACTTTACTTTTATTTTCGTCAACTCAGGACTTTGGGATCCAGCCAACTGACGTAAGGCTGGGAGAACAAACAGGTTGAATGTCACCATTGCTGAGACAGGATTTCCAGGCAGAGAAAATATCAATTTCTTCTTTCCAGAAACTGTCATTGTTGCAAAAGTTGTTGGTTTGCCCGGTTTCATGAACACTCTTCCAAAATGGATGGTGGCACCAAGAAGGTCTTCTAAAACAGGCTTTAGAAAATCTTTTTCACCCATCGATACTCCACCAGATGAAACAATAACATCTGCTTTTTCCAGGCCAGCAGAGAGTTTGGATTCCAGATCTTGAGGGGTGTCAGCTGCAATCCCCAAATCAATGACTTCAAAGCCATGACAATTTATCAGGGACTTCAATGCAATCTTATTACTGTCTCTGATTTGTCCTGCTTTAGTGATTTCTCCAGGTTTTACCACCTCATTTCCTGTAGAGAGGACTGCAACTTTTGGTTTGTGAAACACCTCAATGTTAGTGAGTCCTAATGAAGCCATCAGACCCAATTCTGCTGGCCCTAGTTTTTCAAAACTTGACAGAACCTGTTGACCTTTACTCACATCAAAACCAATAGCTCTAATATCCTGTCCAGGTTTGGGAGATGTAAGGATTTTAATCTTTTTCTCTGTTCTTCCATCATTGTCACTTTCGACTAATTCTGTATCTTCAACCTGGACAACAGCATCAGCTCCCTGTGGTACTGGTGCCCCTGTGGTGATGCGCATCACACGACCAGAAGTGACATGGGAAGCTGTGATTTCCCCTGCAGTGACCGGGCCAAGAACTAAGCGTTCTCCAGGACCATCGGATGCAAGCACAGCATAGCCATCTTTGACTGATGCTGGAAAAGGAGGGAATGGCTCTTTGGCAAAAACATCAGAGGCTAGGATGTGACCTAATGAATCTTCTAACTGTATGACTGTTTTAGGGAGGCAATGAGCATTGTCCATTATCATAGAGACAGCTTTATCCATTGGAACAAGTGGATATGGAGAAAGCCGATCTCTCTCTGCAACTTTGCTTAGATCCCTTACAGTCTTACCATGAGACTTATGTGGGCATTCATGATGGGCACCCTCACTCTGAGAATGGGTGGGGTGTTCCATGGATGCATGGGTTGCTCCCACATTAAGGCTGCCACGTAACACTTCAATAGCATGAGGCAAAGCAGGTAAAACAAACTGGAAACATTCCTGGGAAGCCTTCAGACTTCCTGGTAGGTTGATAAGGATTGTTTCTTTTCGTATACCACAGACTGCTCTGGAAAGCATTGCCATTGGTGTCACTTTCAGTGACTCACTCAGCATTCGTAGAGTAAGACCTTGTGCCGGCCTTTCAATCACTTCCATGGTCACTTCTGGTGTAACATCTCTTGGAGAAAAACCCGTCCCTCCAGTCGTAAGTACAAGGTGGGCATTTTCGGTATCACACCATTTAAGCAAAATTCGCTTGATCTCGTTTGGTTCGTCTGGGACACAATCGCAAAGAATTTCGTTCACTTTTAGTGCTGTGGAGGCTCTAACAAGCTTCTGCAAGTTCGGGCCACTTTTATCCTCCGTTTCTCCGCGGGAACATCGGTCACTAACTGTTAAAATCCCGACTTTAACACCGCCAGACATCTTGTTGTCCTTGTTGAATGTGCTGTTCAATATAGGCCAGCCGAAGATTGTCGACTGAATCCGATCACTTTGCTGATTTATCTTCGGAGTGTCTTCGAAGTTCTTCGGCTTTTTTGGCGCTTGGGAACGAGGCAGTCAGTGCCCAGTCTTATCCGTTTGTTATTTCAAGATGGCGAAGGGTCGACGGCATGGTGGACGACCGGACCGATGGAAAAAGAACGTTAAAAAGGTAACGAAAGGTCAAAAACGACATCTCGGAGAACAACACCCTGTTGATGACAAGTAGGTGACTTTCTAAGTTATTGTTTTCCTTTTAATAGATAGTTGTTAGGTTGTTTGTATGTTTACGTTTGGAAGATCAAAACAAAACTCACGCGCATATAAGCTTAAATGCGCGTGAGTTTTGTTTTGATGAATTTTTACTTAAACTTAATTTTTTTTGCAGATACGGTGAAGGAAAAGTACACAAGAGACCAAGAAAAGAAGATATCAGTGCTAAGGTAATTGAAATGTTTGAACACAACATAAAATACGATCATGGGTTAGGGGTTAAAGAAGAGTTAGGCTTTCTGGTTTTAAGCTTATCACTCTTAAACCAAATTTGTTAAAACAAATCGACAGGTAAGAACTTTTTTGTTGTTAAATTAAATTTCTTATTTTAAGAATTTAATTCTTATTTTAAGAAGACTTTCTTCCTTAAAATCAATTTCTTAAGACTTAAAGTAAGAAATGAATTTTTAAAATAAGAAATTTAATTTAACAACAAAAAAGTTCTTACCTGTCGATTTGTTTTAACAAATTTGGTTCTTAAAATAACAATTCGAGTTTAAGAGTGTATATAATAGGACTTTGAAATAAACACTATCTTTGCAGCATCATTTTAATTTGTTAATCACCCTCTTCATAATTGCTTCGCCAGCGTTACCAGAGTACAGCACTTGTATCCAGATGGTTTTCAAATGATGCAGCAAAGATGGGGTTTATTTCAAAGTCCTATATAAAACCAGAAAGCTATCATCATTCTGAAGCACAAAAGATCAGAGACCTTGTGGGCTTGAAAGGGGTTATCAGTCTAAACAAAAATTTACAGATAAATTTAGAGGCTGCTTACTAATTCCAACACAGCTACATCACTAAAAAAGAACTACATTTGTTTTAAAATTTGAATTGTTTATTTGTTGGTAGAATCATGATTCAGATGGTTCAGACACTGAAGCGGGTGATGCCGATCCCTACCTGGAGTTGCTGGGAATGCTTGGAATTAAGGCTGGACCAGACATGAACCAGTGGGCAAAGAAATGGAAAGAAGAAGAAAGTGAAGAAGATGTCGGAATTGATGAGGAATTGGAACAAAATGCTGATAATGAGAGTGAAGAGGAAGATAAAAAAACCATAAAACAAGTTAATGCTAGTAAAACACAGACAGGAGCTGAGAAACTCAAGGTATTTAGCTATAGATATTTTATAACTTTGCAGTGGCTAACTGCAATTTTTTAATACCGTCAAATAGTCTTTATAGTATGATACATGTAAATTGATAATGATCAACTTTTAATGATTATTATCCTTAATAATAAGTGCAATTGAAACTGACTTACAAAAAACTTATAACTCGCCAATATCAAATGATTCTAACCTGGACATTCAGAGAAAACTGACCCAGAGCCTTCACTCCATCCATTCAAAAAATCATAATAAACAGACTGCAGATACTCCTGAGTGCAAACGTTCTACTTCAATCAGTGAAGCAGAGTTATTATTATAACACATTAACAAAATTTTGTCAAATCATTTTTTCTTATTACAGAACAAAGGAAAAAGTGCTATAGCTAGTAACACTGAAGGTGATGATGTTGAAGTGATTGACTATTGGAAAGAAAGTGGAGTAGGCGAGAAAAGTGATGATGATAAGGATAATGATGGGGATGATGATAATGATGGGGAGGATAATGATGATGAGGATGATAATGATGATGATGAAAATGATGATGATGAAGACAACGGAAAACATTCAACAGGTACAATAACATTTTATGGCACTTAACGATAAAGATCCATTGTAAGAAACATATTTTAATTGTGTTAAACCTGTGAAAAGGCATCTTTGGGAAGCAAGACACACTCCTGGAGTGGAATAAAGAAAAGGTCTGTTTCATTTATGTTGTGTTTTGATTTTCACTCCATTCAGAGTATCCCTGGGTTTAGAATACAATTTGGGGGTGTATATTGTAAAATTCATGCATACACTTTATTTATGGTGTTTCTCTCTATAGATGCTAAAGATCCATTTGCAATTCATTTTGAACAAGACATGGATGAATCTGCGGAGAAACATCTCAGTGATCTCAAGTCCTGGCATGTGAAAACAACCAAAGTAAGTCAATTATTTCCATGATTTTTTTAACCAATGTACCCTGACCAGACCAGACTTTGAGTGTTAAATAATACAAGAAAAAGTTTTTATGGAAAAAGTAGCTGCCTTTGCTATAGCCCTTTCTATACAAACTCTTGTAATCTTTCATGTGACATGCATGTACTAGATAAATTGGGATGGTGTTAAAGACACTACTTTTTATTTCTGTTCATTTTCAGATTTCTTCATTTGGCAGCGTCACTGAAGTGATCCCATCAGTCAAGGTTTTACCCACTGTACACACAGTTATTGACAAGGAAACAACATTTATAGATTTGAAGGTAAAAATGTTTATCAAGGTCTATTTTAAATAGAATGTGATCATCGCAGTTAATTTGTAACTGAAGGAGTTGTGATTAGAGCCTGTAAACATTTTTCAGGCTTCAACGGATTTGAAACCATGGCCTTTGCAATTCTTGTACAAATAATCTTGTTAATTTTTTTTCTGTCAGTTAAAAGCAAGACTTCTTCAAGGTTGGGAGAAAACTAATAAAAACTCTAGCTCTGAAGGTTTGTCAGTTCAGTCTCCCCTGTTCAGTAATCTTTATTGCTTTTACAGTACAACAACTTTTTGTAGCCTTCTGATATACAATCTGTTTTTCTTATGAAGTGCCAGAGATTATTTTTATATTAAACAGAAAAATAACACTGATTTAAAATTATACATGGAGGCATATTCTTGTTTATAAAAGTAAATGTTTTAATTAATCTGTTTACAGGTTTATTCACGCCGCTTCAACAGGATCTTTTTTGCCACATAAACTCATACCAGGCAAGTTCCTTTTTTTTACTTGGGATTTTTATGGTTTTTCATAATGTCAAATAATTGCATTGTTTTTGTCAACACACAAAAACTATTGTCAGTATTAGATTTTGTTGCAGTGGTTATTGATAATGAGAAATAGCACATATTTGAACCAACTTTGGCCTTCATTTTCTCCGCTTCTACTGTGATAAAAGTCTTCATTTCTTTTTCTATTTGAGTTTTAGTTGGTCTTATGGTATCTTTTTTGGTTATGAATTTTTTCAGCATGTTTTATATTAATTTTTACCTAAAGTCAGGTCTATCACCTTAAGATCAACTTTAAATTGGTGCTGCATTATTTTAATGTGCTCAGGAAATTGACATGTGTCAACTGAAAAATTGTTCTCTTTTCACAGGATGTGTTTTACTCTAATCGTACATTCCAGAATGGTGATGAAATAAGAAGGCTTTATTGCCTTCATGCTGTCAATCACATCTTGAAGTAAGGAGAATATAATTAAATTTGTTTCTAGATATCAGTGTTAAGTTATTTCAGGGCCAATAAAGTCATGCACTTTTGTGGCAATTGCTAAATTTTATTGTTGTATATTGTTACAGGACTTGTTCGAGAGTAACTAAAAATACTGAAAAAATTGTTCAGTCTTGGAAAGACAAAAAGGAGATCGGGTAAGTCCTATGTCTTAAATCTTTATTGTAGAATAGCAGAGGATAAGAAAGAAATAATAAGGATCTAAACCAAATAATAAGGATCTAAACCAAATAAAAAAGTGAATTCACGTAATTTCTGTCAGACTTCTTTGCAATCAGTCTATCTTATTCAGTACTACATTGTAAGTAGCTGAATTTGTAGGTATGGAGTGCACATTACAGTATAATGATGTAGTTTAATGTGAAGTAATCTACCATCAAGTGTTAATGTTCTTTATAAAAGCTTGCATCTGGGTATTTCATGCTGTGTAGTGTATTTGTTCAAAGAAAGGCAGCAAAATGCACATGCAGAGCTAAATATTTTGCTTAATTAGTGCTTACCTATCATTACTGTTAGCCCTTGCCAACTGATATAAATGTTGTCATTTTCTTTGTGGATGCTAGTTATTTTTTGAACTTTTCTCTATAAAATATTGGTTTCATGTAGACAATTGTTAGCTCAACAAAAAATTCTGTAGAACTGTTTTTTTTTTATATCTCTCTCATTTGTTCAACATTTCCTGACAGTGAGTTACGTGATCAGGGACTAACAAGACCCAAGGTTGTGATCTTGGTTCCTTTCCGAGATGCAGCGTTAAAGGTGGTTGAATGCCTGATGGAATTTGTCTGTCCAGGGGATGGGGTAAGATCAATCAATACTCTTTACATGAAGTACCCTAACCGAAAACTTTGTACATGCCATAAAACAAAACTGCCACCAATGTGCCTGTTTTTCATCTTTTATATTTTGAGCAGCAGTTTTTTTTGCAGAATGCCCAATGCAAAATCCTTACAATTCTTATAATTATCAAGTCTGGAAGAAGAAGAATAATTAAAAACTAAAATCATCTGTAGAGATAATGCTTAACCCTAAATAATGTAGAGGAGTGCTGAGGCCTATAAATACTATTGATCAGTATTTATGGCATTTGTGTTCAGCATCATGCAGTGCTACTCAAGATAGAGAAGAAATTATGAAGCACTGATCACTCTTTTGACTGGAATCAACATTCTACTGACGCCTGTACTAAGTGTATTTTGTTTGTGTATCTCTTTCTTCAGGGTCAAGTTATGAATAAAAAGCGATTCTATGAAGAGTTTAGTGACAAAGATGAACCAGACAGTTCTAAAGATAACAGACCTGAAGAATTTAAACTGATGTTTGCAGGGAACATTGATGATTGTTTCAGGATAGGAATTTCAGTCCGTAAAAAAGCCATGACGTTATATGCAAAGTTTTACTCTTCAGACATCATTGTGGCTTCACCTCTTGGACTTAGGACCATTATAGGAAGTGAAGGGTAATGATTTATTATTGAAACAGCTATTCAAAACTAAATGTTTTGTCGTAGCTACACACTGTAAATCATGCTACATTTTGTATTTTAAAGTTTTTGTTTGAATCCCACACACACACACACTCATGTTCTTTGATCAGTTGCATTAACACTATCATTTGTTTGTTTATTTGTGTACCATGGATTGCCTGGGTTATATTCATTAATTAAACCTATTAAAAATGGACTGATAGTGGCAGCCAGGAGCAGGTTCTTCTAAGCTTTGGTCTAAGTGTGCTACAGCTGTAATACAGACAATCATCATCATTAACTTCATGAACTGTGATTTGTTTGCAGTGAGAAGTCCTATGAATATGATTTCCTTTCATCCATTGAAGTTGTTATATTGGATCAAACAGATGTCTTCCTAATGCAGAACTGGGAACATGTTCAGGTAGCTATGACAACACAACCTGCAGCTGATATCAGTGAGCTATTGAGGGTATTTCTTAGTGTTGTTCAAACGTCGAACTTTACATGTGCCGAACCTAATTATTAGGTAAAGTTTGACGTATGAATCAATTAGGAACAGCACTTTTATATTTAGGTCGACTCTGCCGTTCTATTCGACTGAGCTTGTCGAATAGAATGGCAAAAGATCGACTTCGAATCATACGTCGAACTTCACATGTGCCGAACCTAATGCATAAATTATGTTAACGTATTTTTCAATATAACCGTGCTTCTGATTGGCTATTTAGTGGGTTTTCGTGCCTTTGCAGACAGAACTCGCAGAAGCGTGACGCGGTTACCAGCATTCACGTTGTAGTTTTTTTGACTAAAACTGTCAGCTTAAATCGGTCTTCTAAATAGTTGCTTTTCTTTATATCCATAAAGAAATCATAATGTATTTTAAAATTTATGGCGTTACTTTATTTTGTCCAAATGTCACGATCACGACCTCCTCAGCTGTCTCCTTGCCATAACAGAATACAAAGCACACTAAAACCAAAACAAGAATTTCCAGGCTTGGTGAATTTTACTTTTTTCGGCTTATTTCCCTATTTTAAGCTGTAAGGATGATATTTCTTTTCACCACGAATTAGGTTCAGCACATGTAAAGTTCGACCGTCTGAATCGACAGTCGAACTTAATAGTTTGGGTCGACCTAAATAGGTATTAGGTTCGGCACATGTATAGTTCGACCGTCTGATTCAACAGTCGAACTTAATAGTTTGGGTCGACCTAAATAGGTATTAGGTTCGGCACATGTATAGTTCGACCGTCTGAATCAACAGTCGAACTTAATAGTTTGGGTCAACCTAAATAGGTATTAGGTCGAACTTAATAGTTTGGGTCGACCTAAATAGGTATTAGGTTCGGCACATGTATAGTTCGACCGTCTGAATCAACAGTCGAACTTAATAGTTTGGGTCGACCTAAATAGGTATTAGGTTCGGCACATGTATAGTTCGACGTTTGAACTGGGCCTTAGTATTGTTGTAGCCATTGTTCATTTGAGCTATTGTGTTGTGGTGTGGGTATGTTGCAGGTTAAACAGTCATCTTAGGTTAATTCGTTTCCAAACCAGGTTAATTCGTTTCCAAACCAGGTCAATTTGTTTCAACCTAGGTCAATTTGTTTCAACCTAGGTCAATTTGTTTCAACCTAGGTCAATTTGTTTCACCCTAGGTCAATTTGTTTCAACCTAGGTCAATTTGTTTCAACCTAGGTCAATTTGTTTCAACCTAGGTCAATTTGTTTCAACCTAGGTCAATTTGTTTCAACCTAGGTGAGATGGAAGTTTGTCAAGTCTCAATTTAAAAAAAAAAAATGTTTGTTATCTCCTCCTATTACCTGATTCCCTTTTCTCCCCTTTACTCCTCTTAGTCACCCCAACTCACACTTATACTGACCTTTTACTTCACTACAATCTTTCTTTTATCAAATTATTACTTACCTTTCTTGAGCCTCGAACCTGGGCCTTCACTCATTCATCCTTTGCGTTCCACTGCTTTTACCCACTAGACTATGCGGGAAATCGCTTGTCAGCATCGGCGTAAAAATAGGCTAAATAGTTACGAGTACTCACTATACAGTGGCCAGCGGTATTTTAGCAAATCAACTAGCGCATGCTCATCAAAGTCAAAAACAGACTCCATCAGTTCGTTCGGAAATGAGTGAGGTTTGTTGTGATTCGGAGACGTTCTACCGCAAATTGGACGACCTAAAGACGACTGAAAAAGTTCAATCGAAAACAACACTATATATAGATGATGAATTTTATGACCAAGCACAGGCACTATTGCAAGCAGAACAACATGGGCACAAAGAAGTCAACATCCCCAAAGAAATTAAACAAGCAATCAAGAGAAAGAAATGGCATCTTGAAGAAGGTAAAATCTTCAATGCAAACAACAAACAAGTAATTCCAAAGCTTCAGATTTACCAAACTCTCTGTCATGCTCATTCAGCGATAGCACACCGAGGAAGGGATAAAACGGAAAAAATATATCAGAGCATCGAACATTGATATATCCCAGAGTGTAATACAATTGTTTGTTTCCACATGCAAGTTACATCAACAACAAAAGGGAGTAACAGACCACAAGAGGAAGAAAATTCTACATCCAATCCAAGGAAATGATTATCTCAGCCATGTGCAAATAGATTTAATCGATTTTCGAAACTTGCCCTGTAAATGTGGACAGAATCACCAATGGCTACTACATGTTTCAGACCACCACAGCAAATTCTCCTGGATTCATCCATTGAAATCAAAACAAACCACTGAAGTGGCAGACACACTTGAAAAACAGTTTTGGCTCTTTGGCTTTCCACAAAAGCTCCATTCAGATAATGGACATGAGTTTAAAAGCCAAGTAATGAAGAAATTATGTAAAAAGCACAACATCACACAAGTGCACGGAGCACCAAGAACACCAACCACACAAGGACTTGTAGAGAGAAACAACAAAACAGTTAAAGAAAATATAACTAACATACTGCATGAACAAAAGAAAGACCTAAATTGTTGGTGCACAGTGTTAGCTGAGGCAGCGTACAAAAAGAACATTGCAGTGCACAGGGCAATTGACAAGAGCCCTTATGAAGTAGTATTTGGAATAACACCACACAAAGAATTTCAACCACTTTACAATCATCCAAGCACAGAGGAACCACAAGAAATAACCGAACCAGAGGCAAACACCAATACACAAGAAACAGACTTTGAACAACAGTTAGCAACTCAAGAATCAAAGAGCAGTGAGCCAGCAACCTTAGAAGTACAAAAGAATGACACAGAAGGAAAAGGAAAAGAAAAAGTGGGGAAAAGAAAAAGACAAGAAGAGACAGCAAAGAGAAAATAAATTAAACTGACTGTGAATAAAAACCAGACAAATTACAACAGTCAAATGAAAGAATCACGAAAAAAGAAGGAAACAAAATACAAAGTGGGAGATTTTGTTCGTATAAAGACAGATAAAGTAGACAAAACTACGTCTCTCCACCCCAATGCATTACTTGGACAAGTGAAAGAAATACAAAATAATTATGCAAGAATAGCAACAAGGTTCGGAGTTATTTCAACTTTTATTGCATTTAATCGACTTAACATGTGTCAAGAACTTAACTTAGATATAGATTATTCTAAAGAGATTCCATTTTCAACAGCCTGCAAAAGGGCAGTAGAACAAATTGGTAACAAAAAGTAATTGAAAAAGTTACATGATTTAATAATACATTACAGGAAAATATAACATCAAAACATCTCAGTGTCACATTTATCTGTTCTCATGTCTTACTACTGCTGATCCAAATCTTGCATGTGACCAGTGCCTGCACATTTTCAGGCACTTGTGATAAAAAATAATCCCTGTCTACAACCAGGAGGAACTTAGTTATCATTGCTGGCATAGTATCACTGAAAACCCAAGTACAAGTGCTGACCACAGCATTTCTTAGTAGCCAAAGTTCCAAAAATGGACACCACCCATATCTGCAAATTAGCATCATTGGAAAATTCTTAACAGTTACTAAATCCCACATAGTAACCTAACTTGGTTACCATCAGTGTGAACAAATAGCTGATGCATTAACTTGTACTCTACACTGTAACAATGGCCCAGGAGCACTAAACTCTAAAACCCTTAAAATAACTTTACATAACTGATATTAACCCCAGACAGCAAAAAATGTGGCCAAAGATTTCAGGAATCATACATTGCTGACTGTTATTAATGAAGAAGATCAGCAAAACGGCAGGTTAAATGAAACACCTTTAATCATACATCAGTAATAAAACATCTTTACACCCAACAGTTATTACCGGTACTGGCAACTTGATGATGTTGTGGCTAATCCTGTCTTGTGCCACTTATCACAAGTTAAGTTTCAAAACGAAGTGTTTTCATTTCTGGTGCTAAGGATGATAGAAAAATCCAGTTGTTAAGTTGAGGTTCTTCAAGAATGACTTGCACCAGCTATCAAATTTTGGGATATGTCAAGACTCCCCGGTATGAACATGCTTTAGCATCTGATGTTTCTTCAGAAGTGTGGAAACCATATCAACTGAAATAAGATCTCACCAATTCAACTACTCTGTACAGAAACAAAGCATTTTCTATGTACTAAATACATTTTCACATCTCAGAATTGCTGAGAAATAACTGTTATAAGTACATGTACATTACTATATGTACATGTAGATTAAATAAACTCAAACACCAAAACAAAACCACCTTAAAACTGTCAAGAAATTTTATTATCAAATAGTTGTAATAGGTTGACCATGACAAATGCTACTGACACAAAGCCATTTAACACTATGTCCTGATAAACAGCAGTATATCAGTCAAAACACTGGAATCCGCAGCAAAGTGACTAAATCGTACCACAAACAAGTAGATAAAAAAGAAAAAGAAAACTAATCTCTACAAGTTGGAGCAAATTAACGTAGGTTGCAACAAATTGACCTAGGTTGGAACAAATTGACCTAGGTTGGAACAAATTGACCTAGGTTGGAACAAATTCACCTAAAAGACAAAGTTACCTGCAACAGGTATAGCATTGTTCATTGCATCAAAGCATGTAAAAATAAGTCATTATTGGTTGTCAAATATTTTAAATTTGTCAGCCTGTGTGAGTTGTATGTCACTGACATTTATCCAGGTAAAGGTAGTACTGAAAAGAACTAACTCCACCCCCCCCCCCTCCCCCAGCCTCCAAAAAAGGGTTTTCATTTACTTTCTCTGAGAAGAAAACAAGTTGAAAACACAAGAAACACTTTACTTTTTGTTGTCATTGTAGTTATCATTCACACCAGGACTATTACATGTAGATTATTGTGTGTTGCATTGTAATATACCTTGGTCTGTTTTTTCTTGCAGCACATATTTGAGCACCTTCATCTACAACCCAGAGATTCTCATGATGTTGACTTTTCACGTGTTAGAATGTGGTGCCTTAATGGATGGTAAGTGCTTATTGCCTTTTGATTTTTAAATTGTCAGAACTCATCATGAATAACAAGTATGTGCATGTGGGAATACGGGAAATATCTTGCATGTGGGAATAGGGGAAATGTCTTGCATGTGGGAATAGGGGAATTTATGTCTTGCATGTGTGAATAGGGGAAATGTCTTGCATGTGGGAATACGGGAAATGTCTTGCATGTGGGAATATGGGAAATGTCTTGCATGTGGGAATAGGGGAAATGTCTTGCATGTGGGAATAGGGGAAATGTCTTGCATGTGGGAATAGGGGAAATGTCTTGCATGTGGGAATAGGGGAAATGTCTTGCATGTGGGACGGGAAATATCTTGCATGTGGGAATAGGGGAAATGTCTTGCATGTGGGAATAGCGGAAATGTCTTGCATGTGGGAATAGGGGAAATGTCTTTGTGAAAATTATAACAAATTCTCATTATTGCTTGCTTGCTTGCTTGCTTATTTCGAGCGAACTCGAACTCCATTATCTAGCTTCATCCATTCCTTCTGGTTTTCCATGATGCACTTCAGTTCAGCAATGCTCAAACCAGTATCATTTCTCAGCTGGTCTACATATGTTGTTGCTGGTCGTCCTCTCTTTCTTGCACCGTGCTTTGGTTCCCAGAGTAGTAGATCACTTATCACTTCATCCTTTTTTCTCCAACAGTGTCCTATAAACCGCAGCCTCCTGATCATCAGTGTATCTGTGATCATGGGAAGGTTTCCGTACAGTTCTTTGTTGGTTTTGTGCTCCTTCCAGGAAACTCCAAGAACTGCTCTGACAAATTAATAATTACAAATTCAAATGTTAAAGCTTTATATACAGTTGAAATTGTTGCAGTAGTTCTTTGTGACCATTATCTCCACTTCTGATTCTCAAGTACTGTATTGTTTTTTTTGTGTTGTTAACAAGTTTGTTTTGTTATTTGCAGGTCCAAGTATTACAGACAGTCTCTGATATTCAGCAGCTTTGTTTTCCCAGAAATGAATGCTCTATTTAACAGGCATTGCTACAATATCCTTTAACAGTTTAAATTAATTATATAAAAAATATAATATGCTGTCACTTTTTCCAGAAACATTTCTGGAAAACCACTCTTCAGACAGGCACTTGGCACCCACTTGAAACAACCATCGCCCTGAATACATGTAGCATGCTAGTCCATTACAGGGTGACGTGGTTTATATGCTATGAAATGACTAGGAGTATTACCCCCCCCCCACCCACCCCCCCACTGGATGGGAAGTGAAGTTCGCCCAGCACAAGGTTTCACTGACAGTTATTCATAAGAGATGATTTTTGTGTGTAAGAAGACAACATGACGGCTCAACCCAGCAAGCTTCAAGTTTGACTTGTTATCCACTTGTTGTTGGTTTCCTTAATAATCCTCATATTTTGCTGGTAAAGTGCAAGCCAATCTGTGTGATGAACCAGGGTCTATTTGTCAAGTAGTCGTTCAGGTTCCTCAGGTAAGGTTCTCTCACTTAATCATTTCACTTATCATTTATGATTGTCAATAACTAATCATAAATTATTCATTCCTTATTTTCATATCTAATGTTATCAGTCATTTACTTTATAGTGAGTTTCTATAATTGTTTAGTGTGCAGCAACCTGCCACGATTAACTTTAGTTATTTGCGGGTTGCTAATATATTTTGTTTTATTATTTGAAAATAAATCGTTATTGTTGTTGTTGTTGTTGTTGTTGTTGTTGTTACTCCCAATAAAACACAATTCCAAAAAAATGAATGTTAAACAAACAGCAAGACAGGCAATAACTGCTTTTAAGCTTTCTTTAGCTTTCATTTGGCTGGTCACAATTTTAAATTAAAAATTGTTACATGACTAAGACAGTCAGAGGGCCACTAACTAAAATCAACCAATTAGAATGCTCTATTGCTGGTCCAATATTCTCTAAGTATTGGACCGGGCATTGTTCCGAATGATCCTGCACGATCTTCCCACCGGCAGGAGTTGTGTAGTAAATCTCTTATTAACCAAGCTTGCTCTGGACCGTACTAGGAGAATATCATATCAATCATAGTTTTTCTTGTTTGAAGTAGTGAGCTTCTTTTTTATCTGGTATTTCCATTTATTCCTGTTCTTTCTCTTATAAGGCTTTCCATCGTTTTGAATGCTCCAGTTTTGCCGAGGCCGCTGATAAAAGATTCAGTACCTTCATAAATAAGGTATTTATTTAGATAATTAAAAAGAAATCAAATTGAAATTATCTGGTTCAAGACCATTGTACACATGTAGTTGCCCAGGAAGTTGTTGCATCAATATAAAATAATCTGTTGTTGTCTTCAGGGCTGGGGGTGGGGATAGGGGATGGGTGTTTGGGTGGGTGGGAGGGTGGGGAAAGCATTCACTTCTCCTTAAAGTGTCCTGGGTATGATTCCATATTATTTTGAAATCATGTGAGTAGCTTGGCTTTTATTACAGATAATGTACAGCTTAGATTAGCTATTATAAGTGTTTTTCGTGTTTGTTATAGGTTTTGCCAGAGTTCAAAGGTTCTCTCATGGGTCACACGGCGATTTTTGTTCCATCCTACTTTGACTTTGTCCGATTAAGAAACTACTTCAAACGGGAAGCCATTGAATGTGCTCAGATATCAGAGTAAGTGCAGATGCTGATAGTTATTATATTGTATGTACCATGTAAGGTTTGTGCATGAAGTTTTCAGTGAAGTAGTTGGTCAGTTAAGGTGCATGGAGGGGTTTCCAAGTAATGCATGGGGACCAATGAAATGAACCCTAAAAAGTATCAGTTTGTTTTGTAGCCATGGAACCAATTTAATGGCATCAGTTGCATTGAATATGGTATCTCATCTATTAAATGCTGGTAAGCAAGATATCATGCATGCTCTGATTGGTTGAAAGCCATTATATTGAAAAATAGAAAATTATTTGGAGTGCTTTTTTCATAGGAATAAGAAAACTGTTCTCTGTTTTCCATGTATCTGTGAAAACATAAACAGAAGGAGTTGTGTTTCCATAGCTACTTAGAATTCCCCCAAATTTCCACAAGTCTTATCATAACTTTATGTGGAAATGTTTATACCGTTCAAGGTATCACGATGTCATCATCGGTGGTCAAACTAAATGCTACTTTTGGATCCTTGTAAGATAAAAGCAGCATTCCAGTCATTTTTATTTGGCAGTACCAACACCTTCAGTTATTTCAGTTTACCATTAATTTTGTCATATTATTGTTACCCCAGGGTGAAGTTTGCATATTTTTTTTTTACATGTAGGTTTGATTTTTAGCCATTTTCTGATTTCAGTTTTTATTGATTCTCCAAAATTATGATCATGTTTTATGCAGGGAAATGTGAATATTAAATATAATAAGTGATTTGATGTGTAAGGTAATTAAATATTAATTATTTTATTATATTTCAGATACTCGCAGCCTAAAGAGATACAGAGGGCTAGAACTTATTTTCGGTTGGGAAAAAGGCCATTTCTTTTGTTCACAGAAAGATTTTACTTTTTCTTCAGGTAATATGATATTAGAAATTATGTTAACTCTGTCAAATTATTATAAAAGAAAATTATTGTCCAAACGTTTATTCTTAGAATCGTGGTGTCAACGAACGGAAGCCATTCCCAAGAGTATACCTACCAATTGTCAAGGATTTTAAATAACTTGTTTCCCACAAAAAAGAACATTCATTCTCTGATGAAGGCCGCAGTGAGCGACCGAAAATTTAGAAAAACTTTTAAACTTTTTATAAAAAATTTTTAACAGGTCAGTTTCAAAACTTTTATTTATTATCAATAATACATCAACTGTATTATAAATCTGGCTTCTAGGGATTTAATCAACAAAGTAATAAATTTCATTGTCACCTCATTAATGTATTGGCTTCCATTGGGGTCCTCCAGGGGTATAGCTGAGAAAAAACTTAGCAGGCTCATTAACAAGCCCAGCTGGTTTTTCTGGCTTGTGCAACTTCAAAATCACCCCAAGTCTAGTTGTTTTCTAGTGAAATTTCAGCTGGTGATAAGTTATCTTTCAGCTGGTGAAGTAAGTTGGTAGCCGGCTCTTGGCTACATCCCTGATCCTCTCTAGGGTAAATTACTAATGGTTGATTCTAAACATTTCTTTTTCAGATATCGAATCAGAGGGATTAAAAACATCATCTTCTATGAACTTCCACACTACTCTTCATTCTACTCTGATATATTGAACTACATGGACACACGACAGAGCCGTTCAGACTCTCAGGTGAATCCTGTCACTTGTACAGTCCTTTACACAAAGTACAATGCTATGCGCTTAACCAGTGTGGTGGGTACTCAGCGCTGTGATCGCATGATGTCGTCGGAAAAACAGGTGCACATGTTTGTGACTGGTGATGACAAGGCATGAATGGTGATGGCAAACATCAGCTTTGTGCTTCTGCAAGTTTAACAAAGCTGTGATTTGAATGCTGCATTGGAAATTGATGACAAGTACGCAGTTAAACGTTCTGTATTTCAAGATTCTCAAAACACAAAACAGTCTTAACATGGACCAGTATATGTTAAGGGATTTGTGATAACATGCAATGAACAGATGGATCAGCAAAAAATGGTGAATAGAACCTGTGGTATAGCACTCTTCTGATCAATGTCATATAAACACTGTAAACTGCGCTGGGTTTCACACAGTCGTTTTGAGTGCTAACTCTTGCACAGTATCTTTAGGCAAAGATTTAAGTCCTGCAGCTGCCTTCAAGATTACACCAGATAATGGCACTGGTACAGCAGCCAGTGGTGTTTCTAAACCTGAATTTATTTGTCTAACACAAGGCAAAGTACTTAGGTTGTTAAAACTGTATTATATTACATTGAAGGTACCAAATTGTACAGTGCAGGTCAATGTCATATGAACATCATAACCAGGCAAAGAAACTTAAACTTTTACACAATCTATCAAGTCATCATTTGCTGCCTGAAATTGAATGACTTAGGCACAAAGATGTTGTCATAACTAAGTTGCATCAGTATTGCATACACCTTTTATTTATTAGTTTAATTATTGCTTGATTTAATGTAGTGTATTTACATTAATTAAATGACAAGGTATTTTTTTGTGTGTTGTGTTCATAGTCTGCAAGGATTACATCGAAATGCCCGACAACCCAGCCAGTTTTTATTTGATTTATGGGTGCATCACTTGTATCCAATATGCTCTTCCCAAAAACCTTGAAATGAAATAATAAAGTTTTGTTCAATATTTTGTTTATTTTGCTGTGGTAATTTCCAGTAGTAATGTTTAAACTAAGTGTGTATGCAAAAACATAAGCAGCTGCAATCTGCCAGCTGGTAAGCTCAGTTGGTACCAGACTGCAAAGCAGGAGGTGACATGGTTGAATCTCAGTCTGTCCACTAGTTAACAATATGCATCAACAATCAAGTTTCTAAAGAAAATGTGCTGCTGCATCAGTGGTTTTATCAACTGAGTTTTGAATCTCTTTAAAGTTCTCTCAGTTGACACCAGACGGCAGAGGTTACATGGTTTGAATCATGCTCACACCCCCAAAACAAGGTGGTCAAGAGAACACTCGTTTGTAAAATTATGTTGACTGTACCTCAAAACCTTGTTTCATTCAATGTGCAGACAGCCAGTGATTTTTGTTGCAAACTTCAAAACTGGACCCCCTTCTTGCAAACAAGGGGATTAATTCTGTTAGGCTTCCCACTACAACAAAATATTTTTAGAGGTCTAAATAAAAGTCAAAATAGCTCACACACTGACCAACAATTCCAATGGGGAATGTTTTAGTTTATTTCCACAATACCAATGATACTTGTCTCAGAGACAAAAGTACAAACATTCATGCATTGGTAAAAAAATAATTGTATGAATTTGGAAATGTGACATCATTTAAAAAAATAACCCTTGTTAAGCTAATATCCATTTAATTAATAGAGAGGATATTGCATGCCCACACATGGATACAAATTTTATCTTTGAGTGTTAATAATGATTATCTTGTGAACAAGTTAGTGATATTATCAACTTGAGAAGATAAAATCGGTATTCACAAGTGGACATGTAATATCCGTTTATTATATACAGATCGATGAAACATCAAGAGAGAAGGCATTTTTCACTGCTTCGATTCAATTGCATTATTTTAATCAGTTTATCGTTAATGCACTGATCTAAAAACTGCAGTTTAACCCTAACCTTTAAATCTTGAAATCTCATTGAAAATAGTAAAATCATTCCAAATCAGATTAATGTGAGTACAACATATAACAATTTTAATTTTTCTTTTAGTGAGAAATATATACGGAATACACAGACAGAATAGCATCATTGGCCGGACTCAGTCACTCTTGCACGAGTGTGACAAAGAGTTTATTTAGCATAAAAACAATTTTGCACATGTATCGATATCTTCACTGTAAGTGGTTAAGAGATCACATTTTAGAAAATAGAGAAATTCTAGTACTTCATTGATATCTATATAATATATTTTTTTAACTATAGCTTATCCTCAATAAAGATTATTAGTATATACTTTAACAGTGGATAGCATTGTTGGTGTGCTTCGATTGGCTACTAAACTCAGGATAGCAAGTACTATTCACCTCCAAGCAAATTTTGGTCATTTGCAAACAAAAATGGTTATCATTTAAAAAAATCATCATTTTCGTGCTTTATTATCTCACTGTTTTAGTATTTTACTAAAACAACTATTCACGTCAGTGTCTGTGGCTATTTACCTCACTGCTTCGTGGCTCGGTTAATAGCCATCACCAAGCTTTCAGCTAGCAGAGTGTTGACAAGGGTGTCCACATTTTAAAGAAGTTCATGAAAATTGCACCTAATCCTTTAAAAATGTATGATGGGAAATATCTTCAGGATGCCCACTTTCCAATTTCTGGCTAAAAGTCTGGCCACCACTAACCTCCTCCACTTTGGTGAATAGTTGATTTTTATTATTGTTAATAAACTATTCTATTCTATGAAAGTGTCCAATACCATATTTCCTTGACTAACCCCTCCCCATGGTGATTAACCTTGTAAGCCTTCTTGGGGTGCAGCCTATCTGTGGGCACTTGAGATATTTCAAAGAATCCATGTTACTGTTTTTTAATCAGGAAAATACAGTGATACACAATGTTATAACCTTTTCATCTCCAGTGTTGTAGAATGTTTCTAACTTTTGGGTCTTTAGATGAAATCCCAAAGTATGACCATTCAAATCAAAGCCCTTGAACAGACTTTCATTTGGCACTAAACCACTTAAATTTTGAATGACAGGGATGTAGATTCAGTTTTTAACTGGCGGGAATATAGAACTGACAGACGGGTAAAAAATAGAAAAATGTAGTCCTTTTAAAGCTGCCATAGGCTTTAACAGCCGGAAAAATGAAGTTCACAGCCGGGTAATTTCCCCGGCTCCCGGCTATTATCTACATCCCTGGAATGATGGGATCAACCCTGTTGGGTTAATTATCTTGACCTAACCAAAGACCTAACATTAACTTTATGAAGGCATCAAATGCTTCAAGGCAATGAAGTGCAGTGTTCACTTGTTTGCCATTGGATCCATAATCACACTCATCCCAATAGAACCTTCTGATCTTTTTACTGTGTACCTATTTTAAAATTAGAAAATAAAATATGTTTAGTTGCCTATAATCTCTTGAAAATACTGATCTTAGAAATACATAAACAACATTTAGAGAGGAAAACCACATCTTCTACAGGTGGTTGAAGGTCCTCCACATGTATATCCAGGTCAAATTGGATTTTATCATGGGTAATTGCATAATATGGTATGTACATGTATGTTTATTTATTCATTTTTATTATTGATAAAGCGCAAAATATATGTGTATATGATCGAATGTGTTGTACATTAAAACTAAGCAATTAAATAAAATACATACATCCTATAATAATATTGCGATCAAAACTATAGATTATAAGCTAATTTGAAAAAGTGTGTTTTAAGAGCTGTCTTAAAATAATTAAATTATGTATACCAGTGTGTGCAAAACAGGCTTATAAATAGGGTTTTTAAAACTTTTGGCTTTTTGTGGAGGAAGAAAACTGGAAAGCACGGTGAATAACCCTAGGAGCAAGTCAGAAGCACCCTCCCTACACCCATTGCAGCATACACATTACATGTACATTTGATGTACCAAGCCTGCACCACAGTGGTTAGACCATTTGACCAAAGTGTGTAAGGGCAAACCAAACCACCCAACTTTTGTGTTATTGTACAAAGAATAAATTGTTGTTGCCATGGACGTAAAATTTCATGTCAGAGCCTTGTAATGTCTGGCAAAGGAAAGATATGTGCGTGGAACTGACCATTACAAAACAACACAAACATATTGAGCCACTAACTTGGCACCCGATGGAATGAGAATAACATCATCTTTGCAGAGATTCTTAGTTTCACCATTTACTGTGACACTAGCTTCTCCTTCCTGGGAAACAAACAAAAATAAATTCATGACTGATGTAATAATTTATTGAACAAAAAAAAATAAGGAGGAAGAAACATAACAACTGGCAGATGTGTAAGTTACCCTTTTAAGGAACGTAAAACAGTTTGTGTGATTCCTACAATCAAAAACAGAAGTAGTTGGAAAAGGCAAAAACCCTAACCCTATTAAAAAGGAGACATGAACACCCCCACCCCCTTCCCCTTTCAACAACAATGCTGAGGCTGGAATTGGAGAGGTAAACTAATAGTTAACCTTGCCAACACACTTTTGACGATGATTGTTAAGTGTTTCTACAGCTACAAACAAAGGTCATGGTTTTGAATTGCAAAGGTTTTTTCCAGCCTCAAATAGCGACTTCTTCAGTTCCTGAATAACTCCAATGATCTCTCAATCTCTTTCACAACAAAGTTAAGTGCCCCAAACACTTTTGATAGTTGCTGTTGTTATAAGATTTTAGACTTTAATAAAGACAATACTCACTATTTGACGAAGCCATGTTTCACCTTGCCATTCATCAGACTGTTCACCTTTACCATGTATGTTTATCTATAAAAATGGACATTACAGTTGTGAGCCATTAGGCTTGTGAAGACTTACCATTTTTCAACATTAACTTTGGGCTATTTCTTATTGAAAGTGGGGGAAATAAAAGTGAGAAATTCATTCACTGCACGTTGTACCTTGAATTCTCCTTTACCAAACAGCTCCTTAGTTCCACATTCAATGTCACCTTTGTTTTCAGCAATCCACTAGCAACACAAAATTAAAGGCCACAAATAACATTAAGTTATAAATAATTTTGTTGTCAAGTCAAACAAGAAGAAAAATATCCTCACTTATGATTTTAGTTATAATATGAAGATAATGATATTGTACCTCTTTCAAGGAAAAGGGATCATCAACTTGTGTTGTTTGATCAACTTTGACAGGTGGATCTTTTGCAATGTTTTCTGTTGATTGAAAAGCAACAAAAGGTGTTTACCCCAAGCATCACTTCTAAAGTGAATTCTCAAAACAGCCAAACCTTATGAAAAGAATACTAAAACAAATCAAAGGCTCTTGAGAGCCAACCAGTGATTAAGAAATGCTAACGCCTACTGAAATATTGTGGTAAGCTTAAATGTTTTCACACTGAAACAGTTCAATATTTTTTTAAAATTAAACGTAAGGATTTTTGATGAACGCAAAAAAAAACAGTACATCACTTTTATAATGTCCAGTCCGAAGAAAAAAAAGGGTCCTGAGCGTGACACACCAAATGTGAAGAAACTCAAACAATTTAAAGGGAAGCACCATGGAACAAACTTTACCAATTCTGAAGCCAGCTGAAATTGCAAAACCAAAGTAAAGCAGAATTGAAATTTTCCTTAGCAACAGGCTTGTAGTTTGGATTCTTTCTACTTAATAGTAAATAACGTTACAAACCAGGGTCTGGAACACCAGTCTTGTACGGTTCAGAAGCAAAGTATCTGAAACAACAATGTCAACTGTCAGGAAGGTAATAATAACAATAATAATAATAATAATAATAATAATAATAATAATGCATGAAAGTAAAGGTTTTGTAATACATAAATGTTGTGGTTCAATTTTATCCTTGGTTCAAATTTTATTTTCCCTTGTTTAAAACTCATTATCATATATTACCATAGCCAAAAACAAAGGAAAATAAAATTTGAACCAAGGATAAAATTGAACCACAACATAAACATGTTAAAAGTAAATAATAAAATCATCAAACGATGTTTTGGTGTCGTCATGACGCCATTTTCAAGTTCAAATGGTTAGAATAAACTGTCAGAATAAATAGTTCGCCTTGAATTTAGTCCAATTGGACATTAAGAGATGGTGTCAATTCTCTAAATAATCCAATCTCTAATAATGCATGTACACAAATTATAACCTTATCTTGTACAAACTTGATAA